>BOPP01000006.1:12080531-12118031 GCA_017312745.1 Gryllus bimaculatus
CGCTCCCTCCGAAGGGGGCAACGCCCGCGCACGCGTGCGCCTTCCCCTCCGCTCCCCTCCTCTCCCTTCCCCCTCTCCGCCCCGTCTTCGCAGAGCGTGCAGCGCCACTCGAGCACCAGCTCCAAAGACGTGGTTTTATTCGCTTCATTCGAAGGCTGTTGCGACTGAACGGCGGCTGCAGGCGATTCGTTGCAAATCCAATGGGTTTTCATTGAGTGAAGAAATTAAGCTGTGCTGTTGTGGACCTCACCACCCTCCCCTTCTCCTCCACACTGTTGCCAACCAAACTCTTCTCCTTTTATTTTTCCTTCTACTCTCCTTATATCTGACAGTCCGCGATTGGTTGGGAAGATTTATGCCACAGAAGCTTATTTTCCATAAACATTGAAATCTACCTATCTGCTTGTCCAATATTTTGCCCCTGCTCCACATATGTTATTTCATGGTGTGCTTTACTCCAAACACTTATTGATTACAATTGAATTACAATTTTCCCAAAACCAGCTCCAATAAAATGTATACGTCATACAATAATTGCAAATACATACAACAAAATACTTGAATGAACTAAGCTGTTCAAAATGTTCACCGTACCGACGATATTTTCATGTACTCGTGCGAGAGAGCATGTCTGCATGAATTAAGTTTGCAGACATCTTCAATACAACAATGCACAGATTACAAGTCGAAATGAAGAAATTTTCATACAATTTACCAAATCTCAATATTACAATATGTGATGATAAAGAAGGACCTGGTTTAGAATAAAATCAGAATACATTGAAGTTCAATAAAACTTACATGAATTTATGTAGCTTATAGAAACGAAATCTCATTCACATTAATATAATACAATGTTCACAGTGAAGAAACATTTGTCTGTAATGTTCACAATCACATCATAAATATTGTGTTGCTCTCTGAAGTTTGAGGAACAAATCTCCAGTTCAATTTTGTTTCCAATAAAATGTGAAGAGTTTATTCACAAAGTAACATATTTATCTTAAACATAATGTTTCAGAAATAGAAAGTATTCACTTTCAACCTTGTAGTACATACCAGTATTCAACGGTTTTCTTTTAATGTTTAACATAGGAGAATCGTTCAATTTTCAACACTATATTTGTACTCTTAAAAATATACTGATATGTAAACTAGAAAACAACCAGAATCGGAGATACTACGTCACTTTGGAAATACGCTCTTCAATTACGACCTCGCCCCTAACGTACAGCGTCCTCATGATCAGTACGTGCAAGGAATGCGGAGCTAGGGTCACTCTCGCACCCTCTCCACTTCGTCGCCACTCCATCGCAGGCCTGCTGGGGCTCGCCCGCCCGCTTCGCCAAGAGGTCTCGACCGCTGCTATCGGCTGCCCGTCGCGCTTCGCCCCTCTTCACTCCTGGCGTCTCGCACAGGCAGCGCTTCAGCACTAAACCGGTGCCCCGACAACGGAATAGCACCCTGCATCCTCCAGCTGTGCAGCCGCTTGGCCCTCCAAGACCACATGACACGTGGTGCGCTCTGAGTGATATTTTAACCCATTAACGCCAGAGGCCTCATTTCGGCACGCTCATTTCTGCTTTTACAATCATTTGGGAATTTTATTTCTTTAATAAATGTGAATTGAATTGTTGCTTTTTTACGTGGCTAGTCTCAGGCCTGCTCTTCTGTCTGACCATGCAAATTTCGCTGCGCTCCCTTCACCCACGAGCGGAGAAAGGAGGTATTTCTTGGGCGATGAAACAGGCGATTTGAATTTAGCTCAGAGGCGTCATTTAGGCTTGAGGATCTTTTACATGCTGTAAATCTACTAACGTGGGACAGTCGACTTTAATTCCCCTGCGAAAGAAGGAATAAAGAATTTTTTACCCTATTAATCCACGGCTTCAATCGGGTTTGTACCCGCGAGATTGGGTATAACAGTCCGATACGCTAATCGTCACACCCTCGCCGACGCCCTAAACGTGGTTATCCTAAAGGAAATTTACACGCGTTTTGGCGTTCCTTCTGAAATAACCACCTGACTTTCAACACACACGACTCAAAAAATATTCGATTCACTCTTTGCAAAACCTTCTGAGAGTCACATAAATAGAAGATAATTCGTGTATTAAATGTTCCATCATATTATTTACCTCACAAACAAGTTGGGCTTGGAACGTGTTAGAAATCTGAACATGTATTATGCTACGCGTATAGGAAATGGACGATAATGGATTTCCAAGAAAATGTTGAAATATCGCTTGAGCGGTTTTCATCACAGTTATTACAATATTAGTTGTCCCATGCATTACAAAAGCTTACGATGTCATAATGTCATTAGCTAATTATGAAGTATTGAAGTATTTTTCTAAAGTCTGTTCCAAGAATACTATTCTAATCAACTTCCATTAATATAACAGTCAATAAAATTATACTACTCCTAACTATTTCGAAAACATAAGTAATTAACCTGAAAATACACCATTAACCTCTCGGTTTGTCTCTTGTTTGACAAGTATTGAATTTGGTTTAAAACTTTTAGTTGCAGACTTCGATGGTCAATCCCTTTTGAGGGTTCCTGAGGTCTGAAAAGATTTTTTTTACATCAATCATGACTGTGCAGATAAATTCGTGGATGGATGTGTGGATTCGTTTGTGGTTGAATGTGAGGTTCATGCATAACTATAGCAAATTAGAATCCTTTGTTCTCAAACGTCTCAAAAACCTCTGGAGAAAAGTGTGTTGTTGTCATTCAAAAGATCTTTATGTTTATGCCGATAGGGAGAAGCTACACAGTTTTTTTCAAAAACAGAGACCAGTCTTTGATTTTCCTCAGCCCTTCCCGCAAACACACCTCTTCTGGCGCAAAAAGCGAATTTCAAGCAACCGTAAGGCGCAATTCAAATGGAAGAAATTTCAGTTCGGGACACCTTCCGTTTCAGGAAAACGTCATCAGAGTTATCTAGTAGTACCCAAATGTACTAGACCCACTTTATGTCCAAAAATTCAATTTACAAGCGATATTACTTTACATTTTAAAACCCTTAACTACCATTCACTGAACCACTGTGTTTCAAAGGATCAAACATCGGAGATGTCTGATTAAGGGAACTATCCATTGGATGGGAGGGCGATCATGAACATTAACAAAATCAACAGCACGTTGTCACAATATTCGGGTCATCGTACACCCGATCTGGAAATGTCTGTTTTCAACCTTTCATCTAAAAAATTATGTAGATATTTAGGGAGGGGTGTTCTCCAAGGTCCACTTCCGTCTCATCTCATTCAAGTAGACACTTTCTAAAAATTTTCAGCAGAGGTCAGTTTTGCATTCTGTATTGCGAATATGAAGGCAAACTTAAATTATCTCCAAAAACTGAACCCTCCTCAAGTCGCCGTTCATAGAATCAAATGTTAATCGGAAGATAAAATTGTGAATTTCATGGCCCACTTCAACTGCGGTTGTTGCAGTGGCCTTAAATGGACCGTAAAGTTCTTCATATTTCACGGCTCTCGGAGCACTTCGCTCTTTTATACCTGTTTACCCTCCTCCTCCACATTCCCACGGAAACAATTTTTACCATCGATCTTGAAACTTCGACATAAAGTTTGCCATGTCTGTTCGTGTTTGAAATAATGCGCTAACAACCAATAGTTTTGCAATGTTCAAATATAAATAAAATATACACCAAATCGTGAAAATTATTGTGAAAAAGTTAATGTTTTTACAGAATATCACTTTAAGTTCTGCGACTCTTGCAAGTTTTTAAGCGTAAACTTTTCCGTATTTACGTAATAAAAAACTTGGCCCACTCGGGGGAAAATAATGGCAAGACGAAAATTAAAAATGTAATTCACATTATTCATAGATTACTTTTCAAAACCTTCCAACCCCTAGTTGTCGTGTTCCCTAGTTGTAGAAGGTTGCCAATTAATAGCAATATGGTTCATGCAGTGACAACAGATACAAAACCAAAATAATTGAGAGGAAACACATGCGTATATTTTCAAAACCAAACGATTTTTTTAATTTTATTCTATACGATGTTATTTTGTCATTTCCCAACTGATTTTGATATCGTCAAGTCAGGTTGCCTTGGTAGTATACATATACACTCCAGTTTATTGTGGAGACGTGATCTCATTTTGGGGTCCACAACATTTCCTAATATATCTTGATCCTTCGGCCAATGTGTTTGCCATTCTTTGTGCCCATTCTTTGTGAACTGGTCTTGAAATTCCTCTTGCGTCTCTTTATATTTAAAGAAGTGAGTTTTGCAAAAAATACTATAATAAAAATAAAAATCTGATTTGTCAAATTTGGTGCAGCTGTTTTCAAGAAAGTATTTATTAATTAATACGTAAAAATGGGTTTTTACAGTTCCCGGCATGTTTCGGCTGACATAATTTGGAAACTTTTTATAATTTACGACGTTCTCTCAGCTTATTTAATAATCTGCCGAAGTTCATTATAGCATGTTATAATTCATTGTTTGTACACGCATACAATCTCATCGACGGGTGGAAAGCAGCCGTAATATCGTGTCATTGATTGATTGATTGATTGATTAGCGATTTTGGCGTTTTAGCAGCTAAGGACACAAGCCCCGTAAGTACAGTGCATGTTTTTGCACGGGAGATGGCGGTGCTCTGCTGCTGAATTCTGAGATCCGGGGCTGACCTACAGTTGGCAAGCAGGATTTCCGCATCCAGGTATCTCCTACTAGCGGGCCACAGCCCACGATAGACAAAATGTAAGTTCTCAACCGGTATTCAAACATGAGTGGTAACGTAGTTCATGTAATTGTGTGTACGTAAGGGGTGAGGATAGTACAAGGAAGAGGAAGGAAAGATCGCGCGCGGTCTGTGGCCCGTTTGTAAGGGTACTTCTCCGGCATTCGCCTGGCGTTTATAGGAGTGACCACGAAAACTACCGATCAGAGCAGCCGGCTGCTATAATTCTCCTCCAGACAGAAACTGAATTCTACCTAGCTATGTAGCTAGTTTGGAACTCCTGCTACCGGGGGCTCGAAGCTACGATGACCCGGTCAGAGGAACTGCAGTGACATCAGTGGATGTCCTGAGCCACCTCTACCGATGTAAAAAGGTGCGAGTATGATACATCCCAACTGCGACAGCCTTTCCAGGCGGTGAAGTTCTTCATACGTCGAGAGCTTCGTGGCCTCTTGTTCCTATGTTCTCTCCACATTCCTACTGAAATAGTTTTCCCATCGGGGTGGAAAACTCTCCGCGCCGTCTGCCAACCACTGGGCGAGAGAAGTGCACCGGCATGTTTTCCGGTGGAATGCGGCGCGCTAGAAGGGGACGAGACGGAAGAAGAATTTTGAGGTGGAGAGGCATCACAATGTGCTCTACTCGCGAATTCCTGTGCGAATCTCGCTGCTCGAATACGCTCTGCGATTATCCTGTTTGGTTCCCTTTATTCATTGCTGGCGATGCCATTATAGCTCCAAAACTTTCGAAAAACTACTCTTCGGTTGCTTGATTTTGGTCCCTACCGTATCCTGCCACAGCTGTTGTAATAAGTTGAGGGTAATGACCATGGAATTTCAGGGGAAAATAGTCTGACGGCGATCACCGTTCCATGGGGTTTTCTACAGAGAGAGCATAATTATTCATTCATTCACCATTACAGTACTCGCCTGACCGCTGTGGTGTGCGGATCGTGCCCGCAGCTCCGTAGTGTCTTACCTTGCTTCGCCGCGAGGGCGCCAGATAAGGAAAAGTCAGCGATAATAACCAGTGCGCACTAGCTCTAAGTAACAGTTATATTTGTAAAGTTATAACAGTGTTTCATTCTCTTCAATATTCAAAATCAACCTAACAAAGACAACCTTACTAAAAACTCGTCGATTACCGAATACTTTCGGTAGGATCAGTAGCATGTATGCGATTGCATGCTACTCGACACCCGGAAGCAGTTTACTTCAAGTAATGTCATCCGAAGAATCAACAGCAGCGACAGAAACGGCATGGATCATGATTCATCTGCTCCGTCAACCTGACGCAGAATGTATGGCAAATATACACACCAGCTCGGTCAAAAAGGCGAACCCTGACGTCCTCGACCCTGATGCTAATAGAAGGGTAAGGCAAAAGACAGCGTCTTGCGATAGTAATACTAGTGTATATACAGTTCCACCAAGAATCAATTCAGTGCTCTTGATATAGAAGGCACAACAAGAACAATGAGGAAACCTTCCAAAACCACTGTACCTCCAATTTTCGTGCCAAATGTGAATAATGTTCCAGCTATGATCAAATTTTTAAGGAAGCCTTAAAAACAGAAGATTTCGAAAAAAATCTCTAGCAAACGACAAATTAAAATAACGCCGAAAACTCCAAAATACCTACAGGGAAATATAAAACATTTATCAGCCAACATGCACTTATATACATACCAGTTGAAACAAGAACGGGCGTATAGAGTTGTCTTGCGACACATACATCATACGGTAGACGTAAAAGATATCAAGGCTGCGTGTTCTGGAAAAGGATCACAAAGTTAGAAACATTATAATGTCCGCCACAGGCTAACTAAATCTCCTCTGCTCTATTTTTTGTAGACCTTGAGCCCAAACCTAACAACAAGAAGTGTTCAAAATTAACCGACTGTTAAATTGTGTTGTTGCTTTCGAACCACACGCCTGAAACGCGAGATAGTACAATGCAAAAACTGTCAAGATATGAACATACCAGGTCGTACTGTGCATACCGTACAGGTATGTTAAATGTGGAAAAGAACACGACCCAGATAAGTGTTTAAAAGAAAAGCAAAGTCAACCAACTGTGCTCTGTGTGAAGGCAACCATCCGCCAACTACAAAGGTTGCAGTATACAAGAAATATTAAAAAGGAAAGGGTACAAAACTCAAGTAAAACACAGAATGTTTCAACAAGAGATGTATGTGCAAACCAAAACAGAACATTGAAACTACTTATTCTCACGAAAACTCAAGAAGTGGACATGTAAATGCAGGAACATGGGCCGATGTTGCGCAATCAAAGCCTGTAGAAAGACATCACACAACGACGATAGCAATTCCATTATGAAAATTATACAGCACTCCTTTGAGAGGTTTAAAACATACTAATGCAGCAAAGTCACAAATAAACTTCTCTCATTAACCTCATAACGTCGCTTGTCTCCAAAACTATCTAATGCCTAATTCCTTCGCATTGCAGCTTTGGACGCCAACGGCTTGGAAAATCATCGCCAAAGAAATCGAAATATTTCTCAACGAAAACAAAATAGACATGCTACTCATCTCTGAATCTCACTTCACAGAAAGAAGCTCTTAAACTGAAGAAACTACACTTTTATACGATACTAAACACCCTAGTGGCAATGCCATGTTGGCACAAGCAATATTAATAAAAAGCACTATAAAACATCAAGAACAGGAACTGTACAGGAACAGGATATTCAAGCAACGACTGTACAATTATGGATCTGAGTGGACAATTACCATCAGTGCCATTTACTGCCCTCCAAGATTCAAAATAGACAAACACGATTTGAAACCTATTTTAAGTCTCTAGGAAATAGGTACATGGTGGAGGAACTACAATGCCAACACACGCAATGGGGATCCAGGCTCATCACTCCAAGGGAGAGAACGCTGAACAGGTTACCTCATTCAGCTAGAAACCAATTTCTACAGGAGAACCTACCTACTGGCTACCATCTAACCAAACTCCAGATGTAATTGACATATTCATAACAAAAGGAATCCATCCACTAACTGTATCATAGAAATCTTCCCACGAACTGTCCTCAGACCACACTCCAATAATTATCACAGTCGGCACAATAATTATTCTACAATCCTCTCCCGCGTCACTAACGAAACAGAAAGACACACTGGAACTTGTATAGAAAACAGATATCTATGAAAACAAACATCCGATTACACTAAAATCAGCTGACCACATAGACGAGCGACTGAAGTATAATACAAAATATTCAAGAAGCAGCGTTGGACGCTACACCGCAACTTCGCTACACCCAAGGCGCGTGAAATATCCAAAAGTTCTTTTGAACAAATAGCCGAGGAAAGAAGACTAAGAAGAATCTGCATACTTCAAATATCCTGAAGACCGTACCAACTACAACAGAGCAACAGCAACTAAAACGCCTCCTAAACGAATTCAACAACAACAGGTTTCAAGATTTCATAACCAACCTTACCCCAACAGAGATACCAATTACTCCTTATTTAAAGCACAAGAAGCTAAAAAACCGACCAAATCAATCCCCAATCAGGGACGAAAACAGAGTTGGGCAAGAAAAACCCACAGAAAAAGCGTCTACTTTGCCAAAATCTTGCTAATGTATTCCAGACTCATCCCATTATAATACTAACCAAGAGCAACAAATCAGAAGATTATCTTAACTCCCCAAACCAAATGACTCTTCCAATCCCGCACTTCACTCCCACAGAAATTACCAAAACCATAAACTCCTTATCAAACAAAAAAGCTCCGGGCTATGACTTAATCACAACACCTCTTCTCAAAGAACTACCACGAAAAGGCAAGACTATAATTACTGCATTGTTCAACAGTATTATAAGAACATGCACTACCCGGAGCAAATGGAAATAGCCCAAATATTCAAGTTTTTCTCAGCCTGGGAAACCTCCACATGAACCCTCCTCCTACCGTCCCATCAGTATACTTCCTATTCTATCCAAAGTATTGAGAAATTCTTCTATCAAGAATACGTCCTCACATAGCAACAATAACCTAGTCCCTGATCATCAATTTGGTTTTTAGACAACAGCATTCTACCGGCGAACAAGTTAATAGAATCACAAATACATTGAAAATTGCTTCCAAGAAGAAATACTGTTCAGCCGCATTGCCCAGCTTTTGACAAAGTCTGCACGATGGACTCTTATTTTAAAGTCAAGAATTTTCTACCGTATCCCTTCTTCAACATTACGATCTTTTCTATCCCACCCACCTTCCAAATCAAATATCAAAATGAATTATCTGAATTTCCATTCCAATCAAGGCCGGAGTACCACAAGGTAGTGTACTCGGCCCTATCCTATACCAGCTCTATACTGCTGATATACCAAAATCAGATAAAACAACCAAGGCCACTTTTGCAAGATGAACGGCCATACTAGCTTCGGATGACGAACCTAATGTCGCATCAATACATTTACAAGAACATCTCATAAATGATGAAGATTGGGTCAAAAGTGGAAAATAAAAATCACGAAAATAAATCAGTCCAATATACCTTTACCTGAGAAAAAACAAATGCTCTACTGGTCCACAATCAACAACAATCAATAGTACAGGTGGAAAGTGTAAAAATACTTGGAATACATCTAGAACAAGACGCTAACAATGGAGCATCACATTCTTAGCCCAAAAAAAGCACCTTCAATTTCAAATAAGAAAACTATACTGGATACTAGGATACCACTCAAAACTATCACTGGAAAAAAACTGTTGATATATAAAGCTATCATAATCCCAATATGGACCTACGGCATCCAATCTGGGGCACACAAGCAAGAGTAATCTCTGCGATCATCCAGAGATTTCAATCCAGAACCTTAGAATGATCGCGGCAGCACCATGGTTCATCACAAATGCAGCATTGCACAGGACTTAAAAATGCCACTGTCTGGAAAGAATAGAATTTATCAGCTCAAACTATCTCCAGCGTCTTGAAAAACCATCCAAACCACTTAGCCATCAACATCCTAGGACATAGTGCAGACATCATCGACTAACCAGAACCTCACCCCTTCAACTCCCATATAATTCTCACAAATAACTAGCCCAAAATCAGACAGAATTAATCTGGAAAAACTAATATCGTGGACAAATCAGTGGAGAATAAAAATTAATCCAGAAAATGCCAAGCGAAAATATTCACACTTCGTGGACCAAGAACCGCCCCTACCTTAAAAATCAATTGCAGCCCGATTCAATGAATATAGCGCCCAATTAAATATCTTGGTGTACACTTCGATAAAAGATTAACATGGAAACCGCATATCCTTGCATTAGTAAATAAAGCTATGGGAAAATGTCAAAACTATATCCAATAATAAATAGAAAATCCTCATTAAAAATCGAATGCCAGCTCATGATATTTAAATCAATCATTTTACCCACCCTAACATACGCTTGCCCTGTCCGGGGAAATGCAGCACCTCATCAATAGAGAAACTTCAGACGGTACAAAACAAATGCCTTAGGAAAATCATACAAGCACCCTGGTTTATACCAATTCCCGAATACATGGGGAGCTACGTATGGATCTAATCAAAGATCACATCTCTACAATTTCGAAATGCTTTTATACTTCACTCAACATTTCTCACCTTAACAAATACCTTTAACCTAGGACGAAATGCTGTGCACCCTGCCGTATCAAATCCAAATTCCCAAAAGATAAATTTTCGCCCCCCGTAAAGACATGGAAGTATTAACCAAATTAAAACATCCAACCTGAAACAATTAAGCATGTAAAATTTTAAATAAACAAATAAATCATCCCAATCCCATCCAACACTTAAAAAACGGAGCCAGTTGATGTCAAGCTCAAAATGCAAGGATGCCTATTCCTAACAACTGAAAAATCTATTGTATCCAAGCCCTTGAAAGGCCAACTGGCCGAACAAGAAGAAAATAAATGAAAAAAAAAAAGAAAATAAAAAAATAAAAAAAAAAAAAAAAAACTGAAAACATTACCCTCAGCTACTAAACTATCCACTTGCAGTAACCCAAAATAATACTGCTTTTTGTTATAGTATGAGAGAGTAGATGAAGAGTACCGATGGGATACCTTCACTGGAAATCAATCAATCAGATTAATTCTACAACTTCATATTTACTTATTATTTTGTAAAAAAAATAGATTGTAAATTTTTTGTTATAAATAAAAAAAATTCACCATTATTTCATACCCATCGTAATTATTTCATACCCATACCACCACCATTCATTCATAATTATGCATTCATTCATTCAACATTTGGCAGTTTCGGGCGCTATGACAAAAGTTACAATACCACTACAATTTTGAAAAAAAGTCAGATTCTTATATCTCTAACGCTGCCAAAGGTATCAAACTTTCTCTGAGAGATGTAGTTCACCAGAACTTAGATGTTTCAGTTAAAATTGAAGATAGAAGAACATGGGCGAACGAACGAACGTATGAACGAACAAGCCCTTGATAGGTCCGAGCAACGTTCTGTTTACGAGTGGGATATAATTTTATGAAGATTTTGTCTGTCTAGAAAATCACAAAATTAAAGTGAATTTTTAATATAACTCTACTCCTTATTTCCGCTCCACTTGCTGCCAGTATCCTCATTCTGTGTTCTCATCTCAGCTCTCCAGTGATCTTTTAAGTTTTGCATAACCTCAACGAACCAAGCAAATGAACAAGAGGAAACCCTCACATTCACCTTTCTGTTTCGTCCATCTCTCTCCTTCACTCCATTTTCTAAATGATATTGAAAGTTGCTGAATCACGAAATAATCACGAACTTTTATTATTGACAAATGTGCGTTCTGTTATTTATAAGTTACCTTCAAATGAAATAAATAAGGAGTTACGAATGGGTTTTTGCATGTTTAAAGCAAGGGTGGTATTCACTAAAACTATTTCACAGGTAATTAATAGTAACTTATTATAAAAATCTAGAAAGAGACAGTATCTACAGGAGGAACGACTCTATCTTCTTTGGGGTCAGAATGATCGAAAAAGCTTTATTTTTTAACCTTTCTAGCTACAATATAATAAACTATTACGCGATAGACTTTTTGGAATATTTCGCTAATAATATTGGAAATGACCATTATAAGAGTGTTAATTTTTAGTTGTTTTCCTCCTGCATTATTGATTTCTCTTTGTACGCTAGCCCTGATGATGAAATTAAATATTTTGAAAAGTTGGCATACCTGATTGTTTCTTTATCCATATTGACCAATTCCGTGATCTAACTGTATATATACTTATTGGAAATTTTAAAAAAAGCTATATCACATAGCCCAACATTTCATTTATGTATATAAAATGTCAGTTTTAGAGATAATAATTCGTTTAAATATACAAAACGTATGTTTTTTTGAGTAGTTAGGTAACCAAATGTACAAAAGCTAATTTATCACGCTTTTTGGAGTTTTCTTGGGCTGTTCCCTGCAAATTTGTCTGATTTTTTTCTCGTATTCTGCCTACAGGAGCGAAGTTCCAAAGAGAAGCTACCAGTTAGGTTTCAAGATCCATATCTCCCCCGACCAATGTAGCTTTTATTTAATTATATTGAGAGACCATTTAACCGCTAAGGTCGTGAAGATCAGTAAGTTATGATTTATTATGTGAAATATACTTGGTAACCAATACTAATAATGACTAGTGGCTCGCAGCAGCAAAAACGCTGCGGAAGAAAAACCACCCACAATGTTTTTCAAAACGTATCATGTAGGGCACACTACTAATGAACGGCAAATGATATACTTTCGTTATAGCATTGCGATAAATTAATTATTTGAACCAAAAAGTTTTCTAACTGAAATAACATAAGGACACCGAGCTACAGTTCTTTGCATACTACTAACAAAATAAAAACATATTCTAAAACAGAATAGGTGAACATCAAATATTTAATGGCAAGCAGTTTCCTTAGATTCGTGCTGTTGCAGGACAACAGCGGTGTCGTAACAAGTGAAGAGCTTATTTTTATAATTCAGTCTATATGCATACCATGAGAATAGGCCGAATAACACAATAACATATACACATTTTTCAATGGTTTCGGAATTTTTTCAATATTTTCATATTTTTCCGAATTTTTTGGGTATGTATCATAGCCATAGACACATAGTCGAAGGCTGTACAGTTTTCTTTCAATTTCTGCACTCCTTTGAAATTAAAAATATAAATAATGAGTTAAATAATTATGAAAACATTGTATATAGAGTGTCAGGAAAAATGGGTGAATTATGAGAAATCCTGTCAAGAGCTCGCTTTGCCTTCAAAAAACTCCACGTGCATTGGTCGAGGATCGAACATGTTCCGCAACTGTGGAAGGTGAATGCGCTAGTTATTAAGTTACGAGATCCCCAACCCGACGATCGCTACACTAAATAAAATGTGTCCTGTAAGTGAAGTACCGACCTCAATGGTCTAGGTGACTAAGTTCGTTTACCGATTTAGCGTTTCGGTCGGAAGGGTCATGGGTTTGAGTTCCGCCTTGGGTATGTTTGTTTGTGCCATGAATGTGTTGACGAGGAGGGCCTCGGGTTTTGTTGACCTCAGATCAGAGGAGCCCGCAAATGTGTTGGTGTCTGGCAGAATATGCGTCCCATCGCGACGTAAATGGTAACACAATGGGTAACGCAATTGGCTGGAGTATAGCCCTTGAAAAAATATAAAGTATATTTTAGTGCATCAACAAACTTTAAAACGAAATTCGTAAAACATCAGTAATTAAGTTATTGAAATAATTAGTACCTAATAGGTACTAATTGGTAGACCTTATTCGTTCGTAATTCATGAATTATACAAAAACGAGGAGAGGAATACTAACTGTTTGTAAAATAAACTTGTATTTTTATTAAGCACATTCCAAAATCTCGAAAACTTGTGTTTAAGCCATCACAAATCTTCACTACCAGGTTGAAACGTCGAAAAGAAAAGGCAAATTCAGTACATTTACTCCCTGCACATCTACGAGTGAATTTGCAACAAACATTGGATTCAAGCGCAATGACTTCTCATTTTCTCAGCCTCAAGAGATCTTCATGCGAAGCGCGCTCTGCCATCTTCCCTCCCTCACCTTTGCTCTCTCTGCTGCCCTGTTTCACACTCATTGCAGCTTGGGGAAATCCTTTTCCTGCACTTCGAGCTTCGAAAGAACGTCCTCTGTTCGCAAACACTCCCTGGAGCCTCACTCTCGCACCTGGTGGATGGCTGCTTCTTTTACTCTTCTTCCGTGAAAGAGCGGCCAACGTGAGAGGGTCGCAGGTCTACAACGGCTCTATTTGGGTAAAAGCACGCGCCTTCTAGAGGCAAACTTTTTCAAGAAGGTTCTATGAATATTTTATCAATGTAGTAACTTAATAAAAATATATTGTAACCAATTACAATTGAACGGCATTCCCCTCGGAGGGTTCACGTGTAAGGTGCCATCTACAGTCACAGGTATTCAACGGCCCTATTTGGGTAAAAGTACACGCTTTCAAGAGTCAATTTTTTTCAAGCAGGTTCTATGAAAATTGAACTATATTTTATAAATGTAGTGACTTAGTAAAAATATATTGTAACTAATTACAATTGAATGGCATCCGCCTCGGAGTGCTTATAGGTAGAGTTTCACCTTTCTGTGAAGCAGTACCGGGTTCAATTTCCGGCCGAAGCAAAAATAAAGCTGCATCTTCCTAACTCAAATCGTCTCAGTTTTCACAGCTGTGTGACGAATTAAAAAAGTTGGGTCAGGTCAAGTAAGATGGGCACAGTGATGGGAATATGTCATGCTCGTCACATGCCTTTACCCCAAGCGAGGGGTAATAATAAATAAAAACAGAATCCAGGGAACAACGCTAGCTGTTAAAAGGCAGATTATTCCAATCCTAAAATGCCAAATACATAGATACTGTCGAGTACGATTATCAGAGTTTCAGGCAATATCGAAACAGTATCTCAAACTGATTCAAAAATTGTATTTATTTTTACGACGTGATAAATTTACATGATTGACGTCAGTTCCCCAATCCTTTGATAAAATGCAACGTTGAACGATTGTTCACTTAACAGTGGTTGCTTTGGAACAGACCTGATATACACAAGAAAACTGTGTGCTTGCTTCAAATTAATGCAAATTGCAGGTATGTTTACTCATAATCAGACCTTTTCGCACCAAGTCAAATATGCTAATCGTCCATTCATGTCACGGTAATATTTCATTGGCATTTCTATGCGTCAATACACGTTAATTCTTTGTCATCACTAAGTGCATATCCAACTTCCTCAATGAGAAGAATTATTTTACCCAATACAAATTTCTCCTAACATGTCTAAAACATAAACCTAGTTATTTCAAAGCCAGTACAAAGACTGTCTTGAAACGAATTCTTTTGTGGTTTTAAGAACAATTGATAAAAAAGAGTGGACGTCTGTGCAGTTATGAAATCTATAGTAATGTGATCCGAATGCATTCGCCATGGCATACTTATTTTATGACATTCATAAACTGTTCAAATGGTGGATAATGTGGCTGGCTAGGAGGTAGAAATCTCACTGAAAACGCGTGCAGTGAAATAAAAGTTATCATAGCGGAACAGCTCTGATTCAAGGATCTTTTACTGCTTGGGGAATGGTTTTCCGATGCACTTTTTATATAAGGTAGTAAAACGCGATGACCAATCTACGCTGAAAATTGTAGATCTACAGTTATATTAAATGTCAGTTCAACTGCACTTGCAACTGCAAATTTTGCACCATCCGATATACAACCGTACATCAGTTCACTTAAATTTTTAAAAACTTGCATTGCAGGGAAAAAAGTAGTTGTTCTGAAAAATGTGAATGCAACATGCTGTAGAACGGTAGTGATGTCATTAAAAAAGTCCTACAGTTTTCCACAAGTTTTGCCGTCATTTTTTCGTACTCTCAAAGGCATAGAAACAGCAAAAAATACAAAACTTCAATAGTGCAATTCAAAACTATATAAAATGCACACAAAACTGAATAACTTCAATGATCCCTTGAAAAACACGAGCAAAATATCCACCCTCTGTATATACGTTACATCACATACATTATTAATCCTACAAATTTTCCATGACTTGGAAACAACATTCAAGTAAAATAGTTAGGCTTATAGAGAGAGAAAAAATCACTTACAAATCATTGCAAACACAATTTATTATGAAAATTCAAAACTATGTTCCTCATTACATAAAAAATAAAGATTAAGAATTGATTGTAAACTTTTATTATATAAATCATTTATTAAGCCTTATCTAACATATACATGCCCAATTTTTGGCGATATATTTATGCATTCTATCTTTTGCATAAGACAGTCTCAACTTGCGTCGCATCGACGTGTTACTAAAGAATTATATGCTTCATCAACTCTCTTCCATTTTTCTCCTCAATACTGTACAGTAAGGGATAGAATATACTCGAGAGACTTAGAGCGGTGAAAGCTGGTCTTTGAATCACCTTAAGGTTTGGCCGAGCTTTTGGTGTGCCTTGAAAACTGAAATCACAACCTGGCCTACCTATTATATAAACCGGAGAACCCAACATCCTGGCGCACTACAGCCCTAAAGATGACCGCGATATGTTGGTCGAAACGTCGGTACGCCAGTCTTCGACGCGGTGTCACCCAGACAGCCCATATGATGACTCTGGCCGCCTATGATATCAGTCTATAATAAGCATTTGTTAAGAATTGTCTCTTAATTTACTTCTGTGGTTGCGGAGAATATTTTCATGCTCGGGGGTATATAAAGATGAATACATAGTTACAACTTGATTTTTCTAAACAGCCTAATGATGAAAGAAGAATACGAAAGAAGAGGTGCACATTTTTATTAGTTTTATTGTAAGTTTATTAACAGTTATTTTGCTTTTCGTTATAAATCAACGAATCATTACCTTCATTATACTTCCATTAAAACACCTTCCTTTTCACTTCTCCTTTCCTTCCCATGTCTTGCCCAATCCACGCATCGCCCAATCGATGGCTCGCCCAATTCCTCCATTGCTTAACTTTGCATCGCTCAATCCCTTTCTCATTCTCTCGTCGCTTCTCTCATTGTTCGCATTTCCACCCTGGCCTCTTCTACGCTCCGTCCTACAGCATCAAAGCCCTGCCATTTGCGTTCCCATCTCACACCCATTCGGCCTCGCCTTCTGACCTCGCTGCAGCCCGAACCCCAAAGTTCCTCTCCGGAGAGGTTGCGCCTTCGCGTCGATTGTCTTTATGAGCGCCGCACAAATTCTGAAGAGGATGCACCGACACTCGACGACCTTTCTATGCTCAATGTTAAGTATTGTTAATGTACTAATATGATAATAATGACTAACTAATATAATAATATGCTACAATTTTGTAACGCATGTGTGTCATTGCTCTGACTTTAAATTTTGTACAATATGTATATCGAAAAGTATCCCAAGTTTAACCAATATCAACCTTTTTTGGAGACACGATTCAAAACAAACTATATGCAATAAAAACAAATATTCGGTTATATGTGCTTTACAATATGTATTCAAATATTAAACGCATTGATATGTTAATAATTATAATGGTCTTATTATTATCATTATAAATAAATATAACAATCAGGTATGTAAAACCTTCAGAATTCTACGATAACTATGACTTTGGTATTTAAACATTTTTCGAATCACTTTGATGAAATCAAATTGGAATTATTGGAATGTTGAAGAAAACCTCAAAACCTCAAGTCTAACTTTTTAAAGTTTCTCACTGTTTGAGTCTTTGAATATTCCTTCCCTATGCTTCATATTGGCTTTCGATACTTCAAACTTGCGATGTCTTAGTTTCAAGCCCTGACTGTGGCAGATTTTCGGTACCACCTTCGTTGTTGCATCGGATGACACCACTGTCTAGAAGTGATGCAACGTAATGACAATTCTGATTGTTCGGTTTTGCAGTTCTGGATTAATTCGCATTCTCCATTAACTCGATCGCACACAATGCTACCCCGTTCATTCCCCATTTCTGTTCTTATGATCGGTCGACCACCTGGTCTTTCTCAGAAGTTCTATAACCTGTTGGGTGGAAATACTCCGACTGGACTGCAAATATGTGAAGGTGAAAGTAATAAATTGACTGTTGGAAGGAGTGAGTGTTCTAGAAACAATATTATAACTCAAAGCAATTACCAGTTGTTGAAAAGAGAGAAGAGAATTGTAATTCCACTTCATATTCCAAGGGGTTCTTACCACTTGATAATGTAAGAGACGATGGATATTTGATAGAATATCAAAGGGTGATAAACAATAGTTAACTAGTGTTAAAATTTTAATGTGATTCAGCCTGAATGTTCAAATACATGTTGTAACAATGGATATGGAAGAATAAAAGGCGACTAAGACAGAAAAGGAAGGATCGTGAAAAAATTTCAACCTGAAAAACCAGATGTTACGGAGACAATTTGGCACGCTAAAATAAAATGGTAATATAGTTGCACCAGACAACCAAAATGTTGTAAACATTGCTGCATATACTACAAACAATGTCACACTCTCCATTCGTAATATAGCGTTGTCTGGGCTGACGTTTGGAAGTTAGATTTGGATTTCGATTGTCAACATAACAGCTTATTAAAATTTTTAATGTTAATTTAATAATTAAAATCTTAACTTTCATTTATATCTTTGAATCTGAGCTTAGCATAAATTCCAGCATCGCCCCTATTTCAAAGCAAATCACAAAATTAGATGACCCCAAACAAAAGTTTTTGCATATTTTGATACATCTGGGTTGAAAATTCAGAGAGAAGTTTGATCTCCAACTATCAAATGTTTGTTTGCATTAACGCAATAGACTTCATCAAGAATTTGCGTGACAGCCTGTGCGGCTCACAAAATACTGACCCAGGAAAAGTTGATTAGTTCCCTCGGTCGACCACTAGAGCGAATTCAGCTTTGATCAATTATGAGTAATTCCAAATCTGTGAATACGAAATGAGCTACCCTCCCCGTCAATGCCATGTTTATAGAAAATTGAGCTAATTTCACTGCTCATCATTTCTGGAATTGCGTATATTAAAACACATTTTGTCGCTGTGCATCGGTATCTGTTCAGCTGAATGACAAATCTGCAACACGTTGAAATTATTTGGACGAAGGCATTGCCTCGTTTAGAATTCTTAAATCCAGATGCTCTTCTCAGTAGTGTCTGTAGTATCCTCTAATCAATTGAATGTCTTGAGGCAGAAACACGCTCAGACACAGCAGTCACAGAAAACCCCTAGCTATTCGTAAATGTTTATATTTTGATTTTAGTCGATGAGTGAATCCCCTTGTTACTGCCCCAATCTCTCCGTAAAATGAATACGTCATATACGAGCATTTAGTTAAAAGATAATCTGCATTTTCACAAAAATTGAAATATTAATTTATACAAGACTAGTGAGTGGCTTGCTGAATATGGCGTGGCTTATCTTGTTTTGCCCAAAGCCCTTAACGTCAAAATGGATGCTGTAGAAGGTAAAGGAGTATGGATGTCGCGAGATCCTTCCTTACTAATTTTATTTTCATACTCATCCTCACTGCTAAGCGGTAAGCTTATCCTATACTTCGTATGGTTCATTATGCTAACCTCTAAAGTCTTTGGTACGGACCAGCACTGGAGATCCATGAGAATATGCCTTTGTGCCAGAGAATGAGATGTGGATAGGCAAATATAAACGAGCGTTCGTAAATTAATATGTAGCCATCAAGATGATCAACAGAAACTTCATTCATTTGTTCCTTTAGGTGAATAGACTTTGAAAAGAATCACATACAAGAGCTGCTTATTAAATCTCCAGAATACAATTAAAATATTATTTCTTACATGCAGAGTTCGCATAATACGTTCGAGTAAGCTTTCTAATAAACTGATTAACAATATTCTCAAATGACATTATTAGTTTAACTAGTGCTACAACAGCACTTACTCCTTTGCTTATTTACAATTTTTGCAATTATCGAAAATTTCGAAAGTTCAACGAAAATATCTTCCCCATTTTTCAAGCGACCTTTGCGCTGTCAGTTAAAAAATTGAAAGACAAAAATTGGAGTTGTTTTTGAAAAACAAATTTCAATACAATTTTAATAAAAAATTAACGAACTTAATAAAGTAACGATTGTTAAACCAGGAAAGAGAATATCCCGGTTTAAATTGTACTCATTGCATTTCACAGACTGCCTTCGCGTACCACTCTTATCCAGATGATTGAAAATAGGGGAAAATATGAAAACAAATTCAAGAGAAAGTTTTTAACCCTAAAAGAAGAATCTATAAAGTTATTAACTATTTGCTTCTTTCTCAGAAAAGAATTACTTCACCAAACCACCAATAACTAGACTCTAAATCGAGATTTTGACGGTGCTTAGCAACCAGTGAATCTTCCAGCCAGACATATCTTGCAGAATTCGTCTTCCACATTGTGATTCTTGTTCGGTGAATAAGGCTTCAAGAAACTCCAGAAAAGTTGCATCTCGGAACGAAGGACGACAAATACGCTAGAATATTGGCAAATCGATTTTACGACTTCCGATTTCCAATTGCACGCCTTCAGATTCTCCGATATATTGAAAATTCTTATTATATCAACGAGTTGGTGCTTCTCTCAAACAATAAGAACAATTCCAAAAGTTTCAAAAACTATATTCCGAGTACGTAATATGCGAAACATGCGAAACAGTTATGTGCCAAACATTACATTAATTTACTCTAAAACACTTGTAGTAATTTAGATTACAGGGCAGGAAAATGTGTGTTTCCTTGACTAGACTGGAGAGTTTCGGGACAAGACCATTTCTAGGAATTCCCTCGTTTCATGGAAAGGCTTCGTAGCGATATATAATATTTTATTCGAGACCTAAATTTTCTGACCATTTGTCCGTATCAAATACAAATTTAATTGATGATCTTAAGAACATATTACTTATTTTCCATTTATTTCACTGCTTCACCTTACTTCGTAAGAAGAAAAGAGTGTTATAAGTGTGCGCATCAAAACGGCAATTTTTCGACAGAAAATTTCTTATCGTCGAACCCTGGTCACGAAAAAATGGATAAATATTTTTTCTGCGTACTGTAAATTACTTCTCCTAACATGTTATATAGTCAAAGTTCAGGTTATGTGTTCTTGATACTCAATCTTAATTGTCGGCAAAACGTCCGTCAGACTTTTCGTCCGTTCATTCATCCGTACACCTATTTGTGGTCAACGCTAGCGCCGAACTTTCACGCGATTTGCTTTAAAATGGATATTTCTTGATAGATTTGAAGGAACGCGTTCTGATTTTTGCGTTTACTCTGCACGAAGTCACAACAATATTTTCATTTTCTTTTCTTCAAAAATTGCCCTAAATGTTTTGATTTAACATAGTCATCGTATAGTGTAAAAACTTTTTAAAATGGGCGGGTATAATTTTCATTGAATTTTCTAATTTTTCGAAAGGTGTAGAAGTTGAAATTTTTATTTATCTTCTTCCTACAACTACAACTGAAAATGGAGATTTTTTCTTTATTGACATCTGTTGTGCGAAGATAGATCTAGAAATAATGCCACGTACAATATTTGGAAAATATAAATAGTTTGCGCGTAATTTTGTTTGAAATTTAGGTTATTTTCAAACAATTACTTATATTTTCAAAAACCGCTCCAACTGCTTTCTTTAAAATTTATTCTCGTATGTGTCAAAAAATGTAAAATAAACTTGTGGTAGTACCATTTCCGCAGATTTTTTTTAAATTACAGAAAGGTGATATTCCAAAACTACAAATTCGAAGGTTGAAATGTTTGTTTTTAACAATTGCTCAAAAACAACACAAATTAAAAAATAACGGATAGATTAAAACATCCTTGAAGAATTGCGAAAATCCCATTCTCTATGAACTATAATTTTTCGAAAATAGTAAAAGTTATAAATTATGTGAGAAGGTTTGTGCTTTTATAGAACCACTAGTTTATAATTGTCGTACTTTAAATACAAGTATGGAAAATAATTTCTGTACGTAGCCAGGTTGGTGTTGAAAAAATTGAACTTTCATTTCTGAATACTTCCTAATGTATGCATTCCTAAGTATGAGTCACTTTCTTGACAGTCTCAACTAATACATGTATACTCGGAATTACAGTGGGACATTATCTATAATAAAACTAAAACGCACATTACACAGCCTTGTGAAGTAATTACACAATGACGTGTATTGTGTAAATACTTCACAATGCATATAATGGATTTCAACTAAAAATTCGTATCAGTTTGATGGGAGATAAATCATAATTTTGCTCAAATACCCTTGATATTCAGTTTAATGAATGAATATGCGAATGGGCAACACTACAATATCCAATCATTGACTAACGTGAATAAAGAGGTTAGTCACTTCAGTAATTCCCCTCGGAAATATTATTTATTGCCACTTTTGTTTTGCGGACACCTGTAGAGAAAATTGGAGTGTTAGCTACTGTGCATTTTCGGCAAACAATAGTCATGAATCTGGTTATATATTTTGTTACTTGTCATTCGATTCACTTATCCTACCACTGATCTCATCGTGAACAAAACATAATAATACATTGCAAAGACATCTCTTATCGTAAAAAAGAATTTAAAAATGAAGTCATTGCCAATATATACAAATACATGAGAAAAACCTGGAGAGGTTGTGACCATCTCATCCATTACCTATTTACAAATTTATAAAATCAAAGCAATAAACGAAACTTACTTAAACTAGCATTTGTTGTTTTGTCAAGACGGCAAGGTATGAAATGACGGATTATGATTTGGATGACTTCATTAAGTAGGTTTAATCTCGGTTAGGGTTTATGTCATCTGACAGTGCAAACATACATGCTTTCATACTTGCCCGAGCAGTAACTTTCCAAACGGGCCACCGACCGCGGGTGATCTTTCCTTCTCATTCTTTGTCCTATCATACACCTTACTTACACACACACTTACACTTACATCTACTACACCACCACACATGTCAGGAGACCGTTAGGGAGCTTAGTATTTGTACCGACTGGGGGCGGTAGTGGGAGATACCTGGTTGAGAAAAACCCCGCTAGCCGATAGAACGTCGGCGTCGGATCTCGCCATCTAGCGGAAGAAGATCACCATCACCTCCCAAGCTAGCGGGTTTTTCCCCAAGCAGGAACCTCTCACCAGCGGGGCACCGCCTCAGTCAGAACAAGATCTAAGCTCCAAACTCGCCTCCCGCCACGCGTGGTAGTGTAGTGCGTGTCAGTGTAAGTGTGTGAACGGTATGAGGATAGGAGAGGTGGGTCTTTTGTGAGGGTAGTGGTTCGTCATTTGCCAGGTATTGATCGGAGAAATCACGTAAAACTATCGAGCAGCCGACCACTAGAATTCTCCTCCAGACAGCAACAGAAATCGTCCTAGCTATGTGGCTAGTGTCGAACATTGTACCACCAAATCGCAGAACCTCCCGGTCAGAAGCATTGTATTGACATTAGAAAGAGAAATGAAGACAAATATGTAAAATTCTGTGAATTTTGGAGGAATTTCTTATTTTCAGACAAAAGCAAATTATTCTTCTTTGGGTTAGACTGTCGATGTACAGTATGGAGGAAGAAAATATACGCAAAAAAATAAAAACAAGATCCGCAGAACTTTATTCCTTGTCGTTAAACACAGCGATGGCTTGGTGTTTGCGTAGGAACATATGAGTGTCAGTGGTGTGGGGGTGACAGTTTATGGAAAAATGAATTAATTCATGTACGTTGATATTCTGAGGTCAATTTGTGAGCTACTGCTCTTAAAATGAGTTTGAGAAACGACTATATTTTTGAGAATGAAAACACTTTTAAGTATATTGCGCTTTGACTACAAAACTGTGGATCCTGGACATGAAACTGCCCCTACCTCATAGCAGGATCTCGACCATTTATAGAAAAATTCTAAAAATAATTCCAAAAATAAAAATTACAAACAAGATCTTAAATGATCATTAGAAGAAAAGTGGCATTCCATTTATATCAAAATATGAATACCTAAAGACATTTTGCGCCCCATTTCCATTCATTTGGCATTGTATTCTTTAGTAGGGTGGTACCATTGTGAAAATAAAGCAACTTTCTGTCTGTCGACAAGATTGTTGTACCTAAATGCTGTTATTGCTGCTACCACTACACAGTGTTCTCAGACTGAAAACCGAGAGAAATCTATGTGTCCACTCACAGTTTACACTGACTATACCGAGTTAATCAGAGAACCAGGAGTTCCACGGATGTTTTACGCTAGCTGTAGAGCTAGGTCAAATTCAGCCGCTGTCATAAGAAGAATTTTAGTGGCCGCCAACCCGATCAGTAGTTCTCTGTGATTTGTCGAAGGTGAACGTACGAACGGAAACTTTCCTACCATTTCCTTGTCCTCTCCTCACTCTCACTCTCTCTGTCTCTCTCGCTTTCTCTCTCTCTCTCTCTCTCTCTCTCTCGCTTGCTCTCTCTCTCTCGCTTGCTCTCTCTCTCTCGCTTGCTCTCTCTCTCTCTCTCGCTTGCTCTCTCTCCCTCGCTTGCTCTCTCTCCCTCGCTTGCTCTCTCTCGCTCGCTTTCGCCCCCTCTCTCTCGCACAAACTATTAGGCTATTTAATAAGTCTAAAGTAAATATGATCATAATACATGTGATATTATCTCTGACAAATTCCAGGCCGACCCCGGATTATTTCAGCTAATGCATTACAGCGACCGTAGGCAAGAAGAAAGGGAAGGGGAGAAAGCTCGTCTATGGGTAACTGCCGCTCGGTGCCAGATTTCTGCTCGTCGCGGCTGTGTGCTGAGTTGCGCATCACAGGGGCGGGCGCTTAGTTGCCTTAGAGGAGATGAGCGATAAATACACAGGTCGAGTACTTCGGCCGCAGCCGGGCGGGCGTGTTACTAAGCCCTCGGTCGGGCGTTTCCTCACGAGGCGCAGAGTCGTGCAACACGTGAAGCAACCCTCTCTTGGACGGGGGTGAGCGCGACACGACGAGGGCACAGTTGCTCAACATTCGGCGTGTGGGCGACGAGGGGCGTGTACGAAGTAAGTTTCCCTATTTGATTCTTCTATCGTCCCTGGTTTGGGTGGCTCAGAACGTCAACTGATGTCACTGTAGTGCCTGACAGGGAAGTCCGAGCTTCCGTGCCCCGACGATGGGAGAAACGTTGACACCAGCTAGAGAGCTACGACGAATTCAGCTACTGTCTGGTGGAGAATTCTAGTCGCCGGCTGTTCTGATCGGTAGTTTTCCAAGTACTCTAACATACGGGCCACGAACCACGTGAGATCTTTCCTTCTTCTTCCTTGTCCAAACCTCACCCCTTGCTTACACACACGTATACTAACATGGACTACATTGCCATAAATATAGGACACCAGTCGGTAGCTTTACAGCCGGGAGCATTACATAATTTTAATTTTATGTATCTTAATTTTCTATCATTGCATGCTCCGCGATAAGATCTAAGATCCGGTCCCCCTAGTGCCCTAAAGAAGATAGAGCAAAATATGAATGAATATAAACACGTAAAATGGTATCAACGTGATTGAAATTCCAACATAGCAATATGTGAACCATGCCAGTCGCAAAGGTAAGTGCAAAGCTGCAGAAACTGTCTCTGTTCATGCAATAAGCCGCCATTAGCGACTGCCTGTGATTGCGAGAAAAATAAATAAACAACAATAATATTTGTTTTTTCTAGCGATGGCTTGTGTTGTAGTTGTCACACTATTCGTCTCCTCCGCTGGGTTCTAGGTTCAAATCCCAAGTAGAATTCGAGTTGGCAATACGGTTCGCAGCCGATTCTCTTGTATCTCCCAATTTTTCTACCTGCATTATCACAATTAATTTTTAATTTTAATTATGTTAGTGTGTAGTTTATCCTATAATATTTATAGGTTTCTTATTCATCAATGGCTTCCTGGTGGATAAAAAAAGCTTGTAGTTAAGTTAATTTATTTTTTATCTTAATAGTATTCTACCCATAAAAAACACTCGGTAGTCAGTCAAGTCTCTGGTATCGTAATCAAGAATAGCATTTGGCTCTTCTGAGTTGAGACAAATAGCAATATGAGGTGAGTAGAGGCCAGTCTGCTAACACCAAGTGATATTTTGTAGTGGATACCTTGTGTTATAGCTTAGTCCTGCGACGCTCGTTTCATCACGTGATTTTCCATCGCACTACATGTGAACCAGCACGTCACTTGGCGTAAGAGGTGTTGCATTCTGAAACAACACAATCGCCAGATTGAACACGCCATGATTGTACCGAGTGCCCCGAAAGTTATTTCTCCTCTTTTGTCCTTCTGAGTAGAGACCAACGGAGAGCTGGTAGGGGCGGGCTCACACTTGTACGAAAGTAGTTTAATTAAGTGGTGATTCTAGCCTTCTGTGAGAGTGAGGCACTACTGCACTGTATGTGAACAAGCCAGTCAATGGCATGTGGCACTTCAAACAACTCACTCACAACATTCAACACTACAAAACGCGAGAGCGTAGGAGGCGTCTCAAAAGTTTGTTTCCGTATTTTGTACTTTAGAGTTGGGACCAGGATCAAGCCTGTGGGGTCGAGAGAACTTTTGTGCGAAAATAGTTTTATTTCAGACACATTATAGCCGCTTATGAGAGTGATGCCCTACTGCACTTTAAGTAAACAATCGCATCGTTTGGTATATGGTACTTTACAACAACTCAGTCTTACATTCTAATCACAACCATAATATTGTGGTCCTGTGAGAAAAATATAAAGTCTGCGGCGGGCAGAGAACTTTTGTACAAATGTGGTATTCTCTAGCTCCCATCTGTCCATCTTTCCAGAAAAAAATCATTTCTAGCGGAAGCAAATTGGGGCATTGAAGATTGGCACAAGAAAGAAGACGACTACTTCAAATATTTTATGTTGCATGAAAAGGCAAAGTTTTGCTCTGCTTGAAAAGACAAAGAAACTTGTGCAGAAGTTTAGACGAGAAATATTTGGGTACCACCCAAACTCTCTCAACCAAGCCTCTGAAGATTTCTACCTTTTCGTCTTCCTTAAAATTCAGCGAAGGGCAGTAACTTTCAAACTGTCGTTGAAATCCAATCGATGATGGACACCTGAACAAGATGTAGGGATGTAGAAGAGTGTACAGAAGGCATGGATAGCTGTGTCCTGTGTGCACATAAGTGAAGAGATGTTGTAATGTAAATGTCGACTATTAAGTTTCCAGTGTTGTTTGATTTATTATAGGATTCGCATTTTGAATTTGTGGATAACATTTGTACTAGCAGAATTTATAAATAACTATCATAGCTTACAAATTTATACTTGCCAAAAAAGGTTGCGTGTTCAATTTGCATACCTGGGTAGTGAATTGGCAGTTCGGGAAACGCCGCATCCTAGGTATGGGTATTCTCGCAATGTGATTATAAAATGGATGATATCTCGTGTCTCACGTTCCGTAACTGGTCGAGCATCTCTTTCGTAATCATTGATATATCGTCTTTAACCCCTAATAGGCATCTCTAGCAATATCGATCAAGTGGTAAACAGTGGACCACTCTGGCCATTTTCAAGTTAGGGAGAAGGCATAAAGGCGCAAGCCTTGTCCTTAACCGAGAATAGAGAGTTTAAGATTAATAAAACAGTGCTCTAAGAATAAATAGAACACCAACATAATTTAGATATAAACTCCTTAATGAATTTTGTCTTAAAATATTCCATAACTACAATGCATCTCGTCTGAAAACTTACAGTCAGAAGAGAGAGAGACGGGGCATTAATTCAAATACATGCCAGCAAAAATAGGAGTAGAGAAGATGGTGTGACGGACAACTTTACCCGCTGCACAGCAGGGCTCTGCTCGCTCGACGTCTGTAATTAAAGTGAAGTGCTGACGTCTTCCGGGAGACGTTGCAGGGAAGCAGGACGAAGGGCAGAGAATTCCGCACTGCTGGAACGCTAGTCATCCCCACCCCTGTGCTGCCGACAAGCCTACCAACAATCCGCCACAATGCCTCGAAAGGCTTAACTCTAAAACTATGAAATTTAAAGTGTTTTTAATTTTTAAGGAAATGAAATACAGTTAATTAAGCACCAAGGGCATTATAAATGTTCTAATGATCGTGTCGCGACAAAATGTCCCAGGGCCTAATGTGACTATAGAATGGCAGGGAATTATTTATTGCCGCCTGAGATCTTTAAAACTATTTGACGCCCGTTGTACATACATAATTTAATTTTTTACCTAATTAATTTATTAAGATTTACATGTATACTAATTAACTAATGTTAACTGTACCCAGTTTCATATTTCCCTCCTATAATTCCCTCCATACTATAACATTTGGCATCATTCAACTGTTTTCATATTTCCCTTGTAATCACGATCCTTTCGTTTCAGATAAGTTATGCAGTGAACATCGAGCTCTTTATCGAAGGCAATAACAAGCTATAACGTATAAAAAGTAATAATATTATTGATTGATAATATTTGGATTATTGATATTTATTGCCAGATCAATGCGACAATTCACAAAAATAAGGCCTATTATTGAAAATATTTTCAGTCTGGGATGTCAGAGAAATCTCGTCAAAACACGTCAGAGAAATCTCCATCAAAATCGATATAACTGTTTCGAAAATTAGTTCGGACAAACTGATGAACAAAATACAAAAGTTGTTAAAATAACAGAGTGGGTTTTCTATAGTATAAATAAACATATGCGATTATAAAAACGTAGTTAAATTAGAAACAGACACTCTAAACTTTATGTTTACAGACGAATAATTTTGTGAAATATTAAAAATTCTTGTCCCAAAGTCTCATTCTGCAAAGTCCCATATATTCGTGTATGACTCGCCTCTTTGGAGCTCGTGAATTTATCGAATATTTACAAGCACTTAAGGAATTTATTACCTCTGTATATTCATTGACTTTATCATTCTGTTAGTTATTTCTGTTTTTACTGTGTGTAAAAATCGTTTAAACAGACATCATTTTTATAGTGCCGGCACTTTATCACTGTTTTTTTCAATTCCCATTCTTTTCAGTTACTACTCTGACACTGTTGTCCAGGTGACAATAGTTGTTGAATTTTAAAGTGGAACATCAGTTGCCAGCACGCTGTATCCACACTTCTTTTCATATTCTTTTCACATTCTTTCCATAGATCTGGCTCTATGATCTTTTTTCATTGTAGCAGCAACATATCAATAACTTCCAAACCTACTGCGAATGTCAAAATTAGAAGGTTTTAAAGCCTTATTTTTCTATTTTAAACACAAGCCATAATGTTATTAATTCAATTAAAATTGTTTTTATTTCACTCCAAAACTTGATTTTGTACATCATTTCACATGAGAATCGTGAACAGGGGTTTTAAACTACAAAAAATATTATTTTATTGTGTAAATTTAATCGTTTATATCTCCATCATTTCCAAAACTAGTGGAAATTGATGTGCGTTTTATGCTGTCAGAAAACGGTCATTAAGCTATATTTTGTAAAATTAGTTATAAAACTGAACTAAACTAAAAAAATTAAATCTTGTACATTTAATACAATCTTGATACTGATTATTGATAATATTATACTACATTAATAAATCTGCAAAGAGTAAGATATGATAAAATATCTTCTATTAATAAAAAAGAATTTCTGATTTGAATGAATCAATATTAAAGGGGACATCGGGATACGACTCAAGGTGGCGAAAATATTTGGGTAAAAAATGTTTCTAGATATGAATGGTTTATTTCAGATACAACATAAGTCCATGTTTTGTTACTTTTACTTCTTAGTGAAGTCACATTCAAGGTAAGTATATACTTTGTCTGAGGCAGATCTAGCTTCAGACAAAGTATATACTTAGTCAGTAAAACGATTCTGGAGGGCTTTTGGAACAAACCTCATGAAAACGTGACTCTGTGAGTTTCGTTTGGAACTGGAAAGTAACTTTTCACTGAATTATGATGTTTCTGAAATAAACCATTCATATATTTTTATTGTAATGACCTTATAATACGTATAAGAAAATATATTTATTTTATTTTTACAACGTACAGTATACTACTTAAACCTAAGATCCTTAATCCCTATTTCCCGCGCCAGGTCCAGATTGTAGGCCTTCCACTCACTCACTTCCTACGGGCTCTTACCGCGTGCATTACAGATTCACAGGCAAAGCACGGTATACACTTGTAGCCTAGTTCACTGTTTAATAAGTACCAGGGGCTTTCAGAACTCGGGGTGGGCACCTACCTTTTAGCCGTATCTTCATCCCCATTAGGTACGCAAAGACTGGAATCTTGATACTCCATAACGCAATGCTCTTAAGAACATCCAGCTAGTAATGTGGAAGGAGGCGGTTCGGCAGCTTGAAGCTTACCAGGCTTACAGTTCGCTGCCACAATCATAAGTCACTCACATATTCGGAACAAGACCCGTCTCAATTTTTCCAGTGTGTATGGGGGGTGAGGCTGAACAGAGAGGGTGTATGACCCCCACCCCGTTTCCTCATTGCGCCCACTTAGAACTAACTATATAAGTATATTAAGAAGCGCAGCATCCGGATGAGAGAGACTAATTCCTCACTAGGGTTTTCTTGTCCTGTGCGTCGGTGTACAGACACACAGATGTCTTAAACACTCAGACTTATAGACGCACAGATTTACAGACTTACCGAACGATATTCAGAGTCCCACCAACTCACGAGTCTCAAACTCGCAGAGTAAAAGACTCAAAGTCTCAGAGAACTCTCAGACCGTCAGACTCATTGACACAAAGGCATACGGACGCAAGAGATTCACAGACTCAACCTCAACATCCTCCGCTTTCCGCGTCGCTGCCTCGCTTCCTTCAGCAACAAATCCGCCGAGGCCGACGGCACTCGGCGGCGCCGACGGCAAGCCCTCCCGTCGCGACGCCAGCGCAGCGCGAGGGCCTCCGGGCGCACCACAAGTTGCGCCGTTCGCCCGCAGGCGGCGCGCGTGCGCTCCTCCACGGAATCTACACCGCAGCGGCCTCGGGGCGCCCGCCCACCCGCCGTAGAGCCGCACCGCAGCGCAGGTAATATGCGTCAGTCACGGCTCTTGTGATCTCTTCACTCCGTGACGACTCCTTCAAGTTTCCGGCCAAGTCTTAAAAGGTACTTTACGCGCCAACTTCCCAGCTCGCAGAATACCCCGGCGCTTTGCGCTCAAACTTGTGTACCTTGTGTTTAGGGACACGCGGAAACTTGAGACGCAGGTTGCGCTACAAAAGGGAAGGTTTAAGCATTGCGATGAAATTCTGGGAAGTTGGATGCAACCTTCCAGACAACCAAAGGGGTATTCCGTGCCCGCGGCGAGGAGGCGAGGATCGATATTCTATTGCGAGAGTATCGATTTAAGCCTGGTAATCAACTCTTCGCGAGGGGTGGAACTCCGTACACCGGAAGATGACGCGGACGCGTGGGAGAAAGGAAAGAAAATGGAAGTGGGAGGCGAGGTATTCTGCGTACCTTCAAAGACTTTCCAACAGGTGAACTTGAGAAAGCAACAAAAGAAAGACGTCGATATATGCAGGAGCTGGACGCGTCGAAGATAGCAACGCCTGTGGAAAGGTGGCGCACGCACGGAAGAAGTGGCGAAGTTTCTGAGCGCTTCTTTAATTAATGCAAGGAGTGCCAATAAATTGTGTACTACCTGATTCCGTGCCGTTACGTTGCACGAAAGGGAGCACTGTAGAAACGTTACAACAAAATTTGTAGTAACTATATATGCACTAAAAGGAAAATCAAAAATCTCAAAAATTTTGTTTTATGCCATTCAGTATTTATCCTCCAAAACTAATGAAATGACAATATAAGCAATATTTGGAGAGTCATATATGTATCTTAATATGCAATTGAAATGTTTCATATTACGAAGATCGGTAAATATAAACGTTCTTTATGCATGTTCTTGCGTACAGCAGAAAGATTTTCCATATTCCGTATCTTAAGTTAAACACACAGTTAATTTTGATAGAAACGCATATGTCATGCGATTGCTCGATATGGATTTTATATACTTTCACGTATACACTCGCACGCGGAGGTATGTAAAAACACTTGTTGATCTTTGAACGTAAAAAAACACTCGAATGTCGCTTCTCCATTACTCCACACTCACACTCAGACGACGAAAGAACTGCTTTCAATAGTTTGATTGCAAAAATGCGTCTCAAAACGAAGCAAGATCAACTATTTTAGCTGTTCTTTAAAATGATGTAATGAACAAATGGCATCATACGAGCGTACATTCTATTAACTTTAAAATATCGTTAAAATATAGTATCTATATTATAAAATTGATTTAAAAGAGCCAGTGATAATACATCTAGGGCTCACTTCCTTTCGTTTAAAAAACAATCATGAAATTTTAGTGGAGGAGAAAGTTCAAACTTCTTTCTAAATGAAAATCTTTAGTACACTAATTATAAATGATATAATGAATGATATACATACTACAGGTGTTACCATAAGGTGCCAAAATTGTTGCCCTAAGAATGTCATCTACTAATTCTAACTTCTATCTTGTTCTTCCCCTTATTCTTCTTTTTGTCTTTCATCTTCATGGTAAGTTCGTGTTGGTGATCATGAATACAGAACTGAAACTTAGGTTGTTTTAGAAATTATAACATTATCATTAACATTTTTGATGATTAAAATATTACCATCGAAACTATCAACGATAATTTCAACAGTTCTCTCATAATATGTGATGTGTGGTGATTTGCTTATGAATAGAGAATATGAATTGTTTAATCGAGTGATCAGCAGAAAATGTTTAGTTTTCAAAACAAAACAATTTTTTATTTTTACATAACACGTTTTTGTCTACCCCGCTTTCAAACATTTTGCAGCTTTTATTGTGTTGATGATCCATTCAATATTTCCATTTTGAGGGCGTCAAACTGCAAGCAACGTGCAACGCGACATTCCCGCTTGAGAGTCAAACCTTTATGAAACATACATCTGTATATTGATATTTATATGTTCCACACATGGTTTTGTAGTTTTTTTACAGCATATAGAGAGAGTATACACCTGTTTGCATATGCATCGGCTCCACCACGTCCATCACTCGCGTTCTGGTGCCCCCCCCTCCTCCACTTCGCTGGAACTCCTGTTTTGCAGCTGGTCCCTGTTTCTCGCGTAAAACCACAAAGACAGATGAGCGATAGGAGAGAAGTGGCAGACTCGCTTTAGAATCAACTTATCCCAAATTTAGAATTTGATATTTCCACTGTTGTTTAGAAGTATCGATAAGTGGTGTTTAATAGTGTGTCTGTTATTTTTCTAAAGATAGCCAATATTGATTATTGCCCGCTGGAATGTCCAGAAGTCGTGTTCATTTTTATAAAACTCTTTGATTGCAAGCAAGAGGTAATACATGTATGATTGCTTTTCATTATTTCATCCATACTGTAACTCATATTATTTCAATTATTTTGAGGATTATACCTACCTTCAAATTCAGTATGGTGGGTTTGTGATTCTAGGTTAAAATCTATCAAGTTAACATACTCTACGAATGTTTCTCCTTATGAGATATGTTCATAAATAATGATTTCAATAAATCTACAAAGCAAATCTACAAGTCTAAAGGTCGTTGTAATATCAAATCTAGATGATTAGATATTTTAAGACATGATTTATAATTGTGAAGACAGGTGTATTTAACTCTTTAACTTCTACGGGCCGACCGACTGTAAGACACACGTCTTGCGTCATGCTTCTCGCTGCGAACACAGTTGTGATCTGAGATCGCTCGCACATAGATATCGCGCAAGACATCACAGTTATCAGTAAGTTCTAGCGATAGCTAAAGGCACGTCTACACGGGAGAACCCATCCAGAGGTTCCCAAGACATCGCGGTTCCGCGTTCGATCTCGCCCAGCGGCTCCACGCGAGAACCTGACTGTGCATGGTAACTCTTCCAGAGGTTACAACTTATTTATGAATGAAGTCAATTCGTCGACGTACATACACGTACAAATGATACGCACACTCTTGTGCGTATCAACTTGTCTGGAGCAGTCAAAGGATTAAACGTAATCCTTCTTTCGAAAATAGTTACTATCACGATCAATACTGATAAACGTTAATGAGACCTAAGTTATTGAAATGTTGGACTTCGATTAACACAAAGTCTTAAAGTTTTTAAAATAATAAATCTCACAAATATTAAATAAGTTATACGTATTAGAATTATTTATTAGGTTTCAATCAGATTAGATTTTACACATTGAGCTAGGGAGAGATGTATAACGAAATGTTAATAACAAAAATAATATGTATTATTTATGTATAATTATTACAAATGTATATCAGTATTACATTTCGCTTAATAATTAAACGAGAAAAGCTTATGTTAAAAAAACATTGAGAGAAAAAAATTAAAACATAATTTTGCGTCGAAGCGCATGAGTGGATCGAAGAGAATGCCGTGAAAATAGAGGATGAAAGCGGAGAGCGCAGATGCTCGTGAATGACGCGCCAAATCGACGCGCTGCCGCACGATAGGGTGCGATGGGAGTGGAGAGGAAGTGATTTCATATTGAAATTCGCCAGAGGTCGCTATCGGATGAACACACAGCTCCAGCCCGCAACATATCAGCAATTTATTCTCTCGCAGCACTCGCACGAACAGCAATAAAAATTCAAAGCCCGTATCTATAGCCATCTTTATTCATCTATTCTCTCTCTCTCATACATACACGCCCTAGTACCCACCAACTCGTCCACTCGTCTGCAAAGGCCTCACAGCGGCCCGCCCGCTCACTAAACACCCGCCCGCCCGCTTAATCTGTGCGTGCAGCCCGACGGCCTCCAACCCGTTCACCCAATCCAGTCGCCCACACATCCAGCCACCCTTCCAGCCATCCAACTACCTTCTCACTAAGCTATCCTTCCACGAATACTCCCATGCAAGATTCTATTCACCCACCAAACCACCCCCTCGCAAAACCACCCTGCGCCAAATCCACCCTGCGCCAAAACACCTACCCGCCCACCAAACCACCCACCAACCAAGCCACTCATCTATCCACCCAGCCATCCCCTCCTACAAGTCAGTCACCTAACCATCGATCTGCCAAATCGCCCACCCAACTATCAAGTCAGCCATTCACCTAACAAAACAGATAGCTACCAACCCATCTAGCTATATCCAGCTAGGAAGTTCGTAACCCCTCGACACCCAATCATAATCCAGTCATCAAACCATCTACTTTCTCAGACACACAAATCCACCCCACTACTCATCTAGCCTCCTAATCATCTAATCAAGACGCCCATAATCTAACAACTTCCAAAAACACCTACCCAGACACCAACCACCCCCTCCTGTTCGTAGGAATGTGCGCCTTTCCCAAACTCAATCGGTCACCCACTCACCCATCCACCCACACAAATGCTGTCGCGGCGCCCGTGATACGAGTAATACAGACTGTTTATGGGTAATGTGGCGTATTTGCTCCTAAATGAAGCGTTATGGGCGCGCCCTTGTTTCGCAATCCCATGGCAGCACCGATAAAGCCTCCCGCGACCTCGCCGGCGCATGCGCGGTACATTCACGCTTTGATACGCAGGGGGCACCCGCCCGCGAATCCCCGGGCGCCCCCCCCCCTCCTTCCTGCCGCTAGGGGGCGATGGATGTACCAGCGAGGCGGGAATGAAAGGAACGTTGGTCACTGCGCGAGTCACGTAGTAAACGTTTTTAACCAGCTGGTCAAAATGCAGCGCCGTGAATAATAATAATAATAATAATAATAATAATAATAATAATAATAATAATAATAATAATAATGCATTGGTGATCCTATGGACGAAATCGATAAGGCATTAGTGCCGTAGAGGTCTCGGAACAGAAGATTGCGGCATTGCGGGTTCGAGTCCCGCCTCGGGCATGATTGTGTTGTGTGTGTCTCTGTATGTTTGTGTCTAAATCATCATACATTATCATCATCACAATTTCATCCCAATCTTCGGGGCATACAACCCTGGGGTGTAAAAATGGAATCTACGTCAAATTGCTTTTCCTCCCTATAGAAAAAGTAACGTGCACCTAAACCGATAACCAAGTCTGAGCCCGGTGGGATACACGTTTCGCGTGGTCTCATGTTGACCGATTCGCAAAACAAAAACAACTCGGCTTTTTCTGGCGCACGATTACAAAACTTTCTCTTCTTATGAAGACTTAGTAAGGTGAGAAAGTTAAAAAAAGTTATTCTCCGATCCGGATAGCCGAGATCACTAAGACAGTAGTGCGTCGTGATATCGAATCCCACATTGGACATGTGTGTATTTGTGTATGTCTGTATGTGTGTGTGTGTGTGTGTGTGTGTGCGTCGTCCATTCATCCTTCATTATCATCATCATTATTCCATCTTCCATTACCACAGGACTAGCAAACCTGGGGGATATTAATTGGATTCGGCACTATGGTGATCCCCCCAATAAGTCAGTGGGGGGGTCAGATACACTTGCCACGGGATAAATGTTACTGTGCCAGTCGAAATGTCGAAAATCCTGTTACCGACGGGACTGGAATCCTTGGACGTCCCGGACAGACGCACTGCCTGTAACATCAATTGATGCTCTGAGCTAGCTAAGCCAATGTAAATATTTGATTGCATTATTCTGTCAATTACTATATCCGCTGTCATTGAATAACTAAATTCGCGCAACACAGCTGACATCACGCAACAGCAAGAATCGGGAAGACTGTTTTTTGTTAAAATCACATTTTTTCGATTTTAGTATTTTATTTTCGTTTAAGCAATGTGCGTTCAAATTTGGAACACAAAGATGTGTTGATTTGTTCAGCAGTATTTTTTGTCACAGATGCAATAATAATAATAATAATAATAATAATAATAATAATAATAATAAAATCTCCTCCTTGCACCAGTTTTGGAAGCAATCAAGGAAGAAGTGAGAAACATGCTAAACTCCTCAGAACCTAGTAATACTACTACTACTACTACTACTACTAAACTACTACTACTACTACACTACTACTACTACTACTACTAACTACTCTACTACTACTACTACTACTAACCTAACTACTAACTAGCTACTACTACTACTTACTACTACTACTACTACTACTACTACTACTACTACTCCTACTACTAACTACTACTACTACTACTACTAAACTACTACTACTACTACTCACTTACTAACTACTACTACTACTACTACTACCTTACTACTACTATACTACTACTACTTACTACTACTACTACTACTACTACTACTACTACTACTAACTAACTAACTACTACTACTAACTACTACTACTACTACTACTCCTACTACTACTACTACTACTACTACTACTACTACTACTCTAACTAACTACTACTACTACTACTACTACTACTACTACTACTACTACTTACTACACTAATACTACTACTACTACTACTACTACTACTGACTACTACTACTACTACTACTACTACTACTACTACTACTCTATACTACTACTACTACTACACTACTACTCTACTACTACTACTACTACTACTACTACTACTACTACTACTAGCTACTACTACTACTACTACTACTACTCTAACTACTATTACTATACTACTAACTACTACTGACTACTACTACTACTACTATACTACTACTACTACTACTACTACTACTACTACTACTACTACTACTACTACTATGACTTACTACTACTTGACTACTACTTGACTACTACTACTACTAC
>BOPP01000006.1:12125531-12127284 GCA_017312745.1 Gryllus bimaculatus
TAATAATGGTGATAATAATGGTGATAATAATGGTGATAATAATGGTGATAATAATGGTGATAATAATGGTGATAATAATGGTGATAATAATGGTGATAATAATGGTGATAATAATGGTGATAATAATGGTGATAATAATGGTGATATATGGTGATAATATGGTGATAATAATGGTGAATATAATGGTGATAATAATGGTGATAATAATGGTGATAATAATGTGATAATAATGGTGAAATAATGTGATATAATGGTGATAATAATGGTGATAATAATGGGATATATGGTGATAATAATGGTGATAATAATGGTGATAATAATGGTGATAATAATGGTGATAATAATGGTGATAATAATGGTGATAATAATGGTGATAATAATGGTGATAATAATGGTGATAATAATGGTGATAATAATGGTGATAATAATGGTGATAATAATGGTGATAATAATGGTGATAATAATGGTGATAATAATGTGATAATAATGGTGATAATAATTGTGATAATAATTGTGATAATAATTGTGATAATAATTGTGATAATAATTGTGATAATAATTGTGATAATAATTGTGTAATAATGTGATAATAATTGTGATTAAATTGTGATAATAATTGTGATAATAATTTGTGATAATAATTGTGATAATAATTGTGATAATAATAGTAATAATAATAATGGTGATAATAAAGTAATAATAATAATAATAAATAATAATAATAATAATAATAATAATAATAATAATAATAATAATAATAATATAATGTGATAATAATAATAAATATAATAATAATAATAATAATAAGGTGATAATAATAATAATAATAATAATAATAATATATAATAATAATAATAATAATAATAATAATAATAATAATAATAATAATAATAATAATAATAATAATGGTGATAATAATAATAATAATTATTATTATTATTATTATTATTATTATTATTATGTCTTACATTATTCACAGTATCTACTGGTCGGTATGTCAACCACACACAGGTATGATGACCAGGTGTGTGGTTGCTTTACTGAAGGTTCAGATGGCTTCTGACAACAGGCATGTATTCAAAATTACTGTCTTTTGCATATTATATACATTTCTGGTATCCAATGAAGAAACTCCAGTGCCCGAAGTGTCATTTCGGGATCACTCCCGTAGCAGATATTATTATAGGCACAGTCGTCACTTTACTGAAGTTCCACTGAGTTGCGACTTCATAGGCGAGATTGGTATACTTCTGGATCTTCTCTTGATATTTTCCCGATATTCTGTGGGTATTGGTATTGATATATTGATAAGGAAAAGACCTGCTGTTGTTTCTATCAATGTACGTTTATATCTGGTCTATTGCCGCCGACATGTCTGTCAGTGATAATGGAACGATCCCAGTAGAGTGGTGTGCTCACTACTTTCGAAGAACATTCTGAGGTACATATTTATAATACGGCACGGAAGTGGGCGAGTAAGCCCGTTCTCAACGCCAATAATTGGTGTACCTGCTTTCGCCACTTCATCATGCCTCTTTTTGTATTCACCTGTGCGTGGCTGCTACATCACTTGTTACGTGTTGGATAGTTTCGCTGCAGCCTCACATCTTCTACACGAGTCGGAAATGAACTGTAGAATCTCTCAGAATGTGTTTTCTGTAGTTCAATGTTGGTACCACTTGGTCCTGGATAGCTATCATGAAGGCTTCTGTCTCCGGAAAGAGATCCCCGTGCTGGAGCCATGCGTGCGACG
>BOPP01000006.1:12127309-12147763 GCA_017312745.1 Gryllus bimaculatus
CTACTACTAACTACTACTACTACTTACTACTGACTACACTACTACTACTACTACTACTACTACTACACTACACTACGGACTACCGCACTTACGACTACGACTACGACTACGATACGACTACGACTAGACTACGACTACTACTACGACTACGAAGACTACGACTACGACTACGACTACGACTACGACACTTACGACTACGACTACGTACTACGACTACGACACGCACTACGACTACGACTACACGACGATACGACTACGACTACGACTACGACTACGACTACGACTACGACTACGACTACGATCACTACGGACTTACGAACTACGACTACACTACGACTACACTACGACTACGACTACGACTACGACTACGACTACGACTACGACTACGACTACGACTACGTACTACGACTACGACTACGACTACGACTACGACTACGACTACGACTACGACTACGACTACGACTACGACTACGACTAACACGACTACGACTACGACTACGACTACGACTACGACTACGACTACGACTACGACTACGACTACGACTACGACTACGACTACGACTACGACTACGACTACGACTACGACTACGACTACGACTACGACTACGACTACACTACGACTACGACTACGACTGACGACTACGACTACGACTACGACTACGACTACGACTACGACTACGCTACGACTACGACTACGACTACGACTACGACTACGACTACGACTACGATACGACTACGACTACATACGACACATACGACTACGACTACGACTACGATACGACTACGCTACACTACGACTACGACAGACTACGACTACGCTACGACTACGACTACGACTACGACTACGACTCGTACGACTACGACTACGAACTACGAACTACGACTACGACTACGACTACGACTACGACTACGACTAGACTACGACTACGACACGACTACGACTACGACTACGACTACGACTACGACTACGACTACGACTACGACTACGACTACGACTTACCGACTACGACTGACCGACTACGACTACGACTACGACTACGACGACTTACGACTACGACTACGACTACGACTACGACTACGACTACGCGACTACACTACGACTTACGACTACCGGACTACGACTACGACTACGACTACGACTACGACTACGACTACAGACTACGGACTACGACTACGACTACGACCTACGACTACGGACTACGACTACGACACGACTACGACTACGACTACGACTACCGACTACGACAACGACTACGACTACGACTACGACTACGCACTACGACTACGACTACGACTACGACTACGACTACGACTACGACTACGACTACGACACGACTTACGACTACGACTACGTACGACTACGACTACGACTACGACTACGACTACGACTACGACTACGACTACGACTACGACTACGACTACGACATACGACTACGACTACGACTACCACTACCACTACCACTACCACTACCACTACCACTACGACTACCGACTACCCACTACCACTACACTACCACTACGCCTACTACCACTACCACTACCACTACCACTACCACTACGCACTACCACTACACTACCACTACCACTACACTACCACTACCACTACCACTACCACTACCACTACCACTACCACTACCACTACCACTACCACTACCACTACCACTACCCACTACCACTACACTACCACTACCACTAACCACTACCAACCCACTACCACTACCATTACCATTACCATTACCACTACCATTACCATTACCATTACATTACCATTACCATTACCATATTACCATTTACCATTACCCTTACCATTACCAGTACCATTACCATTACCATTACCATTACCATTACCATTACCATTACCATACCATTACCATTACCCAATTGATAATAATGGTGATAATAACTATGGTGATAAATAATGGTGATAATAATGGTGATAATAATGGTGCATAATAATGGTGATAATAATGGTGATAAAATGGTGATAATAATGGTGAATAAAAATGGTGATAAAAAATGGTTGGATAATAATGGTGATAATAATGGTGCATAATAATGGTGATAAAAATCTTGGTGATAATAATGGTGATAATAACTGTGATAATAATGTGCATAATAATGGTGATAATAATGTTGATAATAATGGTGATAATAATAATGTGATAATAATGGTGATAATAATGGTGATAATAATGGTGATAATAATGGTGATAATAATGGTGATAATAATGGTGATAATAATGCGTGAAAGTGATAATAATGGGCTGATAATAATGGTGAGAATAATGGTGATAGATAAATGGTGTAATAATGGTGATAATAATGGTGATAATAATGTATAATAATGGTCATAATAATGGTGATAATAATGTGATAATAATGGTGATAATAATGGTGATAATAATGTGATAATAATGTGATAATAATGGTGATAATAATGGTGATAATAATGGTATAATAATGGTTATATAATGGTGATAATAATGGTGATAATAATGTTAATAATGGTGATAAAATGGTGATAAATAATGGTGATAATAATGGTGATAATAATGGTGATAATAATGGTGATAATAATGTATAATAATGGTGATAATAATGGTGATAATAATGTGATAATAATGTGATAATAATGTGATAAAATCTATTATAATGGTGATAATATGGTGATAATAATGGTGATAATAATGTGATAAAATGTGATAATAATAGTATAATAATGGTGATAATAATGTGATATAATGTATAATAATGGTGATAATAATGTATATAATGTGATAATAATGGTGATAATAATGTGATAATAATGGTGATAATAATGGTGATAATAATGTGATAATAATGGTGATAATAATGGTGATAATAATGTGATAATAATGGTGATAATAATGTGATAATAATGTATAATAATGGTGATAATATGGGATAATATGGTGATAATAATGGTGATAATAATGTATAATAATGGTGATAATAATGTGAATAATAATGTGATAATAAATGGTGATAATAATGGATAATATGTGATAATAAGTGATAAGTGATAATAATGGTGATAATAATGGTGATAATAATGATATAATAATGGTGATAATAATGTGATAATTGATAATAATGGTGATAATAATTGAATAATTGTATAATATGTGATAATAATTGTGATAAATAATTGTGATAATAATTGATAATAATTGTATAATAATTTGAAATAATTTGATAATAATTGGATAATAATTGTGATAATAATTGTATAATAATTGTATAATAATTGTATAATAATATAATTAATAATAATTGTGATAATAAAGTAATAATAATAATAATAATAATAATATATAATAATAATAATAATTAATAATAATAATAATAATAATAATAATGTGATAAAATAATAATAATAATAATAATAATAATAATAATGGTGATAATAATAATAATAATAATAATAATAATAATAATAATAATAATAATAATAATAATAATAATAATATAAAATAATAATAATAATAATAATAATAATAATGGTTGATAATAATAATAATAATTATTATTATTATTATTATTATTATTATTATTATGTTTACATTATTCACAGTATCTACTTCGGGTATGTCAACCACACACAGGTATGATGACCAGGTGTTGGTTGCTTTACTGAAGGTTCAGATGGCTTCTGACAACACGGCATGTATTCAAAATTACTGTCTTTTGCATATTATATACATTTCTGTATCCAATGAAGACACTCCAGTGCCCGAAGTGTCATTTCGGGATCACTCCCGTAGCAGATATTATTATAGGCACATCGTCACTTTACTGAAGTTCCACTGAGTTGCGACTTCATAGGCGAGATTGTATACTTCTGGATCTTCTCTTGATATTTTCCCGATATTCTGTGGGTATTGGGTATTGATATATATGATAAGGAAAACCTGCTGTTGGTTTCTATCAATGTACGTTATATCTGGTCTATTGCCGCCGACATGTCTGTCAGTGATAATGGAACGATCCCAGTAGAGTGTGTGCTCACTACTTTCGAAGAACATTCTGAGGTACATATTTAAATACGGCACGGAAGTGGCGCAGTAAGCCCGTTCTCAACCCAATAATTGTGTACCTGCTTCGCCACTTCATCATGCCTCTTTTTGTATCCACCTGTGCGTGGCTCTACATCACTTGTTACGTGTTGGATAGTTTCGCTGCAGCCTCCACATCTTCTACACGAGTCGGAATGAATGCTTAGAATCTCTCAGAATGTGTTTTCTGTAGTTCAATGTTGGTACCACTTGGTCCTGGATAGCTATCATGAAGGCTTCTGTCTCCGGAAAGAGATCCCCGTGCTGGAGCCATGCGTCGCACGCAGAGATGTCGACTTCTGGTTTACTCAGCTCGTGAGGATACCTCCATGCAGTGCCTTTGCTTTCCATAAGTTATCTTCTCTTCCCTTTTCAATGATTGGTTGAACAGCGCGATCAAGCTTTTTCAAGTTCAGAGCGAGTATAGTTATCAACTGCGCTCACTGCTTGCTGAAATCTCCCACAATGTTCAAGAATATCTTCTGAGTGAAGCAATTTCAGAGCTGTGTAGATTATGAGATCTACAATACCTCGCCCTCCTTGCGACCTTGGAAGATAAAACGCCTCAGTACTTGAATGGGGAATGTTTTCGATGTTGATCATAGCGGTTCGAATTGTTCTCTGGAGGTTGTCGAGGTCGGTATGCTCCATTTAATAACGCCAAAGAAGTATGTCAGCACGGAATAACAAATGAATTGATGGCCTGCACAAAGTTTCTAGCAGAAGATTGAGTTTTTAAGAGCCAAGCAATCGTTTACATACTTCATTTGTTAGTATATTCTTAGTAACAGTGTGTTTGATTCGGAGTGACTGTTGGAAACCCAATTATTTGTAAGTCATGGGTTCCATGAAGGTAATCTTTGGTTCATTATCAGTGTCCAAATTTTATAACTTGCATATGACCGCCAAAGTAATTCACTCTCCTGCATTTATCCCAAACCGAATTTCATCTTAATGTCGTCAGTGAACTATCTCACGTCACGTTTTATTAGTTGCCGCATATGACTCTCAGTGTCTGCATAGAGCTTCATGTCATCCATGTAAAGGAGATGTGAGACACGAAGAAGAGTTGAGTTCCCCTTTTTAAGAGCGATTCCATAATTAGATGAATAAGTAGATAGAGAGGGGATCAAGGCTAAACAGAAACAATGAAGGGCTTAAAGAGTCACCCTGGAAAATCCCTCGCGGATGTGTATAGTATCTGGTGTGACGGATGTGTTCCATTAGAGAGTGACAGTTTGGTATTCCATCGCTCATCGCTGTTTTCAGAAGTTTTGATAAACGGTGGACCTTGTATACATCCAAACATTGAAGGAGCCAAGAATGGGCACGGGTTCGAATGCTTTAGCGTAAATATGTAGCATGCGTACAATTTTCTTGTTTTTTCAAGCACTTTGCCCCATAATTACAGAGTCTTAAATGAGTTGCTCCTTGCATCCCTGAGATCCAGTCTACATCCTTTCTGTTCATTTGCTAAGATGTTCTGTTTCCTCAATGTTGTCATCATCATTTGCGAAACACAAGATGTTTATGAGTTTGTAGAAAGTTTTGAAGGCAGGTTATAGGCCTGTACTTCGAGGGGTCTTTAGTGTCACCCTCCTTTGGTAACAAAATGTTCAACCTTCAGTGAGGAATTGAGGTAGATTCTGGATTGTGAAGAAAATATTGAATTATATTAGCTATATGATGGTGAGTGCTGGTAAATTTTGAGCCAATATTTGTGGAGTCCATCACTGCCTGGTGCCTTCCAGTTATGTGCTTTGCTCAAAAGCTGCTTGGACAATTTCCACGGTGACGATTGCGTTCACACATTAGAGGGATATCTCGTGTCGTCTATTCCATTTCAATCCACGTCATATCTGGGTTGTGGGACACAGCAGATGACCAATAGGCTTCCAAAAGTCCTCTATTTGTGCTTTGAGGGAAGCTTTGACTTTTCCATATCATTTACAAGCCCTTTGCCCTTTGACATATTCCTGTAGAATGCTTTCTGGTTTGTGTTAAAAAGAGAATTCTGTTGCTTTCCTCGTAGTGCAATTCCTTGTAGCGTCGAAGCGTTTTGTTAACGCCAAAAGCTTTTGTCGTAGGGTGTCAAGATGTTCTGTTATTGTGGAATTCAAGCTGTGCTTGCGTATAATTTTGTATTGATGAGGATGTTTATTCACCTTTCTTCTCATTTTTTCTGAGGTATTTCCTTTTTTAAATTGCGTGAGTCTCCCAATATCTCTCCTAGTGCTTTCTATACGATTCGCCAGCCGTCTTTCCCAAGGTGGCATTCTTTTTTCACTTCGATCATTGTGGTAAGTTACTACGCGGACTGAAAAGCTTGAACCGTTACATCTTGAAGCCACAACCGCAGCACAATAAATTGCTGTGTGTACTTCTTCAAAGATGGTCTTGTTGTAGATTTGTGGTATACTTTTCTCATTCAAGACCTGATTGCTCTTGCTAATTTCTTCGGCGCAATTTTGTCTGGGAATGAGATAGCGCGTTCAGTGGTCAGTTCCTCAAATTCCCAAGTGCGAACTGCAAATTCAGGAGCGAATTGTCCCACCTCTTCTCTACTCTTATCATCCATACTTCACATGCTTGTTTCCCATTGTTCCATCCTGAGTTTGCGCACAGCTCGGATGTCTCCCACTGCCCTCAGAGTAGTAGTAGTAGTAGTAGTAGTAGTAGTAGTAGTAGTAGTAGTAGTAGTAGTAGTAGTAGTAATGTTTGAGGTGGTCAAAGAGGTTTCTGCGCCGAGTGGGAATTGAACCCCAATATCTTCGAGTATCGGCCGAGGCAGTCTCATGAAGGCTTGTTTTGCTACATGTTTTGTTGTTCTTTTCACTAAGAAATAAATATATAAATAACAAATCTGATTCAGTACGCTGCATTTTAGACAGAAACAAACCATTATTTTACTAAGGGAAGCAACTGTGGTTGTGGTCAGTAATGTATCGTTCATCATTGAAGTTAAACCCAATTTTCAACATGAAATATTACAATATATATTTGCAATTTGTGCGGTTCAATTATTTGTATTTTATGCAAGACTAATTTATTAATGTGGTTTAAAATAATTTAGCGTCATAGTACGGAAATATCGACCAAAACACAATTAGTAATATTTTTCAGGTCTGCACTTTTGTAAGACTGTACGATGGCATTTACAATATTATAACGAACGTAGTTCGCGACAGAATCTAAGCTCCAGGAACTGAATTAGCCAAGAATCCAGTGCGCATCATTTCATAATTTTGTATGATTATCATACAACTAAATTACTGTTATGATTCTTATACAATATTTGAATGGAGATTTCAAGGAATTTATAAAAAAATCTATAGAAGCGACTTCTGAAAACAAAAATTTACTTTTCGGAGGTTTCTCTTCTCTTTTTACAAAATATTTTTCTAGTTTATTCCTATTATTTCCATTTCAATACTCTATATAATGTTGTTATCTATTTCTATTTATAAGAGCTATTGTAATAATGTGTAAATTATGTTATTTAATTTTAGTGAGTATTATTAATACTTTTCAATTCTTCGTATTTGGAATATAAAATCCACTGCTGTAGCATGAATGCCTGTGGAAACTGATGATACGACCAGTGTTAATGTATGCATAGTGATTTTCACATGCAAATTTCATCACAACGAATGTGGTCGTTTTGCAGTCAAACAACTTTTATTTCATTATTTATGAATGAACTAAATGCGTCGATGTACATACACGTACAAGTGATATTTTAAAACGTATCTACCCAGAGCATTTAATATACACATTCAGATATATCTTGAATAACTGACCAAATGCGTTATCACGAAATGAATTTGTGCTTAGTGTGTATGTGATTTATATAAATAATTCTATTTCATCCCAAGGACTGCATTAGACCTTTTAGTATTGTGCAGACAAATCACTAATTTCTACAGTAAACCCATCAAAATTTGACAGTCACTGTTGAAAAACACAGAAGTGACAGTTTTCTAACCCCAAGAATTTTAAATATTTTCTGTGTCTTCCAACCATTCTTTTTTGTTCCAAACACAATGAACCGTTATTTCTAGATTAATGAAAATACTTCAATATTTTTGTTCAAATTAAATCAGGCAATAAGTTTCTTGCATTTTAACTGATTGCGAAGCAATGTCTCAGAAACATTGCCTTCAGGAAATACAAGGGGGTCCGTATGAAGCAATGGATGGAAAAATACAAAGGAACATACATAAAAACACTTGGCCAAAGGTCATATTGTCTCATAAACCAGGTTTTAAAAAAAGTAGAGATCTCATCGTGAATAAGATATCCATTTATTTTTGTAATATGCATGTTTGGAGACAAGACCGTTGTAAACTTAGTTCTAACGTTCTTCTTAGTTCTAACTGACACTTTTGTCCGCACCGTATGGCCTGAGGGATTTCAAGACATGCTATAATGCGCATAAACTACAACTGTTTACTGCAGATTGATTGGAACACGCCGAAGAAAATTATGAAACTAGTGGTAAACAATGGTACAGACTTTCCCGCATTAGTTTTCTATTTCCTTTGGTCTCAGCTAGCTACTTGGACTTACCACATACTCTTGCCAGCTGCCATCTATCGCCACTCAAAGTACATTTTTTTTGAAATTTTCATAAGTTTTCGGTTTCCTAGTACTATAACGGAAATATTATTTTATGGATATTAAAAAACAGTAAAACCTCGTCCTAAATTGCAATTTTCATTGAAAAATTGGCAGCCGTTTCTAAGAAAATGGCTCTTGGGCGCTACTGTAAATTAGAATATACAAGCTCTTTTTCACAGATAATCTTTTGAGTTTTCAAAAAACTTCATAAGAAAAAAATTAAAGTACTTTTACTTAAAAATACAACAGTGTTTACAAAATGCTGGAAATTTGCATATTAACGGCGTGAGAGATCTTTCAAACAAATTTCAGTTGTGTAATTTTTGAAAAAAACAAAAAATACCCCAAGAAGAACTTTAATCATATCAAAGAGTGAAATTAGCAATATCCGTTCGATAGATATGGAAGAGATAAGAAAAAATTGGAGTTGTTTTTAAGAAAATAGCGTTTGAGCGTGTTGAAAATGCGGAATTTTGACCTAGTTTTCACAGAAAACGACTGTTTACGAAAACGTTTGTTTGACATTATTTAAAGTACATGTACTCATACATACAGAAATGTCAATAAATGGCTGTTAATATAAATATTAACGACGTAATATACAATTTAAAAAATGTTTTTGTAATTTTTTATAAAACAAAAAATAGAGCAATATGGCGTCTATGCCACCTTGTAGACTACATTTAGAACTATCTCTAATAAAAGTTTAAAGAAACAATTTGGAGCCGTTTATCAGAATATACAGTTTTGATTTTTTTAAATTGCACATATTGATATCGATGTTGGGCGAAAACTACTTAAATTTTCAAAAACATGTACATGACTATAAGGGAATAACTCACAATCGAGAACAAATTTTATTTGGAGGAAAAATCTCCATCTTACAAAGTTATATTTATGAGCCCATGTGCATTAAATAATGTCATATATAGTCTCTCAAAAATTCAATGGCTTTCTGTAAAAACTGGCACAAAACTCCGAATTTTCAGAAACGCTCCAACGTTATTTTTGCATTGATACCTCCAACTTTTTTCTTCAAGCTTTTCAAATGGATAGTACTTAGTGTTCTCTTTAATTGCTGTAAATTTCACTAACGGGAATTTTTTGTTTTTTAAAAACATACGCAAATGTAATTTCACGAAGTTAATGTCCACATTCCCAGCAGTTTGTTAACACCATTGTATTTGTGAGTTAAAGGTTTTCAAATGAAATCAAATGAAGGTTCCAAAAACTCTTAAATGTTCTGTGAAATAGAGCTTCAAAATTCGAATTTACAATAGCCATTTTCTTAAAAAGCGGCCTAAAATTTTTCAAAGAAAATTGCCATTTAGGGCGCGGTTTTACTTTTCTTTAATATTCATAAAATAATATTTCCGTTCTACTACTTGGAATCCGAAAAATTAAGAAAATTTTCAAAAAAATGTACGGAGCACCCTGAGACCATCTACATGTACTCGCTAGTCCTGAGACCATCTACTCGCTAGTCACAACAATTGGCGGCCCCTCGTGCACCTACTCGCGCAAACTCACGCACCAACTGCCGCCGAAGCTACTTCTAGGCTGTCCTGGTGGCGCCGCGTTGGCAGATAGGCCAACGGTTTTGGCTTATGCCTTTGGCCTATCTGCCAACGACGCGGCGTCACCCGGACAGCCTAGAAAGTAATGGACTCGAGCCGCGGAAGCCTACGTGAATCCAAGAAAACTAAAACAAATAAGCATGTAGTATAATACAAAATCATGTGCTAATCTTAGGTTGCCGGCCAAAGTGCCGGCTTCATCCATAGGTTAAGTTAGAAATAAGTTAGTAAGTAAGTTCTGCCCCCATTTTTGCCGCATAAGCCATAGAGCTGCGGCGTATATTGTACCCCAAAAAGGAAATAAACTACCGCCTCGCCAGGGTTACTGCCTGGGGAAAGTTGAAAAAAGCCTACGTGTACATGCCACCGAAGCGGCTGGGAAACAAGAAAATCGGGGCATTGTTCCCATGGCCTTATACAGGCTCTTCGGCGCCACCTGCCGCCTCATTGCCTCCACCCTACCGCCGCCTTACCACGCCACGTCCAAGGAAAGTCCCAGTGCGTCATCACTCCGCCCTTTGATAAACATCTGCCGATGCCCGCCGGATACGTGTTTGTCTCCGTGTTTTAGCGCCACACGACGCTACAATAGCTACCCGAGACCAAAGGAATCAAACTAATACGGAAAACTCGGGACCATTCTGTAGAACTACTAATTGTTTGCAGTCACACTGTTTTATCCGAACATTTGAATATCTCCCCACGTTTAGCACAAGTGCTAAAAATTTGAAATTTTAGCACGCTCTATATGACCATAGAAGCCCGTTCTTACTCATGACTGTATAAAAAGATAATTTTGCCACAAGCTAGAAGCTTAATCTTTTGAGAAAAACACTTTGTAAATTTATTAATGAGTTTAACTCACCATTTTTTTCTCCCCGTAGAAAAATAGTAGATTACTGTGACTCACCTGCAAACAAAGAAATAATATAATTAATAATGCGCGACAAGTATTATATACAATTATTGACATTTTCACATAATCTAATATTTGTTGAATTATGTAGAATCAACATTCCATTCGTGAAATTAAAACCAATAGTGTTTAACGATACACACAAAATACCCCAATCAGGACGATGTTTCTCAAAACATTTATTTCTTTTAATATACGATTTTTTAACCACTTCTTTATTTTGGCCAATCATAAGTCGTGACTCATCTATCTTAGGAAGCGGCATACATCGATCGCTATGTTGATATCCAATGAACCGCGTATGTACTATAATATAACCACTGGTTTTAACATTCGCTTTCAGTTACTTTCAATATTTAACGCATTTTGAAACTCTGTTGGACATAATTTTACTCGTGAAAAAGTCCTATTAAATAACATTCGTGCTTTGAAAATTTTCAGATAAATCTCCTTCTCACTTCGCCAGTCGGAAATTTATCGACAATTTCCGAAACACTCGTGATATTCACTGAGATAAATTAAAAAAATACGATTGCAATCTCGTATTTTTGTATGCCTTTTACCCCATTTCAAAGCGTCTGCATGATTTGTTTTTGCTCCTTTGATGGAAGAAACGGCCAACAAAAGATGAATGAATATATATTTTTCAAATTAAGTGTAATGAAGTTTGATGTTCACGTCCTTTAGAATGTGTTGAAGTGATGAATGTTAGTTTCATTCTTTTGTCGGCGAAGAAAGAAACTACGATTTCTCCATGTGCTCACTTTTGCCTCAACAATGCAGTGGTACGATTGTGTGGTTCGCGAATTTCCGCTGACATTCATTAGTCTTCGATGTGTGAACTGTCCAGTTGCTCTGCCGCGTCATTCTCTTTACCTTCATCATGTCAATTTCTCTTTCCTCCGGCCTCACGTTATGCGATTAGGGAGTTCTCTTAGCCAAGTGAACTAGAAAATCCGCTGTGAGGGAAAAGATCATGACACATCACACAATCACGCTGTCAACTAAACGATTTATAAACTTTTCTGCTGAAAACCCAACTAAAGGTTAACGAAATAGAGGTGTCCCACACCAAATGTAATCTTGAACTTGAAGGTTATGTAGAAAGGTCAAATCACTTTGAAAATGAATATTGGATAAAATTGTTTGAATAACGAATTTATGCTTGTGACATCTACTCCTGATTCGTAGGGTAGTCATGATGCTTTGGGATTGGACGGGTACTATACAAAGTCTTTGCATCCAAACCTGACCGCCAAATACCAGTGCGTGATAAGTTGCCTGAAAATCCGGAACAAAAGCCATATGAGTGAGTTCGTTATAAGAACTTTCCCACCGCATTATCATGATTGTCAAATATTGGTCATATTCGACTTGCGAACATCTATACTAATGAAAGTGAAATCATCAATATGTGGCCGACATCAACACCATAAAACGTAGCGTTTGAATAGACACGAATCTTTTAAAAACTCTTTTTCTGGATTGTCGCGGTCTTGGATAGTTCAATTAATACACCATAAATGCGGCAAATAAATACATTTTTCAGTAATACGTTAGCATTACTTACATTACGAGCATTATTTTTCACCTGTCGCTAAGAGCAGGTAGGTTCCTAATGCTTTCTGCCAGAGACCAGTAGCAGTACACAATTTAAAAATTCGCATATATCAGGAATGTACTGTAAAATAAAATTAAGGTGAGATACCCTTCCTTTGTTGCCCATGTTATATTCTTAATAGTGATGACCCATTATCTATGGAACAATTCGAGTTATAGATTAAAAATGTTTACTGTATGTAATCTGTACTCTTCTTGTTGTACTGATTTACATTGAAAACAATTGCTTCGCAAGAAACTGAAGATTTTTTCTCAGACCGCCATTTTTTCTTCCAAATTTAATGACAAATTTATTTATAAAATTGAAACATTTTATGATAACTTCCCAAAGGTATATCCACAGCTTCACAATAAATAGTAACGTAATCTGAAAAGCTTGAATCAATAAAATGGGTTCAATTGTTTCTGAGAAAACGGGGCATTTATATCGACAAACTGTGTTTTGAGAAAAAACCCTTTGCACGTTTTTACTAGAGTTTTAAGTTTTTACTAGTTTTTACTACTATCCATAATATTTGTGGTATTATTATATTTAAAAAATCTGATATTCCTTTAACTCACATTGCTTTTTTGTTGATGTATAGAAGATGTTTTCTTTTCTTTTTTTGATTATGTTCTCTGCTCAGATCTCTGTTTGGAGGGAGAGGCGCTTGACCGAATCACTATTGGTGTTAATATTTTCAAAACTACAATATTTGTGCAATTGATCTGCATTGCACAAATTGTTAACTTTAACATTCTTCACGATTTAATCTATTTCTTTTTTCACAACTTTTAAAAAAATACTTTTTGGTTTTGTCATTTGAGTCGGACTAGTTGATTTTTTTCATACACCAGGCTCCCCCTCTACTTACCTCAAGATAGAGAAAATAACAAATTACTTCAAAACACAGAAGAACCAATAGGTCTGACAAAATGCACAGATAAGCAAGATAACCAAAGATGAAACATCGCCTTCGAGAGTCAATAAGTATCAGAACTGTCTATGTGAAACCACGGAACCTGTGAAATAGTAGCCTGTCGGAGATGATGCACATTCAAAACACAATGAAATAAACAATTTTTTCAGTAGGTAATATATGAAAATGGTCAGAAAAGTCCAGAGACTATTTAAAGAGTAAAAACTAAAATTCTATGTTTCTTTTTTATTTTTCGGGTGGAGTCTCATCTTGTGGTATTTTATTAAAATTTTAACCAATTAAATTAAAAATAATAATATTAAACATCCAGCCTTATATATTTTTGTTTTCTCTTTCAAACCGATTGGATATGAAGAACTCCAGAAAACGACGGCTATTTAGCTAGTGCTCTATAAGTTCATAATATTTATTCCGAAACACCTGTTCATTTATTAACACTTTGTTTTGCTTAAATAAAGATCAGTCCTCATTAAATTGTATAGGAGTTCACAAACCCACTGACTTCTCCCCCACATGTACTGCCACACCCCAAACCACTCGTATACCATAGTCTTCGTACCAAGCATGTGTGTCCTCGACGTACATCCATAATGTTGCGGAAGCTCCTGTGACTGACATGGAGTGCGTCGACGCCAAGCGGTCGGGCGGTCCACCTCCCCAGAGTGGCAACCCTGAAGCTCCGATGAGCCGATGAGCGCGTCGACAAGGGACAGCGGAGGAATACCCTGACGCCGCACCGGCCTAGCAAACCGCCAAGCCACGTGAGCTCACGGGATCTGCTAGAGACACCGGACCGCAGTGTTGCCAACCGTGTTGAGAGTAATTTCCGCAAATGTTACCTCCAATTTCCGAAGATACGAATTCCAGAAAGTAAAATCTTGAAAGATGAGCAGGAATTTTAGAAAATATATACGTTTCATTGTCAAATGATGATTGCACAAAAATATGTATATGTATTGCGACACATTTAAAAGAAGTAAAACTGGACATGTTTAATGCATATTACGCAATAGTCAACGTAAACAAAATAGTTCCATTATTCTGAAAGGAAACTCTCTTTCTCTACCTTAATAACAATAATGAACGGATGTGTCATGATATTTGTGAGGATTGTATGATTTTACATTATTTTTATAACAAGTACTAATAAAAATAATTCCTTGAAACAGAGCATCTGTATATTCTGTTGTCAGTGAGCCGAAGTATTTGTTGTACAGTGGAAAAGTGAGTGCCACTCTCGACGTTGAATCTGAATGACTTCCCTTCACATTATCCTCTGTGTTTACTCCTCTATTTTGTAGTTTTTATAAAACAAATCAAGATCACAGCCTATTCCTTGTTTCTGGATGAAGTATAATTGCTAGCTCACTGACACATGGTAAATAATAGTAAGACGTGGCTTTAGTTTTGGGGTATGTAGAATTTCTGAAATACGTTCCCTTAAAATCAAATACGATACCCTCAAATATTGTTGACGGTTCTGAAGCAAACAAAAAACTTCTGTCACAAACTTCTTTATGCAATATGCTCTTTAGAATCAAACTTCATACTGAGTGTTACTCAGTATTATAATTGTTGCAGTATCATTGCATAAGGTTCGCCTTCAAATAGAGGATAAGAGCGGAAGAAAACATGGCGTGGATCTAACAGTTGCCAGACGCGTCGTCCTTGCATATTCTTCATCACCCTTCGCAGATGAAACGAAGGACGTGTTATCAACTGTATTACATCAGCGACGAATGAAACAGATGCGATTCCCTCACGTGCTCATCGCATTTGTTTTAGTGAAGTGCGCCAGTAGATACTACCAATTTTCTTGTACTTCATGTCAGATACTGCTAGTAGTCACTATAACGAAAATTATTTACATAATTTTCGAAACGTATTCAGGTAACATAATCAAATTTATAATGTTTTCTTCATTATATTTGTAATAATTTTGTATTGACTTTATCATTTGCCAATATTATAATTGTAAACATTCACATTAACAGGAAGTGTGTCCTGACCGTGGGCGTGTAAAGCGCTCTCCGATGACTATCCTCGTCCACCTGGGACTCGGAGTCGACAAACGGAGGGATAATTATTGAAATGGCAGTGTGGATGTCAGGAGCAAATACACTCAGGATAATTCTGAAGTAAATTAAATAAAGAAGCTTGGATTCCCTTGTGAGTACTTAGGAAAATAACTTCGTCTTAAATATTCCGCAGAATCTTCAAGCAGTCAGAACAACCGATTCAACTTTTCAAATTATGTACCTGTTTACTTTCATAATAAACGTCAAAAACTTGAAGTTGATAATCGAATAAAAATAAATTTGAAAGAAAAGATACGTCTTCTGGTTAATATATTTCGCGTATGATAAGTTAATAATCATGAGATACAGAATGAATAATGCATTTAGGGTTATTCAGTGAAGAGTTTCATTCGGTTGATCGACCAGAATGTTAGACGCTTCACATTTCTGCTGCCTTCGAGAATATACTTAAAAAATATTAGTGGGATTCTTCAACTTTTCATTCTTTATACATAGTCATGTTCGTAATATAGCCAGATATATTACGACTCACAGAATCTGTCAAACGAAAATTCTCAGCTCTCACAAATAGGTCAACAAAATCTATGGAAAAGGAAAAGAGTTAGAGATGATTAAAAACAGTTATATGAAATGTGTATGGGATTATACGTAACAGAATCCCCATGAAAAATACACTACAACACGAAGTTAGAACCATACCATCATTTTTCTGGCAATACGTGAAAAATGAATATATATTATACAATAAATACAATACAACACAATACAATGTTATACATAAATACCATAAATTATTACATTATTATTAAATTATCAAATTATTACAATGCAAATAACACACCATATTTTAAATCATTTTAAATATTTTCCCGTTGGTCATCTTCTGCATTTTGATTTATAACAGAGAGTAAATTTGGCTTTCCTTTTAACCAACACATTCCTTTTGTAATGATACCCAAATATTTTTTCTTCTATCTTTGTAATTGTAAATCGATTAGTTATTGGGCCTCGTAAAAAATTATTCATCATAAGATTTTTAAAGTAATTTTTTACGACTTCTCACAAAATACAAATCACTAAATTTTAAACAACGTAAGTGGATGCAAAAGCTTCACTGTCACAAACTCCACGGTCACTCGTTAAATCAAGGACATAATGTCCTCCCCTCGTAAACTAAGAAAACTCAAATGGCGCCAGGGAAGACTCGATTATTTTTCATCACCTCGTACACAAACAACCAGAGACGGGGCCATGTTATACAGCAGGTGCTTCAAGGAATATTTATGAGGACGCGCGCGCACTCAAAAAGACAAACACGCAACGCGGCGCAAAACAGGGCCGCCAGGCGGCGCCCACGTCGCGTCGCGTCGCGTCGCGTCGCGTCGCGTCGCGTGGCGTGGCGCGCCGCCCCCTCCGCGTGCGGGCAAAACAGGAAACTGGCAGCGGGACAAATCGGGCCCTCTAATTACCCGGCCGACAGCAACCAGCACGCAACAAAGCCCCGACACTCGCCTGTCGCCGCCCCTCAGCAAAACCCGACAATGAGCGGGGCGCTCTTGTCACTGCCGAGTCGCGGGCTGTCGATGGGCGCGTGGCGCGTGGCGGGGCGGAGCATGGGGGTAAATGGCCTAGCTGCGCATGGGTTGGTGGAGCATGGGTTGGTGGAGCATGGCGTGGTGGAGCATGGCGTGATGGGGCATGGCGAGACAAGGTGAAGTATGACGTGATGTGGCGTGGCGTGGTATGGTGGGGCATGGCGTGGTGTGGTGAAATATGACGTGATTTGGTGTGGCATGTTTGAGCATGGCGTCGTGAGGCATGGCGTAGCGTGGTGAAGTATGAAGTGATGTGGGTAGACGTAGTATGGTGGAGCACGGCGTGGTGGACCATGGCGTGGCGTGGTGAAGTACGACGTGATTTGGCGTGGCATGTCGAAGCATGGCGTGGTGAGGCATGGCGTGGCGTGGTGAAGTATGACGTGATGTGGCGTCGTATGGTGGGGCAGGGCGTGGTGGGGCATGGCGTGGCGTGGTGAAGTATGACGTGATTTGGCGTGGCGTGGTATGGTGGAGCATGGCGTGGTGAGTCATCGCGTGGTGAAGTATGACGTGGTGTGGCGTGGTATGGTGTAGCATGGCGTGGCGTGCTGAAGTATGACGTAATATGGCGTGGCATGTCATGTTGGAGCACGGCGTGGTGAGGCATGGCGTGGCGTGGTGAAATATGAAGTGATGTGCGTGACTTGGTGGAGAACGGCGAGGTGGGGCATGGGTCGGTGAAGCATGGCGTGATGAAGCATGACGTGGAGGGTCGTAGCGTTGTGAAACATGGCATGGTGGAGCATGATGTGACAGAGAAAAGTGTAAAGGCGCATAGAGAGACTAAAGATGTCATGTTCAAGCATGGAATAGCGGATCACGACTTGTCGGAGCTTGGCATGGTGTAGCATGGCGTGGCGGAGCTGGCGTGGAGTGACGCGTCGGGCCATGATAGCGAATGAGGTAGCGGGGTAAACGTAGTGTGGCGTTGTGTTGCACGGGCTTCTACGGGTCTGGTTGGGGGTATAGAAAAGGAGGGTGGAAGGAGTTGGAACGAAGTAAAGAGGTTACGGACATTGATAGGAAAGATCTGGGAGAGAAAGATTGGGAAAGAGTTGGTCGAAGAAGATTATGACAGGAAAGATTATCGCCAAGTGTAGTACGGAGTAGGAATGGCCAGAATAGAACGCCGGGGAAAAGAAGTGCGGAGAAGATTAGTTCGGGAAAAAACAGTGGGGAAATAGATCGGTAAGTAATAAGAAGGAACAATATAGATAGGAAATTACGGGATAAGCAGGAATAGATCGGAAAGAACTATGACTGGAAATAATAGATCGGGAAAGAATAAAGTGAGTATGTAAGGTGGGAATATGTGAGAGGAAATGCATGGGGCGCGAAAGCATAGAACATAGATTAATAGGATGGGAAAGTATAAGGCGGGATCTACAGGTGGGAGGGAATTGTAAGGGAAAGGGAGGACTAGGTGATAACGAGAAGTGGCGCCAAGAAACCAAGACTGGGTATCGTAACCGTAAAGCGAAGAGGGTATAGGTCGGAACGCGTGCGGGGCAGGTCCAGGACGGAACCGACCTAGGGAAGGAACGGAACGTAAACGGGATGCCGGTCTGTGGCAGAGATTGGAACGGGTAAGCAGACACAGTGAGAAAGGGGAAGAAATAAGGATAGACAGCTTTATGTTGTGGAGCGAGGTAGAGCGAAGCGAGTTGGTGGCCGCACCAGCGCTAGAAGCTGGAACTTGACGGATAATTAAGATAGTAAGCGGTCAATAAAGTGAGCTTGTCAGCTGTTAGATTAATTCTAAGCCGAGTTAATTAAAACGCCAAAATAAATGAAATTTTTTTGCTGTTACTCTGCAAAAGGCTTTTTCCATTCGTAATGCACTGTCTGGCAGGAGAGGTGGGGTGGGGTGGGAAGTGGGCGGGGCAGGGTAGTGAGGGGTCAAGGTGAAATGGGTGGAGGTGAGGGAGTAGCGCAGGAGATGCAGGATCGAGAAGTCTGGCGGAGAGATCTGGCACGACGCAGAAAAGAGGAATAGGAGAGGAATTTATTCGTTGGGGAGAGGAAGATGAGAGTAGAGGTGGCTGTGAACGCAGGGTCAAAGCAGGCTAGGACCGAGCTGGACGGGATGGAATGAGAATTGTAAACTAAGAAAGGGACGAAGTAAAGAGTGGGTGCGCAAAATAGAACAGTACAGTGGATACGGATACTGTGGGACAGTGGGTCGATGGTTCCATACAATTTGGCCGGAAGGAGATGGATGCGAGTGAGTAGGAGTATGGAGCCTGTCAAGGGGAAACAGGGCAGAGCCAAATGGGTTTGGATGCTTTTGGAAGGACAGATGTTGGAAGATGGAAGCGGAAGATGTAGGAACACTTGGGAAAAGGGGCAGTAACAGGACTGGAATGGGTGGAGAAAGAGGAGTGAAATGGATTAAAAGAGTTGACACAGAGAGGAGGAAGCCTAAGATGAGTAAACGCCATTTAGAGCGGGAGAACAATGAATGATAAGAATGGTGGACTTGGGCATGTGAGTAAAAAAGGTACTTATGGAATATGTCGGAGGTCGGATGGGACGAAAGAACTGTGTATGATGGGACGTGTAGAATGGGAAGGGTGAACGCGATTTATGGTGGGCGAACATTCAGTCCAATGGAAACGGTGGGTTCGGAGGACGGGATGAGTGAAAAGGAAAGACGGGAAGAGAGGTATTGTATGGGTGGGATAGAAGGAAATATCGGTACATTTTGTGGGCTTCGGACGGATAGGCGGAATGAGTAGAAGAGGTGGGAGGGCAAAGGGAAGAATGGGTTAGAAGGGACAGGAATGTATGAGTCATCAGAGAAGGTAAGACGGGATGAGTGGCGAGGGAGGAAGGTCGGCAATGGGGAGAGCGAGGAGGGGGGGCTTTGGAGAAAGAGTAGTTGGGTGGATTTGATGAGGTACATGGGAAAGCATTACAAACGAGGAGAGGCGAGCGTGATTTGGAGCAGGCAGTGCGGGAGTGTCCAGGAGGGCTTCGGCGACGCAAGGCGTGGCGTGGCGTGGCGTGGCGTGGCAGGAATTGGCGGGGAGTGGCGGATGGGGCTGGAAATTAGCGACGCGGAGCGGGAAGAGAAGGGTGAGGTGGG
>BOPP01000006.1:12156273-12207380 GCA_017312745.1 Gryllus bimaculatus
CTAGCCACCCGCTCGAGGCGCTGATAAGCCAATGGGATTTTCGCGGATGCAGCCAGACTTCCAACTATTTACTCTGCGCACGGTGAATTTTCATTACACGAACTAAGCGGACAATTGTCTGTACACCTGCCTGCTACGTGCATCCGCAGATAGAAGTGGTACAGAACATTTCACAAATACTTGTATATATTTTTCAATATACCGTTTATATTGATATCAATTTTTTGATATATGACAATGTTCCGATAATATTACTTTATTTAATGAATAAGTATTCAGTAATTTCCCATTCTAGAAAACAATATTAATATTTAATGGGTGAATCTTTGCGAATTCTGGTGACAGCGTCCGTCCGACCGTCCGTGTGTATACAATGCAGAACATAAACCGCTTTTATCCAAACTTGATATTCCGCAATTGTTCTAGCAGATGTCGCGGACCCTGGAATTTGAAACCGAAATATTTATGTCGCAGGGGGGGGGAGGTACTTTAAATGAAGCCCCTGGGACATTTTCAAAATATTCAAAAATATGGCTCCATATCTTTTATTAAATTTTGTTGTACAAAATAGTGCAAAGCAGGTTTAAGAGAATGGTACAGATATCATTTTCATTGATATATCCGATTTTTCGAAAATTGAAAAAAAAATTAAAACTTCAAAAATGGGGGGGAGATATTTTTGTCTCAAACAAAGTCTGTTGTACAAAGCTAGCTCTTCAGAAAAGGGCGTGAACAATTTTTTTGAAAGAAGTAGTTTTTGCGTGTTTTTCGATTGATAATTACAAAACAATTCTCAAAAATCGATCTAATTTTTTTCTTTAAATTATCTGCACTTGTGTAATAAAAGACAAGAATATGGCGCTAATTCCATTGTCGGGTGCTGCTCAGTTTTTGAAAATTAAAAAAAAAAATTTAAAACTACAAAATTGATGATAGAGATTTTTGCTTCAAAGTCTGTTGTACAAAGTTAGATCTCTAAATAAGGTCATGTACAAAATTTTTGCATAAACAAATAGCTTTTCCTAATTGGCGATTTAAATTCACAAAAATGTCTGAGAAACCACTTCATTTTTTCTTTAAATTTTCTTCACTTATGTAGTAAGAAACGGTAAGAAATATGGCGCTAGTGTCATTTTCGGGTGTTGCTCGTTGTTTTTTCAAAATTGCCAAAAACATTTAACAACTCTAAATTTAAGATAAGAGATTTTTGCCTCAGATAAAGTCTGTTGTACAATATAAGTCCTTTAAAAATGTAATGTACAAATTTTTGAAAAAACGAGTATTTTTGGGGTAATTCCTGCTTGAAATTAATGAAGTATATACAGGTTTCACACCAACTACGAGAAAAAGTGAATGAATGATATGAAACATTATTTATTTAATTTTCATTATAATTAATTATAATTTTTTATTGAAAATGCCAATATTATTTTTTTTCTTTTTTCTTTTTCGCTTTTTTACTTTTTACTGGATGTGTATTCTCAACGTACTGATGTATTTCCTTTTAAGCAATCCGCAAATCTTGATAGAAATTTCGCAACAATGCCGCATCGATTGAGAAGCACTTGAGTAGCACTTGTTTTGTTTGTATCATCTACTCTCTTGCGAGAAATCATGGACGCTCTCTTGATTGAAAATCAATTGTGTTTTTCGTGTCTGTCGTTTTTTTTGTCAAGCAAATGCACATATTTTTGATAACGCTGCGCAGGCAACAATGCGTTGCTCACTTCTTGATTGAATTGGTCACGATGTCTCGAATTCACTTCGCCTCCGAAACTTCACGGAGCGTACTTCAGCAATTTAGCTAGCAACGTCCGCTGAGTTACATTTTTTGGGAAATGTTTCACCACTCGGCTGCAAAGTGCTACGACAAGCAAAAACAAATGGTCCGTAAATAAAATAAATGGGCATTTTATTATTTTTTTAGGAACCTACTAACTCTATCTTCATCTGAAAATTACTAATAATTGAAATATTTAACGCAAACGCGCAGAAATGCAATTTATTCTGGAGTCGCCTTCTCAATAGTGGCTCCGAGGGTCGGAAAGGCATGGATGTGCGACTATTGGCAAATGGAACGAAAGAAATCGTTTCAGCACTTACGAAAGGGGGCGGATAGAAATTGCGTGAGGGAGAGCCTGTCCTTAAGGTAGCTGACTATCTGTAAAATCTAGAGTTTTTTTTCCATGTACATGCTGATTGTTTTAGAAAAATCCTCTATACGTTTATTAATGATTGACCAAATTGCAGTTTTTAGTTCAAACTCGTCAACATATTGTTATATTTTCATAATTCTTATTTTAAATGAATGTCATTTGTCTATTTAATGAATGAAATAGAATGGTAAAGGAATTGTGAAAACTAAAAGTACCGGATTTTATTTTTTGAGAAAAATAATTGTTTATAAATTTATTCTGGGCATTTCAGTTCATATAACATACTTTTAGTGACACATTAACTATTCTAGTTCATTCACTAGAGCAAATCATGGGTTACATAATGCAAAAATAAGTTAATAATTATATTTTATATTTTATATTTCAGGATGTTCGACATGCATAAACGTACTAAAAATTCCCAATTCATGAAAATGCGTTTTTAGTTCACTTACTACGGGTTTGACAGTTGAGACTCGCTTAAAAAATATTTCTCAAAAACTAAGAAACCAAGGAAGGAATGTTTTTTTCAATTATTTATTTTAGATCGCTTTACAAATATCTAATACCAATAGTGACTACATTAATTTACTTCAGAATTTCATTTTATCAATTAGAATAAACAGAAACAATAAATACAATAAAGTTTATAATAATTCAGATCATATTATCAGTAGCAGTAATATTAAGATAATTGAAAATTGACTTGCAACCTTCAATTGAATTAAGTATTTCATAATTCAAATGAAGATTGCAAGTCAATTTTAAATAATCTTAATATTGAAGAGATGATTTGAAACATTTAAAAGAATAAAACTGTGTCTGTGACTCAAGAAAATTTCATCATTTCATCATTATAAGGAAGACAGTGTAACAGCCGTAGCCTGTAGCTCTCTCATCCTTTCATGAGAGACGGTCACGCCTGAGGACTGTAAACCTATTACCACGGAGCCATGTACACAAGAAAGCAATTGTAACAAGTGCATGGTTGTTATTTAGACTTATCATTTGTTTTCCACTAAAGAAACGCTTATGAAACTGAGGTATGCTCTGTATTAAAAGCCAAGCTATCCTTGTGCATAATATACCAATAAATCTATCCATATTATGAGATCTGAGATCCCGTCGTCTTGATTCATTACGACGCTACAACAGCTACCTTAAAGCGGCCGAAAGGCTCTGCGAAGGCGGCGGGAGCGTCTGCTTTACGGCTGGCGCGACGAGAGGGCGCTGAAGAGGCCCAGTGGCTGAGTTGGCGCCGAGCCTGATCGGCCACGCCCCCGCGTCCGCCCCCGCGTCCGCCCCCGCCTCCGCCCCCCCTCCCCGCCTCCGCCCCTCCGCCCCCGCCCCCACCCGTCCGCCCCCGCCTCCTCCCGCCTCCGCCCCCGCACACCTCCCCCGCGCGCCCGCCTCCGCCCCCTCGCCCCCCCCCCGCCCTCCGCCTCGCCCGCCTCGCCTCCGCTCCGCATCCGCTTCCGCCTCCGCCTCCGTGCCCCGGCCCCCGCCACCTCTCGCGTCACTCTGCTCACACCCGGCGCTTTCCCTACCTCGCCACTGCTTCCCAACGCCACTGCCCAACTAATGCCCCGCTGCGCGCTTGGCGGCTGCCCTCTTCAGTGCCTTCGCCCCCGCGCCGCCCCCCTCCCACACCTCTCGCGCGCCCCTGGCCTCGTTTTCCGTCTCCGCCTCTATTCTTCCTGGTCCTCGACGTGAAGCGTCTAGCCCCTCTGCAAGCGGCATACGAGCACTCTCACGCGCTCACACACGCGCCCAGTCACACACACACACACACACACACACACACATACAAACCGCCCCACACACAAAAACACACGCACACACACTCACCAACACCCACATCCAAACCGCCCCCCCCACGCACACAAACACACACACTCACTCATACAAAGACACTCACTCACACAATCACACACACTCACACACACTCACACACACTCACACACACTCACACACACTCACACACACTCACACACACTGACACACACTCACACACACTCACACACTCACACACACACACTCTCACTCAATCACATACACTCTCACACAATCACACACACTCTCACACAATCACACACACTCTCACACAATCACACACACTCTCACACAATCACACACACTCACACAATCACACACACGCACACAATCACACACACTCACACAAACACACACACTCACAAAAACACACACACTCACAAAAACACACACACTCACAAAAACACACACTCACTCACACAAACACATACATCCAAACCGACCTCCCAGACACAAACAAACACGCACACACTCCTCAACATACACTAACACACACACCCTCACAAACACACACAAATAAATACACAAACACACACACAGGGCAGCGTGCACGTACACGTATCTGTTTCTTTGCATGGAGTGCGCACTTTACATGCACTGCTAAGCCTTATGGCTGCGCAGGCACGTTTGTTTATGCATCTTTTCTTCGGTTTTCTTGTGTTCGCAAGAGGGACGTTGCCTATCCCTGATCATTGTAACTACTTATTGTAAATTGATTTCAAATCATGGAAAACGCAAATAAACAAAATACGGAAGGTTTAGGTCGCCATATTTATGTGCAAAGTTCACAAGAAATTGCGGAAAAATTACGTATCCCGCGAGCACTAAGATCTATCATTGACGTCGCTTCCCTGTGAGTTCCGGCAGGGGTTTAACACTTGCGTGACACCTGCGGGGCGTGTTTGCTTGATCGACAGATATTTCTTTTTGACCTTCGTTTAACGCCGTGTTTAGTGAATTTATTAAGGTAGGCAACAGAAATGTGGCAAACATATGTGGATTGGTGTTTACTTGCCTTTTGGTACGGTGCTATTGACAAGTATTCTAGTGTTTAATTCAAAGAAAAGGCACGTCAGAATTACTTTCGTTTATACTAACATGTATCAATGTTTATTATAAAGCTTTAGTTCACAGAAGGATCATTTCTTTATTTTAAAATAATATTTGAAATATATGGAGATGTTTATGTTGAAGTATGTCACCAAAATAATACATGCACAGTGAAAGAGCGAGTTTAACCAGAACACAGAATATGCATGAAAAAGGTTTCATCGCCACGTTAGTTGTTAACTAAAAATTCATGAGGCCACTGAATCTTAGATAGACAATTGTGTGCACGTTTCACAGAAACCTAAATTCTACAATAAAGAGCCTTTCAACGATGTTGATTGAGTGCATGGATTTGCCGGGTTTCGAATAAGAGGAAGGCGAGGGCGCGTAGGCCGAACCCCGTGCACGTGGTCACTGTAGTGTGATCAGAGCGAAATGGCGAATAAGGCGATGTGAAGACTTCCAATACTGACGTGTTCTTAGCAGTGGAACGCATAGACTTACAATAGGATACTGAATTAAAAGACAAATGCCTAAAAAAAGGGGTTTTGATAACTACTCTATTATTTTTTTCTGGAAGCTTCATGTAGCTTGCAGGTACATTTCGTCGTTTGTGTTGATTAACCAATTGTTATCCTGCTAGATTAAATGTTTCCCGAGCATGAAACTATGCATTTCACTGCTTTGTAACTGACAATAATCAGAGGTGTGTTTCGATTCTTATTTGATACCAATTCATTCCAAAAATTATGCACCTTCAGAGGAAAAAAAATATTAGTAGTCAGTAGTTATTTACTATCCCCATCATTTATTTAACATTTAATAGTCAATAATTTGATTCTTTAATTTCTTGATTTAGTAAGCATTGAAATAATTTTATCAGCGTTTTTTAAATTTGCTCTATCATTAATTATGTTTCAATGAAATAATTTCGTTATCTACGAACTCAATGATTCATTTTTTGCAACTATTTTTATGTCTCTTTCCCATTAACTGAACAATAATTCTGATTTGGATTACGTAGCTTTCAGCTTGTACGGTGCATGTCACATCTTGCAATGTACGTGCACATCCGCTCGCAGAAGGCGCAAGGTCGTAAACAGAGATGTCTACCGAAATGTTTGTTCGAACGGTAGCCTCCAATCAGTTTTAAATCTTGTAATATTGTAATCACATATTGCGTATTTTGTACATCTTTTAACAACTGTTTTTTTTAATTATTGAGAAAAATACCGCTTTTTTCTGCTCTCTCGATAAGCAAGTATATTTAAAGTAAGAAAGCATTATTACTTTACTTATGTTTACATTAGACAGAACTATGCATAAACTAAACTTTGCTTAGTTTATCTCAAAATAATTGATTCATTTAAACCAAGGGTGTTGACACGTACGTTTCGTTAAGCTATGTTTACACTGAAATTCAAATTTTCCTCATCCGAGCATCAGAGGAAGTTTTTTAACTGCTTTTCAACGTAAAATAAATAAATACATTTTTGTCCACCCATTTAATTGCGGTAAATTTATATGATGAAATTGGTTTTCAACTTAAAGCAATAATGACCAAATATTCGTTTTATTTATTGTAATTGATATTTGAATTTGATTCATTAATTTTGTACAAGAGTACTCATTAGAAATAATATCGAATAATAATGTAATAATGAGTAAGCGATATTGATGACAACCAGCAACAAGCAGCAAGAATTCTGTTATATAATATCTTTTTGATCTCTGAATGACATTTTATGTTTTTATACAAAGTAATGTATGTAATTTCTGTCAGAAAACATTCTTAAGTTTTCTTCCACTTTCACTCCTTCCCCCATTAATTCAGTTTCTTCTTTCAACATTAATTCAGTTTCTTCTACTGGCCACCACTAAAGCACCTAACTGATTTTCGCTCTTACGCCAACTCCAATTTCTGCTTCGGTCTTTATTAGAACGTATGAAAAAATTAGAGATGACACATAAAATAGTATTACAGCAGTAACGGAACAGTACTTCAAATTGTGCCCTGAACATACCAAATTATTGTATAGTAATTAAATCTCTGAAAGCCTACAGAGCGGAACGACATGGTATGCAAGTATCGTCATGAAAATTCGGAGTCGATGACTTCTCCAAATCTTTCTACTTCACGAAGATTCAATTAATTATGTTTATACTGAATAGTAATACATAGTTTCACATTATTTGATTCGTTATTACTTTTTTATCTTCATTTTTCCACTGAGATTTAAAAAGATGCCCTGTGGTCCAGTGCTAAAAATGGCTCCTTGCCGTTGGTCCAGTTTCTTTGTCGGTGTTGCTCCAGGTTGAGGGCAATCACTCGCTACAGTTTGCTCCCCACGAAAGGATAGTGTATTTTGGTCTCTCAAAATTTGAATATTGAGAAGTTTCGAGATCCAAAAACCTGTTTATTAATGGATATTTCGTCAATACATTTTTAAGGTATTCAAACCCCTTCAAATTTCATTTACAGTGTAGTAAACACATATAAGCTGTCATAATATACGGTGATACAATTTCACATTCTCTCACTTATTCGTTAATTTAAAACCGTATAAGGTAGTTTAGTTTAGCATTAGTTGCAAGGTAATCGTAGAATAAGAAGATCCGTGAGAGTAAGATTAGGGGTTCGATATTTGAGTAGTTTAAGATTCGAAATACCAGATCGAAGTGTTCGACATTTGAGATATCCAAAAATCAGGATTCTGCTTAGAAAAAAACAGATGCGTCGCACGTCGACCATTTTTATTCCACCTACATTGAATGTGCTATCGGGCTCTTTACTCCCGACCCATTTCGCATTGCACTCAAACCCATCCCCCGAATTCTACCCCGCCCTACCGCCTACGCCATCCCCCGTCAACGTCCACGCCCCATCCATTCATCACCCCGCCCTGCCTCGCTCTCTGTAAAGCGTCCCCCTCGCCCCTCCACCCACAATCCGCTCCCGTCCCACCCCGCTGACCTTTCGCCTCATGGCCACACCCCCACTCAAGCGCGGCCCTCACTTCCCCCACCACACATATCTCTTCTTTCTTAACCCGCCCCTTCTTGATCCGCCCATGGCTCCGCATCCCCGACCCTCTGCTGTCAAGCCCTCTCCCCGTCTTCACTTCACCCCGCCCTGCCTGCTCTTCCTAACCCGGCCCCTGCCCTCCCACTACGATCACGCCCACCGTCCCTCTCCAGATCCGCGTTCATCATTGAACGACCGCCACCCGCCCACTTCTTTATCCCGCCGCTTGCCCCGCGCCACGCAATAGCCCGCCCTACCTCACTCGGCCTCACCACCCCTACCGCTGCCGTGACCCCCCGCCTGAGCCTCATCTCCCGTCCTCTAAGCCCCTAGCGCCCTCCCCCGCCCCCCTGCGGCCTTCCGCCGTCGTTTCGCTGAGGCTGCGGCGCGCCGCGGTGTTGGAGCCCCGTCGGCGAGATCGGAGGGCGATTACGCGCCAGCGCGTGATGCAGCGAGTCAAACAGGTCTCTCTACTAACGGCTCGCGTCGGCCGATTACCGAACGCATCGCGCACGTAAGCGCCAGCCCATAACGGTCGCTCTTCCACGGCAACATCAGCAGGTCGTCGGCAGTCGGGACCGTATTCAATTTCCGAAACTCTCTTTAAGGCTACGTGTTTCTCTCGTTAAACGACTCATAAACAAATGTTAGGATTCCTTTAATACTCAGTCGGATAGCAAAAGGTAACAACACGTAATGTACAGATAAATATAATTATAACCCGCAAGTGTTGGAATAACATTTTTAACAATTCTATGGTTAAAAAGCTGCTTGAAAAGAAACATGTGTAAAAGAAACAACTCCCACTTCCCACTGGGATCAGGGTTCAAATCTATGTCAATCCACGTGGAAATTTTGATCGATAAAGCGGGTTTGTGACAGATTATCAGGATTTCCCGTTTCCCATACCTTTTATTTCACCATATAGTCCATCATTCTCTCATCAAATCTTCATAGTGGCCTTCTCATCAAAATTATGTATAATTTTTCAGTTTTGACCATGAAAATTAGGTTCTCGTATAACAGTAAATACTATATACTGCTACTAAACGGTATTCGTGTGATTATTAGATATCAAAGAGCACCAAAGAGCCAGCATTTTGGCGGCGACCGTTAAGACAATGATAATCGAGAATGCCGATGTCTGGCGAGAGCTGGCACTTGCCGGAATCGAGAAAATGACGGAGCTGCTCTCTCACAATCAATCCAGTGACCGCCAGCGACCTCCCTTTCTATTTCATTCCCTTTCGTATTTCCTAATCCGAATAGGAACGCTGAGCGAGAATAGTGAAGCTTTCTGTATAGAAAGCTTCCTGAAAACCGACAAAGGTTGGTGGTAAAGGATAATAATATTAACTATAAAAACTGGAAAGTATTACCATATTTCTCTCGATCCTGAAATAATTGCCTTCAAATTATGTTCATAGCAAAAAAAACCAACCTTTATCTTCATTAATTAGCATATAAATATACTCTTTTGGATTGGAACAAGAAGCTAGTAAAATATTATAATTGTCACTACTTATTAGAAAGTGTCTGAATATGATGTTATAAAATATGCAGTCAATCGCTGATCCTTCTCGCTGTCTTCCTTTTGCAGTCCTTGAGGGTGAGCATGTTCCTTATCTCTCCATGAAAACATATTCATAGCATAAGACCTCATCTAATAATTTCTTCACATCCTTAATACTTGGTTCCATAAATAGCGAATAAAAATTGATCCAGCAAAAACATTTTGAAGAAAGTCGGCTAAGTGGTTTAGACGCTAGCATTTATCACAGACGGACGCAACAGACGTCCCTACAGACATATTAGTTGCGAATCATTGTTTCGTTTTTGAAACAACTAAACACTTAAAAATTACACCACCATCGGCCCCGAAGTTATCATTGCACAACAATAAAGAACAGATTTCTCCAAAATTTCTTCTACTGGAACGTGAAACGTTTTTAAGAGCCTGGAGGGTTAAAGATTAAATTTCAATTCAGGAAATTCATTATCTATTTGTTTAATTAAATGTTGGTTAAAGAACGATAAAACAGTTATCAACTCATACATTAATTCTTAAAACACATATGGGCATATATCATTCAATTCTGGACATAATATTTGTTAGAATATTAAGAATCATGAGAGCTACAATTTCATAATTTTACAATTTAATTACAGTCACTTATTTTATAAAACAGAAATGATAAATAATTTTAAAACTTACCAAAATCAGAGCAAGGAAATTGTATTTTAGATTCTAATAATATGTTACTCTAGGGACTCTGTATCGCCTATTATTAAAATATCTCTCATTTGGTGGATATGTGGACCAAAGTGTGTAACAATAGGAAAACTGATTCTTATTTCGTGCAATAAAATGTTAGAGCCTGTATCACAATTAAATTAAATTAGAATATACTTTGGGTTAACGGGCCACATACAATTCTGGCGAGGGCCGAATATGTCCCGCGGATTGTAGTTTGGAGACCCTGATGTAGAGAATTGATAGGAATCTTGTGCAATTGTCGGAAGGCTTAGTTCACTACATATTACAGGCTAGCAACCTAAAATACATTTTGTTATCATTATCACCTTCGTTCCACACTCATACATATCTCGTCTCCAAACAAAACGAGAGGTAGCATATTTCTAAGCTGACTACTTACGTGAACGTAAGTAGGTCAAAAATAAAAATAATAGAATAGCCGTATTTATAATACAATGTTACCATACGTGTATTGAAAATATTTCGAGTCTTCTCTGCAAAATATCATGAAATGAATTTTGTTTTACTAAGTTTAACATTTTACGGAAAAAATCTTTTGCCTATTGTGGAATGGTGAATGTAGGTTTCAGTACTCTTTCCATCAAATAATTAATGTGAAATCCAAAGAATGTACTTCGTAACTGTTGTACAACCTGTGAAGAAATATGTCGCATTTTCTAGGCCATGAAAATAATTTTTCATACCCGGAAAATATATATTGAAGAGAAACATTAATATTAAAGAGCAAAAAGAATAATACAAATATTATTTGAAAATATTTAGTGTGAAACAATTGAGTAATTTAATTGCAAAGGTTTTCCTCGCATACTTGTGTGCACAGAAACGAAGTAATTCAAAACAGGAGTCAAGGTAAAAAAGTCATCTTAAGTTTAAGTATGAAAAGTATAATTGTGGAGAGATTTCCTCGTGTATGTTTTAAAGATTCAGTACATATTGTTCACCCTTAACTTCGTCTTCCTTTAAGTAAACGGTTCTTCTGTTATCGACCAATCTAGAATAATCTATTAGTTCTTACCCCAACGTCTGAGACAAGACCATTTAGCGAAGAAGTATCGGGCACCATCTAGTGAAAAGAGCCATTTAGTGAAGATGTATCGAGTAAAGAGATCCTACTCGAGCACATTAAGATAAGGGTTCTCCCTAAAGGATGAGTTGTGAACACGAATCTAGCAGCTGAGAAAATCAGCCTTCCCTTTGGTGTAATAAATTAAGAATAACTTTATTAGATAATTCACTGTTGATTCAAAAGCATACGTAGGTCTGCAATTCAAAACTTATTCCATTCTGCCATCAGATCATTCCCATGATACTCATATTTGGTGCAATTGCGAAAATTCCTCCTTCTTCGTTTCTGAATTCTAGTTTCACGAATTGCAAAATATAGTTACCTAATATGAAATGTACTGTTAAATGCAAATATAATCACTTTAATATAAGCATCGAGAAGGAATCGTAATAGTATTTTACTTTCTCCTCTTACTATGCAAGTAGTAAAGTGTAATCGTGCGTCAGAAATAGACTATTATTTGACAGAAAATCTATTATCGGGCCCTAGTAACGACAAAATGGATAAATATTATTCTTAAATGTATTAAATTACTTTTTCCAAAACGTTGTGAAGTGAGAATGAATGTTTTGTGCGTTCTTGATACAAAACAGATATCACAAAGAGACGGCAAAATGCCCGTTTATTTAATGAAACCTGTTGTTCAAAGATATATCTGGAATAAGGTAATATACAGTTCTTTAAAAATACATTCATGTAATTTTGGGTGAAATATAAGTAATTTTTAATTTTGTAAAAAACTTTTTTGCTTTTAATTTTTCCCTCAGAATGTGCTTGTACTAAAAGACCAGCAACTATTTTTAGACGTTTACATCCACATGCCTTTCTCTTTATCTTTTCGTATAATTAATGCCATAGTACCGTTAATCTATATCTTATTAGCACGAAATACTTTTTTTTATTACATCATTTTCATTTCCATACACAATTTGTACTGTAACAAAATAAGCTTAAAAGAGACATGCGGTGAGTAGAGAATTGCCACGCGCAATTCAAGACTATAACTTTCTAGATGCTTATACCTGGCGCTAACACAACATGCTTACATATTTCTTTCTCATTGTACTCTCGCCAAAAGAATGACAAATACAGTTAAATTATTTCTTCTTAACATTTAATAAGTTTACAATTAATTGGATCGCTGGTGAGGTAGATACCTTTTTATTATGATAAATTAATAAAGATATTGTCTGGCATCAATACTTTTTATTCAGCTTATGATCGTTTCGATCTCAGAGCTTGCAGCTTCTGGGCCGAAAACAAAGAAACTTTGTTTTCAAACAAACTTTGTTTTCTCTGTTTTTGGCCCAGAAGCTGCAAGCTCTGAGGATGATCGCTACGCGACCGAAACGACCATAAGCTGAATAAAAAGTATACATACCAGACAATATCTTTATTAATTTATCAAGTTTACAATTGCACCCTTTTAATGTCCTTAAGCAATTACCCAGATTGCGAAATGAGCCTAAGAGAGCGGTGTGAAGAGTTACAGCCGGGAGACCCCGAGCGCGGTGCAGGCCACGCGGATAATGAATTACGGATTAATGGTAATTGCATCAACCGCCCGGTGCCGCGAAGCGCCAGACAATGACGCCGCAGGAGAGGGGAGGGGGAGGGGATGGGTGGGGTAGGTGGGCGGAAGCCACCGTGAAGAGGCGGCCGCACAAAACCCCGTTCAATTAAAGCCTGCGGGCCCGGCCAAAGCACGGCGTTGAGGCGATTAAGCGAATGGCTGCCACCGCTTCGCCAGACGCCGGCCACGCGCCCCCGCGTTGCCACCGCCAGCGCCACCAATCCCGATGCTGCCCACCACACCCCCACCCCCACCCCGCCACTCTCTCCTCCGACGGTCCACGACACAGGGATGGAGATCACACTGTCAGCGTTTTGCGTTACTGGTTGCCAGCTTACATTTATCGCGTTCACCGGAAGTTCGCAGATCGATGGAGACTTCAATGGTATGAAAAGAAACAATTATATACTTCATCATTGCCAACAATATTATTTATTAAAAAAGCAGCTTTCGATTGCTTAGCCATCATCATCAGTTTTCTAGTACAAGAAAGAAAAACAAAAACATTAAGACGTGAATATTTTTTTGATTTGACAACAATATTATAATAAAGGATACTAATAATTTGCAATTTTTAGAAAATATATTTATCATTCTCAGAACTGAAAGAAAGAAAAAGGGGGATTAAGTCATTTAATACTAAAGGAAAGTGATTGAAATTGAATTATAACACGTAAAATTTGAAACAGAAGTGATGGAGTGGAAACATGAAGTGATGATGATGGCTAAGCCATCGGAAGCTGCTTTTTTAATAAATAATATTGTTAGCAATGATGAAGCATATAATTATTTCATTGGAAATGCCAACGAAAATTCACCAGAATACCTATATTCAATGGTATGTCAATATATTCACTCCATGTTTCATCTTTATCTTCTTTTTAATGGCAAAGGCAGCTCAAGGCATCATCTGATGTTACTGCAATGCCTCTGACCGGGAGGTTCTAGGCTTCCACTCCAGAAGATGGCAGGAGTTTCGGAACAAGCTAGACAGCTTGATCGAATTGTGGTCTTTCCTTTCTCGTCCTTTTCCTTTCCTCACTTCTTGCTTACACACACTTACATTCACATGCACTACGCATGTTGGAAAAACAGTCGCGAGTTAGAACTTGCACTGGACAGGGCTGTATCCCGCTAGTGGGAATATCTGATTGGGAAAAACCAGTACGTCGACGTAGTTCGGCGCCCGATTTCCCTTCCAAAGGGGGAACATCATTGCCCTCTTCCGCGATGAAACATGCACTACACTCATGATGCTAATGACCTTGTCAGTTCAAGAGCCTGGAATCACTAATCAATCTCTCAATTAATCAATTTGCTTTCTGACCTCTATATTAGCTAAAGAAATGTGCTATTAACTTCTGTCAACGTAACAACGACATTCGAGAAGAACATGTCATCCACATTGGTGCAGCCACCATCGTGATAGACACCGACGTGGACGGTCCCTACGGCAATCCGACCCTCTTGATCCGCATCTCTATTAAAGACGGATAAAACAATTCAATTATTATCGACCGCTCTTGCTGGCTTGCCTTTTCCGTGTACGAGGGCGCGCAGGGACTTAACATACCCGTGAAATCTATTCGAATGTCTCTGACAAGGATCAGAACTATCGGTACCACTAACTCTGTCGGTGAGTATTATCACCTGCCTTTTCCTCCCTCGGCATGGAGGGTGCATTCCTGGCGTAGTATCGGTATTTTTCGTTCTCGAAAACAGCAGTACCGGAAGTGGCATTCTCGAACATAGAGCTATCAGTGCGCAATTCTCGTCGCCGAGTCTGTCGAAATCTGCCTGTAGTAACTGACACCAGTTCTCTCTAAACCACCACCCATTAAAAATACAATATTCTAAACTTACATATGTGCAGGTAGTAACTCAGTGCTTGAAACTGTAATCTTTCGCCAGTTTAACTCTCATTTCTTTCCCCTCTCGTCTTACTATCTCAATTCAGCATCTCAGCAACAGGGTATTACGGCAAAATGCCATCATAACACGCCATCAGCACAACACAATAAAAAACATCATGTCCAAGCGCTGTTACGAATAATCTAGCTTCCATTTGTTCATTCCACCATTGCAATGGTCTATTTATTTTTGCATTCAATAAAATACTCCTTTCATTTTGAACCCGGTAGAGGTCACATCTTGTCTTTGAATTAAACAGTTTGTGTGGGAGGAAATTGATCACAGATTACTTGCATTGCCTAGAGGTCTTCTAACATTATGAATTAATATAATGACTATTAATTAACGAATGACTGTTACATCCTTTACTTCATTAATCAAGTGCTCACTTATTTATAACTATTATTACGCATTTATAAAAAATGCAAACCCTTGTTGATACATACAATCAAATGTTATCTCTCATATAATTCGAAAGAAATTCATCAAAATTAGTACAGTTTAAATGATAATTTACGGGTATGTGTAAAGATCAGTAATAATTTTACACACAATCTTGACAATCAATGACTCTTATTTACATCGTACCGTTTTCTTGTACATTTCACATTCACGGGGTGCTTTTGCATCCATATTTCTTGGACAAATTTCATTTCATGTCTTGTTAGTTTTCTTTCCTGAAACTTCTTTCTATTGTGTCATTTTTCTGAAAGTAAATATTGTGATATTTTATACATATCAACTTTCGAGGCAATTCTATTAGAATTGATTTCAGTATAAACCAGGGGAGAATACAAAGGAGACTTGCGTCTGCAATTTTTGTTTCTCGCTATTCCTGGAGGTATCATTTGTGTTCTTTTCCTCCTGAAAGTTGATAGATCCTCTTTGGATCGGGTCACAGGTTATCGTTAGATCTCTGTGGTCGATGCACCGGTCGGTTCTGCTTGTCAACTCGGGCCTAACAAAGAAAGGTGTGCGGGAATATTGCGACCCTTGAGATACCCGCGAGATAAATTCAATTCTGAGAATTGACAGACAATCTGCAATAATGTGACAAGTACTGGAATTTTTTAGATAAAAGGATTACTAGAACGGTACTGAAAATTTCAACCCTATTCAATTTTCTCAAATCCGTACGTGAAAAATTGAAGCGTGGATTCCCAATTCTCCCACGCGACCCCTCCCGGGTATTGAGCACAGACTAAAATACGGCGATAAGCCGATTAAGCGATATTCTGCCATCGCTTCGCCAGAGACGCCTTTCTCGCGATCCACAACGACCTTGCCGCCAGTTGGGCTCCCATCCATCCGGATGCTTCCGACGCCAATCCGAACGTATCGCCATTGCAGCCCGCGGTCAAACCCTCTAAGCTTTTTACCTGCATTCCCACAAAGGTATAGCTGGATTGCATCCGTTCCGTTTTTCTTGTGAGTACAACCGAGAGGTCACCTATGTATCAGTCCTTCCAAAATTTCTCCCCGCACAAAAATTTCTTTCTCTCTTATTGTACTGGTCAGATCGAAATAATGAGAGATTTTAAATTAAATTAAAATAATTATACTTAGGTTACCGTACTCAGAAATGGTTATTCTATCGTTTTCACTCGTGTTCCAAGTTGTTTCCATCTTGCTTCCAAGTTTTAATTAATTTTTGGGGGGTTAAATAAAAATACATTTAATAATGGAGATATTATTTCCATTAAAATATTTTTTTAATTTGATAAAACCTCAAGTTCAACTTTTTTTTGCTTACTTTCTTTTCCAACCTATCATAGACCTTCAATATTGAATTCAGTAGTTTTTTAATATTCCTTTGCATTATACCATGTAGGTCGTTTTTATGAGTTATAATCACGCAAGTTTGAATGTTTTTAAGTGTCAAAACAAAAGAAACATTGAGAATGTGTTGTAAGCATTTTTAAGTCGCAAAATTCAATAGCTCTTTGAGCACTGATTAATGCGCTGCTCACAGCGAAGAGAAGATTTTACATTTAAATTCTGATCCACCCTTTTTTCAACAATTTTATAAATGTAGAGCACAAGGCAGGGAATTAAATTGGAGAAGTGCTATTTTCATTCCACCTTTTGAATTTTTGAAAATGAAAGGTATGCATTCCCTAAAACATTATCGTTTAATTAGGATATTTTAAGATAATAGTCCATAAAATAATAATCGTTATAATAATAGTTCATAAAATTGTTGGTGAAATTTTACTTATTTCTGTATTAATATTACACAGACGGACATACGGAGACGTTTTTCTATAAAACAATTGTTCGGTATCAAGGACCCACAACACGTATATTCCGACTACACCATTTTCCATATGCTACATGCCCCATTGTAGTTTACGAATTGTGGGAAGAGCTTAATAGATCTTCTGAGAGCAATAAGCGAGATAGTCAGTAGATTGCCTCGAGACGTGATCCCCAATGGGTTGAGGGCATTAGCTGTAGATCTTGGCAGAGCTCCAGAGGTTCCAACTACCACTGTCAGGATTCTCGCGTTGGGCCCTCAATGAAGTTGGGCAGCCAGGGGGATAACTGGTTGGTATTTTCACACCTTTTCCTCCATTGCTTTCAGAAGGCTAGACCCATCCTCCTAGTGGATAGTCTCATCGACCACGTGCACCACCCACGTTTTATTACTAGGTCAGGTATGAGTCTAACCTCTTCGGCAACGGGGAAAGTGGCTTCCGTTGACACCACAGTGTCCAATTTCCGGAGCCCCTCTCTAAAGTTCTTGATCTTGTCATCACGCTTTATTATTGCTGGCTTCCTACAAATGCGCTGACCGAGGATGTGAGTCATAGTTTCTACCGCTGTATTGCATTTTCTGCAGTATACATCACCTCTGGGCCTTCCCCTACTAAGAGTAACTTAATTGGCATTTGAGGTTACAGGCGTGTTTGGGGATGCGATTTCGTAGGTACAAAACTAGTTATTTTCATATTAAGTACGCCAAGTAGGTGTTTATCGATTCATTTTTCAAAGAATTTAGACCATGAATAAACACCTACTTTAGGCCCGAAATCTGATAAATATTACAACTATATAAAAATGATGATATTTGAAACAAGTACTTTGATATCTCGGAAAGGAGCAGTATATTATATAGAACTTTCAATGCGAAAGCGTTACTAAGAGAACGTCTATTTACTTCGTATTTAATTGCGTGAAGTACTTTCTTTCACGGAGACGAAATAGCTGTCTTGCTGACTGTGTCTTGTAATGGATATTAAATAGATCTACTTCACAAGCAGACATCAATGTCCCAAATCCGCCTTTTTAAACATTGTGCAGAAAAAACACTTTTTTATGCCAGATCCCCCAATTCGAGTTTGACGAAAAATCGCAACTTTCAGCTGAGGCATTACTACTACTTAAGTACTGAATCTTACTGCTATACTCGCAGATAATGTACGGACATGGCAACTGCCAGAATTCCTAAATAGAAAAAGTAACCATCAAAGTAGGAAGGCTGTGGACTTTTGCCGTCGGTGAGAGGAAGAAAGAATGATTGCGATATGGAGCTGCACTGCAAGATGTCGAATTGAGAGGTGTACGTATTACGAATGTATGGCAAAAGAATTTGACTAAAGACAACAAATCACATGAAAAACATTAGGAACACAGAATTTCATCAACAAAAGGTCTCCATTTTCTATGGTACTAAAAACATTCCATTCTTTCAAAATGTTTTATTTCATCTTTGATTAATTTCAGCATTAGACATCTGCACGCAAGATTCTTAAACAAAGGGGAGTATGGCTGGTGAATATTGCATCTGACGGTTTAGCGAAGTGCAGAGGTGTACTCCCAGATATTGCACATTTTTGGAGAGGAGATCCGGCAGACGGGCTCTTTAACGGACAGGCGTTTCCACCAGACCAGAAGGAGAGGATTACTTCTGCTACGTACTATATGTCTATATGATGTCTGTATGAAACTACTGTGTGAAGTAGGACCAACTCCAGTACTTTGTCTGTCAGAAAATCTCAACAAGAAACTAGACGTATGTTATGTGAAAAACTTTGTGCGAGAAACACGCCCGTATCAGAGGGCGTGAGCCGTCAAAGAACTTACAACCAAAGACCAAATATATGTTCCCAGCCACGGGTCTTGCAATCTCATAGTTTAATTTGAAAAAATGGACTGGTTCAAATATAAACGATATTAGCAATAATATTACTGGTTATATGAAAAAACTTTCTAAGTTATTGGTTAGTAGTTATCTACATTTACGTAGATAATAACTAAGGAAAAATGTGTGACAAATTTTGAAAAAGATTCATGATACACGAACAGCACTTTCGATATTGAAATTGTATGGACAGTTTCTACAGTTTTATTTTACATAATTGTGACGAAAGAAGCAATATCACGGCTGTTATGTTAGTAAATGGGAGGGAGTAAATGGTGTAATTGTTTTCTTTATATTTTATATCAATGTGAATGTTAATGTGTAAAAAAATATACGAGGGAAGATATATAGACATTTTTAAATCAATCAAGAGATAAGACAGATTGAGCGTACTCTAGTTTGGAATTTGTTTTTATTGCTAAAAGCGCAGTTAGATTTATGCAAATGTTTACAATTATTAGGAAGTTTTCATTCCTGTGTTTTTCATTTCTTTGAAATAATTACAAATTGTACGCGAATATTCTACATGGATGCGAACAAATACAGATTTCTATGTTTTGGGACAGTTTTAATTTACTAATTTCTCAAAACAGAAATGAATTTCTTGTTACCTATTTAATTTACTAGGAGGCTACTTTGAATATGAGAATTCTCACCGTACCCATTCAAACAAAGAATTGCTGGTAATAACAGAACTCTGGAACTTGATATGAATGTCATACCCAAAAAATAATCAATAAGTGAAAGATGTTGTCGTTTGCAATAAGCAGAAAGTGTGCAAGAAAGTAAAAATAAAATAAACTCTTGAAAAACAGCAAACAGAAGTGTGTAAAAACGTAATTGCAGTAGTGAAAAGTTGACGAGTGCACTGTCACCAATTACGGAAAGATTGGAACTTCCCCATTTTGTATGATCATTGAATTTACCCGTCGGATTTGTCATTTTTTGGTTTGTCAGTGTCACTCTAAGTTTAGTGGTACGTCTATAAATTTAGTGATTGTGTATTTTTTTAATATTGTATTCTGTAATATGTATTTTGATTTTAGAAATGAACTCTTTCCGAACGTTTTCATATCCGGTATTAGACCCTAAGATCTCGGATAATCACATATTGGAAATCAACAAGTACTTCGCCGTCAGTGTTAAAGTACAATGGTTCATTTTTTAGTTTGCGGCTGCAAAATGAAGAATATTTGGACATAAGAGAATAATGAAACAGAAATTTTACTTCAGAATAAAATACAATGTAGCTGACCCAAAATCTGTACATTTCAAATCTAGCTTAGTGTTTGAAAGATCGGAATTTCAAGGAGACAAGCCCTGGTCGACATGATAAACGATGGGAATTCCCATTTTGCGTAAGAGTAATTCTCGACCCGGATTTGCTTCCACCGCTTTAAATTAGCGATGTGCATATTAGCATTATTAAATTAGCGTGTGCGCACACCAGCTTTACTAAATTCCCCATCGTTCCTCACTACTCGTACATTGTATTTGCACTCAGCTGTTAGGATCGTACATTGTCTTTTTTAAACGACTGCCAGAGGGCGGTGATAATGGCTGTAGGATTCGTAAAAGAAAGAAGAAAACCAATCTACTTGTTAGCCAACCGGCATTAGGTCGGAGTATTGAAGAAAATGTTTAGATGTGATACGTCCTTAATATCAAAGCGAAACATGCGGGTACCGTAACGGATATGTATACTGTAACATAATCGTCCATGGCATCTTACCTTAATAACTCCATAATTAGTACTCTCAGAGACGTAAGTGCGGTGTGGTTTTTACCCTGTGTAGTCAGTTCGCTGATGTTATCCTTAGTTTGGGCGGTGGGCGAGCGGTTGTTCGAAAAGGTTTCACAGCGCTGAATTACCAAAACCAGCGCCATCACACCTTGTCATTCACTGCAACTCACGATTCAGTCTTGGAAGTGCAAAATTTCGTGGGCTTGTTTGTAGTTTCTCGAGCTACATGATTGTAAATAATAATAATAATAATAATAATAATAATAATAATAATAATAATAATAATAATAATAATAATTAGAAGAAGATTTTGAATAATATTTCTACGCACAATGTAAAGTGAGCGTGAAAAATCAATTAAATATGTTACGGTTCAAACGGAACAAGAACCAGCAGAAAGTGTAGATGTTGCATATCGTTGGATGTAGAAGGACAGGTCCACGAACAAGTACTCCAACGTCCGGTGCACAACGAGCGAGTTTGCAAAAGTATTACCACGCGCTCAGTGAATGTCGCCGCAAGCAAATATAGCGCTCTTGAACCCGATGTGTTCAATAGTTGCAGTGAATGCAAATTTTATATATTAATTTACAAATGATAAACTTGTAATATAATCAGAAATAAGAAAAAATCATAAAAAATCAAATATCGAATGAAATGAAGTGCGTTTATTCTTTAAACGTAGTCAATGTACTAATAATGCTTATAGGATGATTTACATTAGATCATTTTCAACTCAGTTCGAGTAGAAAGAGATAGCATTTTTAATCACTCAAAGAACTTCGGTTATTTTGGTAGCTGAAGAATTGAAAGAAATCTGGATTTTATTTAAACAATATTAATATGCCAGTTTTTACGATATCCGCAACAATTTTCTTAAAATAAGATAGCTAAAATATATTTGTTGTGTGTTAGTTACAATGGGTAACATTCTTTAGTGTCTGTTTTATATGAAAAAAAAATGTATACGCAAAAAGAATTTCTTTTCCTTTTCAATTTAATACTCTAAAAGCGAACGGCTGGCATTTCACACATTAAACCAACAGCCGTGCGTCCCGACGCTGCACCGTCAATTTTTACGTTAGTCATTTCCCGTTCCAGTACATCCCTTCCTCTAGTCGCCATCAGATCGAAGATAAATTTGGAATACATTTTTAGTAAATCAATGAAATTTTGATTGATTTTGATTTTTGACATATGACATACATTGACATTGATTGACATTGATTTTTCATTCTCCCCTATTTTCTTAAATTTCCTATTCTTTTATAACTTGAAACGTTTGAAATATTTTGGGGAGATTCAAATTGTTCGTTAAATTCCGGATGTTCAGAAAGCGCATATAAAAATATTAAAAAACAAGAATATTAGGTACAATAAGATTCATCCCTTTACTGTCTGTTTTATGTAAAACTAAAATTTAGCGCGCAGTCAATACCTCGTTTTCATTTGAATCTAATTCGCTAAATGCGAACGGCTGACACTTCACATTAAACTAACGGCTGTGCGCCTGGACGCTGCACCGTCAAATTTTAGGCTAGCCATTTCCCCTGCCCACAAATCCAATCCCATCCACCAGATCGACAATAAATGTCTCATCCCTAACCTTGTGCCGCCTTATGTGTTTCGTCACCGCCCTTCCGTACACACGCTTCTACGACCACCTTTCGTAAACCCCATCAGTAAACTACTTTCTCGATTCGTAGGCTTCCGCGGCCGGAGTCATTGAATTGAATTTGCCTTATTTTACGTGGCGAGACTCGGGCCATCAGGCCCGCTCTTCCGTCTGACCACGCAAATTTCGCTACGCTCCTTTCACCAACTAGGAGAGAAAGGAGGTATTTCTTGGGCGAGAAACAGGCGATTTGAATTTAGCTCAGAGGCGTCATTTAGGCTTGAGGATCTTTTACATGCAAGTAAATCTACGAACATGGGACAGCCGGCTTTACTTCCCCTCCGAAGGAAGGATTTTTTCGCCCTTAAAAATCCACGGCTTCGATCGGGTTTGAACCCGCCAACTTGGGTATAACCCTTGGGCTAACCGTTACACCATCTCCGCCACTCCGTCATTTGATACTAGGCTGATCGGGATAAGCCGCGTCTCAGTCGATCAAGCTGACGTTTCGGCCATCGTGTTGTGACCTTCTTCACAGCTATACTTCAACGGCACAACTGCCTTAACGATCTCGGCCATCCGTACCGGCTTTGAACATCATTGTTCGGACGATTCCCGCGCTGTATCCTCTCGGCAGCATCTCCGTTCTCTTCCGCTGCACCGCCGCGGCGCCACCGGTCGCCGTCCCGCTCATCCTGCTCTAAGCTGATTTGCGCTCGCAGGCGCGTCGTTATGCACTCAAAGAGCTCCCGCAGGGCGCAAGTTATTCCGCAGATGGGCGCCAGACGGCGGCACTCGCTCACGGAGAATTGCAAGCGATTCGCGGTGCAGATGTTCACGTAAAGAACGGATATTTTACGTATATTAGATGTAGCAACTGCGGATGGTAGAAAGGATGCTGTCCGTACGGCAATTTGCGAGATTTTTTGTTTTTTTTTGTTTTCTTTTTCTGTTTCATCTGTGAGTGCGCGCTACTAAGAAACTGTGCCGAACACGCGTATAACTAGAATAGTGTTACGAGATTTGAAATTTGAGATATGAGAAGTTTTATCTATGTATTAGGCAGTTATATATAAAAAATAATGATAGTCTCGCCCTACTTTATGACGTAAGTGATAATAGAGGATACTGCGAACGACAAGCTAGATACTGAGTTTGAAGGATCTTTTGACCAAAATCACAAGCTAGCTGACTCTCCTTGACGCTCAAACCCCAACAAATATGGTACTTATACAAGTATCTCACAAAAGATGATATAAACATCAAGGGAGTATAGTGAGCGTGAAGCGAATCAATTGTGGAACATTTTATTAAACACAGTTTTCATAACGTACTGCTAATTAAAGACCACTCATCCGGCATTGCGTTGAATAAATTCACACACTCTCAAAGGGTGACCTGCCGGTTTTGAAAAAGTACCTCGTGTTGTCTGTATTCTCTAGAGTGAGATCTGTTTGCTACCCCCATCTCGATCAGTTTTTTTGGTGCAGTTTCCCTGATCCATGAGCAAATGCTTATATGGCTCCTCATTTTGCTTTTGCACATAAATGTAACTTCAATTTAACTTCTCCCCATAGCACGCCACACACAGTTTTTAACTTTTTAAATAAATAAATAAATAAATAAATAAATAAATAAATAAATAAATAAATAAATAAATAAATAAATACAAATTCTGTCCTTCTGATATTCTTCCATCGCTAATATCGTTCCAAATACAAGGGACTTCAAGTGAGCCCACAGATATATTTACGTGTGTCAATTGAGACGATTTGAAAGGCCTAGGAACGGGAGTGCATGTGCCAATTATATGCATTTTGTATGTCACACAGGGTATTCAAGAACACGCTGCTCGGTCGTGTTGTAGTTATACTACCTTACGCTCAACAGAATGAATTACATGCTGAACGAGAGAAGGTAGCACCTCCGATCAGAGATATGTGAAGGCGTAAAAGTAAGGCTATAAAATGCACTGCCCAATTAAAAGATGCCCGGCAATTACTGACGACATGTTAACACTAAACATCTGCGAGTAAAGTGCCTTGAGGATTGTTGCAGATCTCCAGGTGACGGTTTCTGTAGTATAAAATGCCAAAATTAAAAAAACGCAGCCTCATCATTGAAAAGAATGGACTAAAGAAACTCCGAGCTATTTAAAGGGTGGTGGAAAAACAACAATCGTACTTCTCATGTGCTACAAAATCTTCTTAGCAGAAATGTTCAAGATGAGTTGTCAATATTACCGACGAGGAAACGAAAGCATCAATGTCACGTCTGTAAGTCTGCTAAAATAGATCTTACATCAGATGATAATTGGCAGAATCTTTTTTGATTCTCCATCATGTTCTAGTGGTTTCTCACTATTATTTTCACCCATTTCTTTGATCATGGAAGCATAATAAATGAATGGATAAAAATCTATTTTTAACGATTGGCTTGTTACTACCAGCTTACCAAACATATACTATGTGTTTCCAGATTCAAAATATTCCCCTTCGCGAAAATATTTTGAGAATAAAGAGTTTCAAAAAATAAAATATCGTCATTAATACAAAATCACATTGTAATTTACGATCTTAATTCCAGTTCTTCATTAATGTTAAAAATGAATTTATAACCAATTTCATATTTATTACAGCACATACTCTATACATCTGTCGCAGAACGGTTTTTCAAATGAACGTTTCCCAATGGTTCTAATACCGACTTCACACGTCATACAACCCATTTTAAAGCCCTTCAGAGAACAGTTCTTGTACTGGTCTCACTGCTGATAGGCCACGAGTGTGCACTGAATCTACAATAGAGCTCTGTGGGCTGATCGCGTCTTAGTTGACGGAAGCAGACCGCAGCCAATAGCGTCAGATGGTCGTGTGCGACATCTGAGCGACAGCTGGAGAGCATTGGTTTGCAGAGCCCGATCGACATGGCTGGATTCTCTCGTGTGAAGCTGCCACATCTGGCAAACGCTAGCGCGAGTATGGTTCACCAACCGCATGACCAAGGAATGAAAAGGTGTCGATAAACGATATCATTGCAGTTTTAAGTCAAATATAATTTCTATAAAAAAAAAGTTAAAATGTTGTTTCTTTCTCATTTGCATGGGACGGTTGTGAGGATCACTATCTCGAAATTACGTATAATATTTTTGTCAACAACAATTAGCAAAGGTGTTAATACGAACATTTACAGATGCTTTCTAAAGCTCTGTGTTACCTAATTTTCTTCGGTGCAACGAGGAAAATACCTTCAAAGCCACCACGATCGTCAGGTGCAAAAATTGTATTTCCTCAACATTTCTTAATTCATAATTAGACAGAAATGACATAATTTTTGTATTTAATGCACCAAGCATGTTTGGCGTTGACGTTCGTAAACGTTACCTTCAGAAATGAAATAATCAATCATTAATTTTGTATAGAAGTTACTAATTTCTTTAGAGTTTTGCATGTATAACATACATTCATAAAATTAGTATGTTCCGATATTTGAGCTATACTGTTTAAGTTAGATAAAAGAAAATGAATAATTTGAAGTAATACTGCTGTATATCTCCACTAACCCACGTCAAGCCGTATATGACATAGTATATCAAGAGACATGAAAAAGTACCTACTGTAAGATTTGGACATCTCATACATGAATGTCTCTGAAATCGTCCAGACAGTAGGGAGGAATAAGTAGATTTGTATTGCATATAATATATTGCATAAAAATACCAATATAGCGCCAAATCTCTTTTATAGTAGTTTTATAGTCTGTCGCAAATTTTCTAGTACTTGTAAGATTTCTAGAAATATTTCAAAGAAACATTCGCAGAGAAAGAGGAACATTTACCGGCGCAACAGTTTCCAACGCGCATCTCTTGAAATATTTCGAGGTAAATTTTTCAAAGAAGTAGAAACGCAATACCACCCAACTGTTCGTAGCGCCTAATATTTTTAAACTATTCCGAGAAAATTTTGCAGAGAACAAGGAACACTTGTTCGGCGCAACCGTTCGCAACGCGCGAGTTTTCGAAAAATATTTCGAGGCAAATTTCGCAGAGGAGCAGGGGCGCTTTTCCGACGCAACTGTTTACAACGCTCAAGAGCGAGAATCATCGGGCAAAGCGGATTTGGAGGAAGAACCGGAATCCCGAATGCGCAGAGATCAATAGAGGCGGCGCGGGGCGTTGCAATTTCACACACACACGACCTCGAGTGGGCGCTCCGGAGAACGGAATGCACGTTATGCGAACGCCCACGCGGAGGAGTTGGGGAAGGGGGGCGAAGAAGGGAATTTGCACGTCTGTCGCGATTCCGATGACGGGAAGTTAGGATCGCGTCATTCCTTTTTCGAAAAACTCCATTTTTGTCAATTCTGAAACAAATTGATTTTTCTCAACATTCTTCGTCCTCTTTTACGTCATTTGAAATAAACGAAACTTAGTTTAGTGTTTAAAATTTTTGTGGGCATAACGTTTCTTTTTAACAGCTCTGAAAAAAATTTCGCTTTCTGTGTCAAAAACGGCTACACAATTCCCTTTATCATGAGAACTAATGTTTGGTAAGTTATTTTTTTTCTTTTTTCGTCAGATTAGACTATTGAGTTTTACTGTACGAGCTTTCGACAATTGTACTAACATTTACTCCACAGAAAAAGACAAAACAAAATGTTTCGTTCATTTCATATTTCAGGATTCTCCAAAGAAGTGCACTCGGCGCATAATTAGGAATCGCGATGGGGCATCGTGTACTTTAAGAAAAATAAATAAAAAAGGAAGAAAGAAGGTGTGAAGTGCAAGGAAACAAAAAAGAAAGGGAAAAAAAACTAAGACGTGGGAGGTATGAAGTAAAATAAAAAAAATCGAGAATAGGAAAGAGAGAAAATAGAAGGAATGCGCCATAGAAAAGAAAGCTATTCAACCGAACCGTGTCACGTGATCCACCTGCTCTGCTCGTCGCGAGCTGCAAGTGCATCGCAATACGCACCGGGGGAGCGTCCTGGCCATTGTCGAGTGCAGGGGTCGAGTTCACATCCCGAGTGCGCGTGACTGAGCCAGGCGCGCAGCTCTCGGTGTCTCGGCCACTCCCGTCACATCGCGCACTCTTGCCGGGTGCTTTGCTTCGAAATTTGACTTTTTATCGCCTTTAGTGGTATTTGTTTTGAGATATTTCTTGATGCTTTTATAAAATATTATCATTATGAATTTTTATTTTATTACATTTTCATAAAAGCATATGCCTGAAAAAAGATCCGTTGTTTACTGCAAATAGAATACTAATTGCCGCATAATATTGTTCAGCTACTGGATAACTAATGAAATGTTAGAAATTTTAAATAAAATAGGAAAGTATGAATCCAATAGTATTAATCAATCAATGATGCATATCAGATTGCACGTCATATGTCATGATACCACTGTTAAATGTACCAGCCTTTGTACACACCTTTTTACGTGTATTCGCTAGTATAGCTAAAGTAATACGAGTTTGTTTAAACCTATGTTTAACGCAATAATCTAGACAGGATAAGGAATGAATTATTTTACTAGAAGTGCAAACTGCAAGTAACCATCTTTCCGCCATATCTACCCAACTCAGCTACATAAAACTCCCTCGGGCCCGTTCCGCCGCGCTTCTCTCCATACAACTAACTCTATCTGTTCCGCTCTGCCCCAAATACCCTCTCTGTCTGAACCCACTTCGCCTTATTCTCTCTGACTCGCTCTGCTCCGCCCAACACAACTCCCTGCATATCTTCGGTCTGCTCACGCTATATCTGACTCCTATCTCCCTTTATCTCTGCTCTGCCCAACTCTCTCCCACCCTCTCCCAGCTCCATCCCACCCCTTTTACCCCAATCCCCTTCCCCTTTTCTGCCCCGCTACTTGTCGACCCACTCTCTCTGCTTCACCTCTCGCTTCCTTTTGACTCACTCACTGCCCCATCTCTGCCTCGCTACCCTCCATTCCATTCTCTTTGCCTCTCTGGTCTGCCTCTGTCTCAGTTCCCCCCACTCCTGCTGATCCTCTCTGCTCCATATTCTCTATCCCGCTTTTATCCACCCCTGTCTCCTGACCGTCACATCAGCTCTCCTCGTCCCGTCTCGTCCTGCCTTACGCTTTTCTTTGGTTAAGGCAGCAGAGCCTGCGCAATCCCTCTTTTCATCCTGGCGCCAAAGTATTAAAACAAGTGAAGCTCAACCAGTACAATTCCTCTGAACTGTGGAACAGGTCCCAAAATTCCATTCATATGGTTATCCATTCAATTAATTAATAAAAACAGGCTGTATTAAATAATACTAAGAACGGTACTTTTTAATTGATGAACCGGTTTATGTGGCTCAGGGCATCAACTGATGTCACTGCAGAGCCTCTGACCGGGAGGTCCTATGGTTTGAGTACTGATGGTGGCAGAATTTGCGGAACTAAATAGCTAAGTCCAAATCAGTCGTTGTCTGAAGGACAATTCTAGCGGCCGGTAGTTTTCTGTGGTTTCTACAGTCAACACCAGGCGAATGCCGTAGCAGTACCGTTACAAACGGGCCACGGACATCGCACGATCTTTCCTTACTCCTTCTAGTCCTATTCTCACCCTTACTTACATTTACATGCATTACACATATTGAGAGACCAGTCGGGAACTTAGAGCTTGTCTTCAGTAGGACAGCGCCTCACAAGCAAGAGATAGCTGGTCAGGGAAAACACCATATAGCCGACTTGTTTGGTCGGAGCAGGATCTCACCATTCAGCGGAGGAAGGTCACAGCTACTAGTTGAGAAATAAACATGCAATACACTTACGGGACTAATGACCTTAGCAGTTGACGCGCTCGGAAGCGAGAAGTAATCAACCAATTAACCAAGGCTGTAAAAATGATGTACGCGAAATGTGGTGTCAATTCAAGTGTCCAAAAGCAGAATTACGTTCATACATTTTCTGGAAGTTTCTTTTCTATAACAGTTAACATGCGATATTTTTAATTTGTTTTTTTATTGCGTTGATGATTGTTGGAGCTGCATAGGAGAGGAAATTGTTGGGCCCATCTGGCAACATTGGAGCAGCGCCGGAGTGGGGGTAGTCCCGACGAGGGAGGGGAGGCCTAAGCGCCCCAGCCGAAATTCTTCGCCCTCCCACAGGGTCGCCTTTCTGCTATGTGCTCTGCATCGCTTGCGCTACACGACGCGACTGCACGTACTACGTGGATAACAGGAATTCCATGACCCCTAGTTGACCACGCCTCATGCCTCGTGTTCAACAACATTCACTCGACAATTTTGGAACAACCAACATTAATGAATGGATACGTACGATTCGTAGAAAACGGTAAAAGAAAAAAGAAAATTTGAGTTTTCAAAAGTTTCACATGAAGGAGTTCGAGTTATGAGTGAAAAAAGAGTTTTGGAAAGCCGGAACCCTTAGTTGAAAAAGGCATCCCATCAATTAGACATTAAGTAGCTTAGCATTAAATAATGTAAATGGAATTTTCATGGTTTAAAATTTAGACGAATAATGATTAGAACGTTTAGAAGGGCTGGAAAAATTAACAATAATTGTGAATTCAGAAAAATCAAATGAATGGGATAGAAACTGGATATTTATATCCTAGATGTGATCTGTGAAAATATAATATCTCACTATCTCTACTGTTCGAACCCTCAAACTTATACTTTACGAAGGAGTTGAAATAACGGTTTGATTGGAGTCACGAACATATTTTAAGAAAGAAGTTGATCTTTAAACGCAAACGCATTTCCGTAAATATATAATAGTTAGAATTTTAAAACGGTTTAAAAACTGTTCTGTACACTACGTGTATGAGAAAGTAAAATGCTATTAATTTTTTGAAGTCCCCACAACGGAAGCTTTTTGTGCCGACAAAACGCTGACGGCGAGTTTGCCAATTTCCATCTAACAAAAAGGAAGACCTAAAAACTACCAATTTCATTGGGTGGATGCGTCCGGAATTGACAGAAAGCGCAGTATATCTTTATCGTGCGTTTTGTATGTTTATCTCAAAACCGTAGCACTTTCATTAGATTAACGAACGAGTCCAGTTTTTTATTCTAAAGGAAAAACGACCGAAATATGCAAAACAAGTTAATGTTTTTCCTAAATATTTAACAAGGCTTAAACAGTAGATTTTTCCGTAGTAAAGTATGAAAAATATTACAAATTTCGTAAAACTATATGGACATGTGATACCCCGGGACATTGCTGAAAAATATTAAAAAATTATATATTTTGTATTTTTATTGTTTCCTTTTGCATATTTATTTGGACACGTGCAACAATTCCGAACTTTCAATCCATTCTTTCCACAGTAAGAGTAGCTGCATTTTAAAATCTAACCTCTAACGTATCTGACACCCTAACTACGGAATGGGTGCACCAATCAAAAATGACCCGAAGTGTCCCAGTACGGATTTTAAAAAAAAGTTGTGCTTTTTAGAAGCACGAATACATAATTTTAAGGTCTTAGAATGCGTATTTTCTGAGTTACATACGATGTACGTAATGGTAAGGTGTGTTAGAATGTAATAGGGGTTGCAAGTTGCATTTGTGCCTGTTCTATCATTTATAATTCACTAGGTGTTATTTATTGGTCTTAAATATGCTTTATGCAAGACGAAGGGTAATTCGTTTTTCAAGAGCACGCACATATTTTTGACGATAGTGTTTACGTAGTAAATTGTATCCACGAGAAAGTGGTGTTCAATAAATGACAGCAGAGTACGGAAGATCATATATTATTCAAATGTCTGTTAACGAGACCGTCAATATTTATTTATTTATTTTTTTCTTTAATTAAATTAGTAAAAAATATTCATTGTTAGAATAAAATTATAATTAAAATTAGAATAAAATACTAATAATTTGATTCTTGTTCACTTATATTTTGTTGGTTTAATTTGCTTTATTTTTTTATAATACCCTTAAATGGAACTGATGTTTCAAACTTTATATGTCTTACTCTTGGCTTACCATATATAATTCAATACATATTTCTATATTTCAATGTTTCAAAAGTTTATACTCATATAACCAATTTTTTTGTATCACAATGTACTTATTTGTTCTCATATTTCCATTTTTTCGAATGTGTTCGATCATCAGAAAAAACTATTTTCTGAACGAAAATTTTCAGACTGACATTGTTCAGTTTAGATTATTGACGATCGACTGATCCAAAAATTTCACAGCCCTTATTATATATATATATATATATATATATATATATATATATATATATATAAACTCTAATTATACGAATCTTATTATATGCTTCTCCAGTTTGGATAAATGTCAAAGATCGATAACAAAAAAATACAGATCATACAAATCTACGTTCTCCGTACAATTACAAATGCACAATGATTTATTTCCAAACGACAGCTGCACAATGAATTCCAACTCGAAACTATAGAAAATCATATCACGTATCTCTCCACACAGTTTTACCATCCAAATAACCAGAATACATGCCCTCCAGTAAGAGAGCAATCTCATTCACGATACCCGCATTAAAAGTAAATTTTCCTTCTATACCATCCTTGCAAATTTTGTGAAGTGTAACTTCCCCGAGGTCTCCCCATAAAGCATACCTCCCTCGAAAATGTGATTTTTAGAACTACATTATTAGCATTGTGTTTATATTAAGCAAATACTACAAATATAGAGTGTGAACTGAAATTTGTAAATTCTGAAAATATGAATAAACCAAAAAGTTGGCATGTAAAATGTCAGGGTTTGGAGTGCGATAAATTCAGTCGCCCGAAGCGCGTCACGAGGCTTGAGAATCACGCGCCCAAGTGAGTGCGGTCGCCTCACCCCGCAATCGCCGAACCCGAACCCGATCGCGCGCGCAGTACGGGGCCTTGGTGGTGGGGTAGGAGGAGAGGTCGGGCGGGCGCGGAGGAGAGTGGGACGGACGTGTTGCGCTAGCGGGGCCAATACGGGTCTAGGCGAAGCGAGGCGGGATGGGCGGGCGGGGGGTTTGGGCATTAGATCATCGGCACTGTGGCCCTGTCAGCGCCGCGGTCGATCGCCGTTCCGCTACTGCATTTATAAGCAGCGACCGGGGCTCATCAGCGCTAGAAGAAGTGGTCGTGGAGAGGGTGCAGGACGGGTCAGATCGACTCAATGCGGCACCAGGGCTGGCAGGCGCGTGCGCGCCGATCTCGGCCGTTCCGCGCTTCTCGGGCAGTGTTCGGTGAGCAAAGTATTGGCTCGCCGCGAGGTTGTGAGCCGAGCACGGCATTTCCACTGCGCGTCCGGCACTCCTGTGGTGCGCGTGGGATCTCTCACATCGCGCTCGTGGGGACTGCCAGCCTTCCGGCGACGGGCAATCATAGACCCGAGCACCGCCTCCATATAGATGCCCCTGTGCCCAGTGTCCCGCCACGTCCCCGCCCCATTACGCCACCTGCCGCGTCGTCACGCCGCGTCGCCCTGACATTGCGTCCTGTACGGCCCGTCTGCTGCGTCTCGAGGTTCCTGGCCGTTCCCCGTCCAACCCGTTCTGTCCGAACCCATGCCGTCCGCCCGTTGTCTCGTTCCCGACCCGCGTCCACACATTTTCGCCCACTCGCTCCGTTTCCGCCCCGTCCTCCCCGTTCGCGTTCCTTTCTCGCTCGATGTCTCGTCCATTTCCCGTCCCGTCCGGCGCCGGCCCGGTCCCCCACCCGTCTCCGTTTCCCCGGTCCCCACCCGGTTCGCCGCCGACGCCAATCCCTTCTTCTTACTGGTTTGCTCAAGCCAGCTTTTTGGGTTTTAATTCATTATTTCAGAATTTCAATTTCAGTTCACACTCTATATTGTGTAGTATTTGCTTTATATATACAATGCTTATGAATGTAGTTCTATAAAATCACATTTTCGAGGAGGTTATGCTTCCTCGTATGGCGAGGTGCGGCACGTCTTGACCTTCCGATGGCCTATAGATTCTGCTGAGAGTAATCGCGTACCCACGCCCGTGCGTATCACGCCACGCATCCTGTCATCTAGCACCCTGTTCTCCAGATCCATTCGCCTTCGTTTCTCTTGCTGCCCTTCCACTCCCTTCGCCTTAGTGAAACAGTTAGGAAAAAGATAAGGCTGTAGAGGATTGGACGAACGAGCATAACCGGCGCACGTCCAGGCCAAGCATAGGGAGAGACAGGGACAGGTACATGAGAAAAGGTCAAATTAAGTTGCTCCTGTGAGTCGACTGTCTAAATATCGATTGGGCAGATACGTGTTAGTAGGTCATGTCGACGTCAACGATAAAAACGTAAACCCGATTCTCCATCCCCCGCCTCCCCCGATTCTCCGCCACCGTGCCGCCCCACCTCCGCTCCCGTCCCAGCCGCCTCTGCCGTCACCGCCACCGCCACCAGCGCAGCAGTACCCGCGTTCGAGCTCCACAACCACAGCCAACTTCATTATATCACGTTCGCACGGTTCCCCAAAACCCAGTCGATCGGAGGTTCGATTCACAACCGGGACAAACGCTGTCACCTGGCGATTTTCCAGACCTGCCCACCAATAAAACCAGCACGTTCCATTAACGTAACCTCGCACGTTCCGTTAACGTTAATGAACTTTCTCTATAAATCAGTTATTTCTCTTATTTTAAAGGTTAAAGGTCATGATTAATTCATGTATTAATAGTCATGATTATTTCGTGTTTCCAGGCTCATCAGCTGCTATGGTCAGTAGTTCAGTAAGTGAAGTGCTTGTTTTATCTCAGGAGCTGGCGGTATTCCTCTCCCGCTGGATAAGGTTCAGCGAAAAATTACACGCAGCTTGCGAGGTATTTCCCCGACCAGGTATCTCCCTTAGGGGGCACCACCCCAGCCGGATCACAGCTCTCAACAGTGCTCCCGACATATGTTGTTAGTAGGGCATATTAACTCAGGTCCCCCCGGTCAGAGGCACTGCAGTGTAATTAGTTGGACCTCCTCATTTGGTAGTTAATAATCATACTGTTTGGTATCTTGATTCCCGATAAGTCGTAATGATCGATAATTAGAATTTATTTTGTGACCACCAAACTTTGTGGTTGCCAGAATCGATCGCCTGCAGGTTGTTCGCTAAGCAGTCGTTCGCACTCGAATAGCGCGAAAAACCTGGGAGGGGGAATGGGCGCAGCGTGAGTGGGTCAAGGTCCCATTTCTACCTTTCGTCATTCCTTTTCTAAATTTCATTTTTCCACTCGCTACTTTCATTCTTCCTTGCATCATGTGCAGTGCCAGTGCCCTCGGCCGCGCCTCACAACCCGATACGGCATTCTTTTTTTCATTTCCTACTCTTTTTCTCCGCATTTACCATGCACTTTCTTATTAGAGTAATATTCCTTTTTTCCAAGGGCTTTTACCCAGCGGATTGTCGGTGGTTACGCTTTATGATGAGAGAGGTATTCACACGACGCTTTACGACGGCCGAGTATTCGACTATACACTAACACACTTGCGAGCTCCTCTGATCTGGGGTCAACAGAACGCGAAGCCCTCCGTGAACACACATACGTGAGACACAAACAATTCGTGAGACACAGGTCAAACAATTATGTCTAAGGCGGAGCTAGAATCCGCGACCCATCGGGCGCTGAGTCGGTTCACGCTATTAGCCACCTCGACCATCGACAATATTGCTTTTTCTTTTTGTAAATGAAATTTTAAAGTAGTTTGTAATGATTCACGGAGGTTGTTTTCAAAATCGTCGAAGCCAACAATAATTTTAATGAAACAAATTGCTATGAGTGTACATTTCTTCTTCTAGAAGTGAGTGAGTTCAGCATCTCACTCACTCTTCACTCCATTTATCTAAACACTCATTTGCTGCATAATTCACAAGTGTACTCATATGCACCGACAAACTCTTCCGAAATTTGTCCCGATTCCAGACGGAACCTAAAAATTATTGATTAACTGGTGCAAAAGGATATGAAAAAGAACGTACGTTAGACCAGGGACAGTATTTTGATACATGACAATATTTAGATTCAAACAGTATTTAGTTGAAGGTCTCAAAATATGACGGTATATTTCAAATAATATACTTTGGCTGCACGATTATGTGCAGCTATGGAAAACTATCTCCGTTAAAATTTTTTACAATTTCTGAATTGTTGGTAGGTCAATACAATCTATTTTTGAGCGATCAGCGCCTTCGCGATAATTAATAAAATAAGCACTTGCCATTTTAGTTTAACATAAATTAATAATAATAATAATAATAATAATAATAATAATAATAATAATAATAACAATAATAATAGTAATAACATTAATTATTTGTCTTTTGTTATTGAAGTGTGTATATTTCCTGGATGAGACTGCCTGAGAGTTCAGGAAGTCATCTGGAGTTTCAAGTGAGCGGATCTTTGACATCATCACGTGACACCGAAGAGGCGTGTAAGAGGTGGCTCTAAATCAGTGTCACCAGCAGCTTCCTCAACAGTCCTTCAAGTCGAGGCTCCTCGACCGCCCTCAAAGCAAGCACTTTCGTCCACTAGCGGCAGCACGCTGTTCAACGGTGAAACACTAAATCCAAATGAAGTGCCCATAAGCCTCTCCTGACCCCCCTGCCTCACTCTCTCATTCTCTCTCTTCTCTTGCTTTCTCTCTTTTTCTCAGCGACGAGTTTCCCACAATCTATGTTGCTTATTCCAAAATGCTGAGGAGTCATAATTCGTTTGTTAATACGCCAGCTTGGAAAACTGTAAAAATAATGAATAAAGAAGAATCAAGGCCTTTAAAATGTTTGGTTGACCAAATTCAGAAGGTTCATAAGTAGGGATAGGATTTTTAAGCCCTAAAAACATCTTAAAATGAGCTATTAAAACTTTCATTTATGACCTACAAATTCTGAAATATGCATATTAATTGCATATGAAATGCAATTAAAATTAAGAATATTTCTTTTCCTGTGTAAACTTTTTTGATAAAATATCAGTAAAAGCATGCATGGAATGAAAAGTCAAGGAAATACATGAAAAGACAAAATTTTGTGCTAACATCATCTCATATACCTTGTTATTTGGGAGAAATAATTGAAGTAAATATTCACCTTAATGAAATATACTGTTTGCGTGGTTGTATTTCTTCTGTGTGGTTTAAAAAAGGATATCAAGTATTGTTCTACATTTGCAAAAATAATTTATCATCTACATAGAAGGGAAAAAAACTCATTGAATAACGTTAACGTATTTGCGTCTAACAATTTCATTTAATTTCACAAATTCAGTGGTGCATTGCAGCATGTTACTAATACCATTCGCATATTGTCAAGCGTACAATCCCGGCGTGTTTCAACCAAACGGGCCTTCAACATCGAAAAGTTCATTTCTTTTGCTCCCTCTGCATTACTCCTGCTTTGTGACAAGTTCTTTCTAAACAATAAACGATCACAAATACATAATTCTATGAAAAGATGAAACATTTTGGAGGTTAGTCTCTATTTTAACGAAATACGCAAAAAAACCTAGCATTACATGAATATGCACCAACAGGTACTATTCGGCCAAAAATGCACAAGTATGCGTTAAATTGTGCATGATATTATGCACACGTATGTAACATTAATCTACATAGCTTTTCTTTCTAACTAACTGTCAAGAAATTTCTCTTAACAATGCCTCAAAACATTCGTAAAAATATGCAAAATCATAGAAATCCGCTCCATAGTCATAAGTTAATTCCTTTTGGTAAGCAATTACATAATCATGTTCAGAAATTGCGTGTGGAATTGTTATATCAAATGTAAAATATTATTGTTTACACATTGCAAATAATATTTTGTCATAAAAGGTATTATAGTTTATTTAGATAGCAGAAACGCTGCAAGGGTAAAGCGTCAGAAAATAAGTAAAATGTTCGCGAAATTTCAAGAAAGAAATACTATTTTGTTCAAAACCAATCGACTCGTCAACGTCCAGAACATCAGCTCGTTCGTATTAAAATAGAAATGTTTGTGTAGATCTCGTGCTGTTTTCTAAAAAGTGATTTTAATTGTGTTTCATTGAAGTTTGTTTAGTTATTTAGCTGAAAAACAATTTAGCTGTCATACCTTGCATATTCAATTGACCTACAAATTAATCTGCGTATAACTATTCCTTTATGGCAAATTTTTCATTTCAGGAGCTCGAATTTTCAACGTGTTGCGCTGGAGACTGTTTATGGGTATGTTTGTGTAGTATCAGTCAGCACACCGGTTTTCTACCTCCATTGCTTTAGAACGTTGCTCTCTCCCCGTGCTAACATTTGATTTGTACAGCTGATTGCGCTTCGTTGACCAGCAGAAAAAGGATTTCCGAAATAATGAAGCGACCGATCATTTCAAACGAAGTTCACGTGAGTTGTTTGTATCACTCCGGACAAACCAAAGAGGAAACACGATAAACTTGTTACAATGTTATGTATTGTTAATTCTTTGTTTCACAACGGAATACTGAATCACCAACTTGAACTACCATTATTACGATTCTCTCCACAGTCAATTGACACTGTTCATTTATATACCTGATTTCTATACCTACTACACTGATTAATTTATTTGACAACCAAGAAATATGTCATTGTTATTCTATAGTTCCTATAAATTAAATACATTTTGTTTTCAATTGTAATGAGGCAAAATCAAATAACTTAAGTATTATTTATTTTTACTCGAAATAGAAATCATTGGCCTTTAAGAAAAAGAAAGAAAATCCTATCAACATTCGAAGAGATTTAAAGAACAAAAATGGCAGTGATAACTTAATCATACATTATAACTTGTGACGCTCGTTTCATGAAATGTCCTGATATTACAATGCCTTTTTATGCAAGACGTCGGTTACTGATGGTACAAATTTTAAATCAGAAAGACTGGAATAGTAAATTTTACATCGCTTTTATATACACTACAAGTAATAGTGTAATGTGTTATTTGTGAGTAAATTGCTTCCAATTTATCAAAACATTGGACTCTAACATGATTTGTAGACAGTAAACTGTGCTTCCTTCTTCACGTACGACTGTCTTTCTCACAACTCGAGATATACACTATTTCATTATTCTATTTCATTATTATAATTACTTTCATTATTATTGTTACTTTATTATTTTTATTATTACTTCATTATTGTAATTATTTCTTCATTATTATTATTACTTTTATTATTATTATATTATTACTGACAAATTTATCATCATTGTTAACACTGTCATTAGCTTTGGGGAAATTTTTAAGTTATTATTATTATTATTATTATTATTATTATTATTTCATATATTGTTATTGTTATAATTATTATCGTCATGTCTCTTGTACAGTGAAGTGAAGTGTAGTGTAGTGGAGGGGAAGGGAGTGTAGTGTAGTGAAGTGTTATGTAAACTAGAAGCGAATTTACAGTTAGCTAGAAATAAATTGGAACTATGATGTCGACCCCTACCGCCACCGAGCATTAGCTCAAAGCGAACTTTAATAATAAATCTATCTACACTCGCAGAGGTCCTACTATATCCACTCAGTCAAGAAATCTCCGGATCTAAATTCACCTTAAGAGTTAACTCAAGAATACCTTTTAGGATAGGTTAAAGCTACCGCACAGGAACAGTTATTGTAAATTCCATTTGACATTGACTCGTGATATCCAGCGTGTCTGAATATTGGTAATCCGTTTGTCGGAACAATGGTACAGCCGCATTAAATTACCAAAGGAACTTGTCGCGACTGTAGTCAGTGCACATGAGATGTCCGAAACACGCGTTGAACGCAAATCCGAAAGCGGCATGTCCCCGCTCTTCAGAGCTACTCCGATCTCGTTACATAAACAGCACCAGTTAAGTCAACGCGTGGGAGCGGACAAAGCCGATACAGCCCAAACAGTACATGAACAGCACAGGTGCATTATCCCACCGCACCCGCTTCCGACTTCGCTTTCTGTAAAACGGAGCGACAGCCCGCTCCAGGGGGAGGGGCTGGAGGGTTTGAGTGGAGCGGGGTGGAGCGGGGTGGAGCGGGGTGGAGCGGGGTGGAGCGGGGTGGAGCGGGGTGGAGCGGGGTGGAGTGGGATGCAGCGGGGTGCAGCGGGGTGCAGCGGGGTGAAGCCAGATACACGGAGGTGGGGTTGAAATGAGTAGGTAGGCGCGTGGAGAGACGGGATATAGCGAGGCGGGGTTGGCATGCGCAGACAGGACGGGACAGTTGTGACAGGGACAGGGTGAACGAGGGCGGAGCGGTGTGAGGTTGGAGCGAGACAGGATAGGTTGTGATGGAAAGAGGCAAAGAGAAGGAGAAGGCAGAAAACGAAGGGATGAGATGGGGGCAATGAGAGGTGAGGAAGAGGTCGGGACGGGATGAAAGACACTGAGAAGAGTGGAAGCAGATGAGAGGCAAGTACGGAAGAGTGATGGAGCGGGGAGAGGCGAGGATAGGCGATGGTTGGGTGGAGATAGAGACAGACGAGAGGTAGGTGGGAAGAGAGGTGAGGACGGGGAAAATACTAGGTAGAGAGAGAAACTAGGAGGGATGTGAACAGATGAAGCAGGTCGGCGAGAGGGAGATCAGGAAAAGGCTAGGAAATGAAAGGCAGATAGGGAGATGGGAAGCTACGAAGACTGGGATTGGGATTGAAGTGAGTTTGTGAATGCGCGGGGGCAGAGAGGCAGCGTCAGGAAAAAACGGAGCGGAAACATGCAAAATATGAAGGGCCATATTGAAGTGGGACAGGAAAGGACAAGGTGAAAGAGAAAACGGAAGAGCGATATGGAAAAGAGAGAGGCGGAAAGTGGAAAGGTGGAGAGAAGAGCGAATGCGAGGGATAAGGGGGAACGGGGTTTAGTGACGTAGATGACAATGGCTAGGCCGTGCGAACGGAGAGCGTGGACGGGGAGGGTGGAAAGGGGCGGAATGGCAAAAGAGAGAGCAAAGTGGACGGGCCGTGGCATGTCGGGCCGGAGAGGGTGACCCGGCGCGGCGTGGCGGGCAAAACAGATTAAAGGCAATTTATAGGTTGTCGGGAAGCTTATTTGCACTGGCACTGCTGAATTGTAAATATGGGGAGGGCAAATTGGGATGAGAAAACAAGATTAAAATGCTGTTGAAGCGATTATAGGGGCTTCGCGGACCAAGTGGCCGCCTTTTTGTGAGCGAGATGCGCACAGCGCTCCAATGGGATTAGCGGAGAGCCTGCCAGCCTCCAGACTCGGCCTCGACAGCGCACGCCTGCGGTGACTATAATACATTTCTTTCAAGTTCAGAGGTCCTACAGACAAACGTTTGTACTTTCCAAATGGGCGTCCTTTGCTGTGTATTATTTTTGAAAAGAATTTCAGAGTAGAAATTCAAAATTCCAAAATGCGAGTATTTACTTTTTAATTTCATTTAAACTGGTATGAACCATTCATACACTGTTTGAATAAGGGTTTAAGTAGCGGAGTATTTAGTTATATTCGTATTAATCCGAAACCTCCGTATGGATGTCTCTCTGTTAATACTGGTTACATCTATTCCATTTCTACAATCAGCACTTAAGAGGTGTCATTCGAAGTATCTCGGTCGTAAGCTGAGGATCTGTCGTTTTTTTTGTACGCTTCTAGAAAAATGTTTTATCTAACATTTCTGTTTGGAGCTGTTTCAAAGTACTTACATGGCTGAAATGCTGCGAATGTTTGTATTGAATTTTCGTCGTAAAATGAATCGTTACGATTTGATTGAAACAGATTATCGAATATTAAACCTAATTTTGTAAAAACAATCGATTTGTTTTTGGAAAGTATAAGTGAAATTTCGGGTTAAAAAGTTATTGTTGTGATGAGAAAAAAACGCATTACTTATCTTAATTTATTTTCTGGTCTTTGTCGAATAGAAAGTGTCACAATGTATTCTCTTTAATGAACCGTCTTTTATTTATATGTCAACTGCAGAACATTTAAATCTGTTATTAACTAACGAGACACAATTAACAAAATGAAAATCTTTAAACATTGTTTAAAGCGTGGAGGCGGAGGAGAAATTATTAAATTAAACACTAAATGAATGGAAGGAGGGCCGATTATTTGCATTCCGAAAACACGATAGTCTTTACAAGCATAATAAGTCTTCATTAATCTTCAGATCTCTACACGTTCTGTTTGCAAATGCGTCCTCTTCATTCTCATCAGAAACTAAGAGTAATGTAACAAACAATGTAACGAAATCTTAGAGGTACTTTTTAGCTCGTTGTAATTACTGACACTCTCAGCTGAAATTTGCTAATTACCACACATTTTAAAATACGACAGGAAAACATTTGTTGTTGTTTTTCACTTGAATAATTATCAACTAAACGCTGGATTATCATAATCTAAATTTATCACACTTAATTCCAAAATTTACAAATCACAAATTTTTCATTAGTTTTAATTCATAAAATATTGAAATTATTAGGTTTTTAATACTCAAAGAAAGGAATACAAAGTTTGCATGTAAGTCGTTTACATCTGTATTTACTACTCCCTTTTTTATTTAAATCTCCAGGTTTGCTTCTTAATATATCACGGCAAGAGATTCTATTTCTTCGTTTCGCGTTTGACTGACAAAACATTTAAGGCGCTGTCGGCTTTAATTTCAATTCAAAATGTGCATTTATTTACCGATTGTTCTGTTGTGATATATCGGTTGTTGAATACACAAAGGGGAATAGATCCATGTCAAACAGGATTAACAAAATTCGAAAATGATCAGAACTGATAATTGACGAGGAGGGGATATCTCTGAACCAAGCCCGCCATTTTGCGTATCGCAGGGTAACATTATTAGAAAAAGTGAAGCACGGTGGAACAATCTATTTTGCTGTTCCTTTGCTCTGATAGCTTATACGACATTGATTATGAAGAGCTGTACCGCTAGCTGATGACTCGGTCACCGCGCTCGATATTATTGGTAGTGCAAGCTGCGCCTGCATCCTGTAACTACGATCACAATACGAGCACTAGCCCAACCATTTATTTGCACTAACGAGCGCTCGCATTCACCCATCCGTTCGTGAGTACTGTCGAAAGATCGCACTTCTCAAAGACACTGTTGAGTAGGGTTGATCTAGTAGTCAACCTGTTGTCCAGAACAAATCTTCGTCAACAAATATAGGCGTTACTTGCACCAAGCTTTCTGAGAACTATCCTGTGGAAGTTGATTGATGAATTCAACAAGTTTGGTCATTAGTACCGTTACTGTAGTGCATGACTGATCATGGGAAGTGACAGTCGTTTTCCTCGCTGGATAAGTTGATCTGGAGTCGACCCACACGTCAGATTGATGGGAGTTCTCCCTGCATTTGCCTCCCATTTTGGGACACTACCTCAACCGGGACAAGCTCTAAGCTCCTTTCTCGACACGTGTGGTAGTGTAGTACTTGCAAGTGTGTATGTAAGGGATAAGGATAGAACAAGGAAGAAAACACACCATATTTTATTCATATGTTTACAAAATGAAATAATGTAATTGAGAACAGCACTGTGCAAATAGTTTAAAAACACTATTGGATGAGTCATACACTCCCTTAATTGAAAGCAAGTCATCAATAATTTCAAATACCTCATTTTATCGCCCGTTTGAGACCTCTAAGAACCACACTTGCGTTGGTGAGGTAGCTGTTGGAAGATGTCTAGTCAAATAATAATGCATATGGAGTTATTTATTTAAATGATCTTGACTGCCCGAGTCAAAGATGCCTACAACTTCACGGCGTGATTCATTATTTACCACCTTTCACAATATGATATATATTTCAGTTTTGTAAGCTCACCCACAATTTAAATCATATAACGATTATAATATAAATAATAAACCGTGCCTAATTTAAAATTGTTTAAAAATATATTACTAATACAATTATAATCTAACTTTTATGATATTCAGTTAAAAATTACTAAGCATAGCGCATATAAATTTATTGATCTCTGGAATATTGTATCAGTTTTCAACAAACGCTCGATCAAATTCAAACTGAATTCTCCGTGTAATAATAATTTCATCATTTATTACGTTGTTCAGAATTTAATCTAAAGTGACGCAATTATTTTTTACTTTTATCATCATTAATTATTGTGAAATAGTCTGTTATAAAGAAGAGAAAAACTACACTTGTCACATTATATTTAGTGTTTTGAAAGCTGTAGGCCTACTGTTTACTGACATATTCAGTTTTCACTGTATGTAGGAGGTTGCGGTCATGTTTGCCTCTTCCAGAAATAACTTGTACATTACAAAACTTTCGTCAACTAACTTCATCTCTGTGAACCTAATCCATTACGTACATACTTACTTTGCGAAGTAAATTTTTAGTTCTAAGATATTAAAGGGAGGTTCATGGGGTAAATGCACAAAGCATATGAAGTTTTTCTCATGATTAAAGCAGAAAGTAATATTGAAGAATACTCTTTCAAAGTATGGGAGTAAATATTCTTGTGATAATGAAAAAATGCTTCAAAGGACTTTAATGTTTTTAAAACTGCTAACATTTACCAGATGGCTTGAAAATCTTAATTCAGCGTTGCTCTCTTTTCGCAGTCTGTGCAGTGTGGTTTTAATATTCTAAGATTAAACAAGAAATTTATTTTTACACTTTAGACAAACGAGAATTAGAGATCAAATAAACATGGACAATACATATATGGAAAGGTGTAAAATCTATGACAACGGCATATTTTAAGAAACTTTCTGCGATCCGAAGAAGGAATTAGGAAATACATCTTCCTATTGTGAGATGGGATACAATTTCATTGGATGACTTCTTTCAGTTAAAAACCCACTTGTATGTTTTTCATAGTATTACACATACAGAAATATCCTTACAGCGTTTTGGTCTCAACAACAAATATTCTCGTACAGAGTGTTTTTGTTGTTGTAATTTTCCAGTTCGTTCAGTTTCCGTACGCCAAAAAACGTGTGAGTATTACCAAGACTTGAAGCACTGTTGGAGACCCAGGGGGTCATCTGCCCACAGCAAGTGCACTGCAATCTTGACTGTCACCTGGCAAGGTCGCACGCAAACATAGGGGCACGCGCCATATAGAAGAGTCTTAATGTGCACCCCAATTTTGTAAACCCACAAATTTGCAGTAACTAGCTCGCCGCATCCTAGGCACTGGTGCCAACGTTTCGATCGCCAATCAGCAAACTTGCCTCACGCAATACGTCAAAAGGCACCATTGCACCCAGAAGAAGGTCGCAAAATGGCGGTCAAAACGCTGTCACCTGTGCCTAAGACGCGGTGACTCCTGAAATTTGAGTTTCTCACCCTTGTATTCCAAAAAATCGTCGATAGGTGAGCACTTTTACCCGCAGCGTTGGAATACGATTTACGTAGAACTATTACGTGCACGGAAAAATTGAGAATTGGAGAATAATAAAACATTACTCTGTGGTAAGCAAACTACTAGAATACGGAGCACCGTGTTTGTATCCGTATAGAAAGCCAAATAAAGTACATCGAAATACTTCAGAAAGTAGTGCCAGCAAAATTTGTTAAATGGGGAAATTCGTAAAGAAATACTTCCAACAAAGTATCGAGATGGGAATCACTGGTGAGCCGTTGGGAATAATGAAGGTTAAATATATTTTACAAGTAATTAAAGAATAATCTGACATGGAAGCAAATTCAGGAAAGACGATACGACTTCATTAGAAAAATACATCCAAATAAACAGAGAACAGATGTTAGAAAAAAAAAACTTTTGTAAATAGAAATATCGAGCCATAAAATAGCTTGCATAAGGAGACTTTCTCCACAAATATCGAAGTTTTTTAGATTATGATTAAATTCTATTAACATTCTATTAACAATTTATTAAGCAATAAGATTAGTAGTCTGTGAAGGGTCTCTGCATTTAGTAGGCTTGCATAAAATGAAATAATACTGTTGTAGTCTATGTATTTTAGTGCTCTTTATTGTATTACTTTACTTCTTGTTTAAGTGTGAAGAATTTGATGTCCAAAGTAAATTAAATAAATTTAATTATATTACCGCCAATTATCTAACAAGCCTACGTTAACGACCACTTATTAGTATTCTGAAATCAGGCTAAAAAAGAAAAAGTGCTTAACATAACACGCAAACGATGCTATTTCTACATTACAAGTTCTAATTTTTCAAGATTTTGGTGTAACTGTTTTGTGTTTATTCCTAATGTTTGCACAATTACTCTGCGTTTTGTCAAGACAGTCGGTGTCTGAGCGTCTCACCGCTGCATCATTGCTTTCCTCTCGGCGCCGTCCCCTGGCGTGTGGTCCGTCCCCTCCCGAGACGCCAGCAAGCAATTTCGAGAAGAAAATTCGTGGACTGCAGCAAAAGCGTGACCTACGTAGTTGCAAGGGACTTGCCACCTCGACTGGCGCTCGTTGGTTTTCTCGCACGCGTCCCTCCACTGGCCAGCCCCTCGCTAGCCTTCCTCGCCCTCGCTAACTGACTTCGCAATTCGAAGCTCAGCCTCCCACAGGGTTTTTTGTCTTGTTCTTCCATTTCATCCTCTATCCATTTTCTTTCCTATCCTTTATTTAATTTCCGTATCTTTCAATTCTAAGTTATCCTTTTCCAATTATTCAACCATATTCTCCATATCCAATTCATCCTCTTCATGTTCCACTTCTTTTCCCCACATTTTCCACTTCTTCGTCCACATATCCTACTTCTTCCACCACTTCATCTAGAAAGAATAGACATCTTTTTCCGCATCTTACCCAAAAAGGGAGTGATGATGGGCTTCTTTCTCCCACGTCTTCCACTTCTTCCAGTATATTTTCCACCTTTTCCATCACCCCTTTCCCGTTTCTCCACTCGCCATTTTCACTTCTTTACCATTTTCCCGCATATTCTTCGTACACCTCCATTTCCACATATTGCACTTTCACTTCTTTCATTACCTCTTTGACGTCCTTCTGCCCCGAAGCTTCAACGGTCATAAATAAGTTATAAAATTGTGACTAAACTTAAATCTATGACTTCTCCAGTTCACGAAGACATCTTTGGCAACTTAAATTATTACTTATTCGCTGGGACTTGTGAGCTCAGGTAAGCGGACACAGTGAATGTGAATTCCGAACCCGAGTAAGACACAGATTCTGCACTTGTGTTTGTGGTGAGTCATTCTCATCCGCTCTCAATGACACCATTCACAAAGAAAGAAAATTAGGATATAGAAGCAGTAAAAGATAAGGGGGCGAATATGCGCTAAACAGTAAAAATTTAATTTGTTTAAATTTTTTAACGGTTTTCTTCGTGAAAATATGAATATGACATTTCTCAGAAAACGATTATTCTTCAAAAACGCATATAATCTGTAATACCGAAATAAAATATAATAAACGTCTTGCCGATGTAGTTTGTCTTCATGTATTACACCCTTTGTGTTTTGCAAATTATACAACTGAGTACACGAACAAATATCGTACCAATCAGTACATTATAATAGTAGGCATTATTTCTACAGACCTCTATCCATAATGTTGCAAGATTGCCACTTTATCACACTGTTAACATCATTTACGAGGAACGACATTTTCAATAAGCTCCTTGATTTCCGCATGGTGCAGTTCCCACAATGCAAGTGCATTCCGCCCGAGGGTGTGTGGGGGGTTTTACCGCCGCTGACCTCATGATTAATGAAGAGCGAGCGCTCCTATAATGAGACTGCGTCGCAGCTTGCCGGAAGCGACGCGAGGGCTGACGGCGAGATGGCGTTTTAACTACCGGCGCAGCTTTGAACGTCGCGTCCGTCGCGGGACGGAGCCACGGGCGAGGGCGTGGGTGGTGTCTGGGCGGAGATTTGGGCTGCGGGCCGGATGTGACGTTTGGCACAGTGGAACAGGGGTGGTATGGGTGCTGTGGGGGAAGACACGAGGGGGCGATATGATGAGAGTAGGCTCAGGGGATAGAGTCGGGGATCGAGTCACAGTGGGATGATTGACTGATTGGATCGATTGGATCGATTGGATAGATTGGATTGATTGGATTACTAGTAATTCCCAGTGATTCCAAGATTGTCAGCAGCTAAACCCATTCGTCCCCTGAGTGTAGTGTGAGTTTTTCTCAAGATGTGGCGGTGATCTTCTCCCGCTGGATGGCGAGATTCGGCGCTGATCTGGCGTCGTCTAGCGTTTTTGCCCTACCGAGTATCTTCTATTACCAGGGTACCACCCCAGCCGGTCATGCTCCCGACCGGTCTCTCGGCAAATGCAGGAGTGCAGCTTGTATGTCTGTGTGTAAGAGATAAGATAGGACAAGGAATAGGAAGGAATGATCTCGCGAGGAGCGTGGCCTCTTCGGTAGGGTACTGCTCCCTGGTGTTATAGGAAAAAATACGGAAAACTCCCGATTACAGAGTTCGAACGCTAAGCTTCTCTAAACAGCGCCAGAACTCGACTTGACTATCGGGCAACTGTCAAAAATCCTGTCACCGTCGGGACTTGCATTCTAGGACATTCCAGTCAGAGGCACTGCAGTGACATCAGTTGATGCCCCGAGTCACCTCTCCCGATTCGTAGTGGGAAATAGAAACAGGTGTGGAGATTACTGCGAAAATGGAGATGGTAGTGGTAGAGAAAGGGTTTTGAAACGTAGGAGGCAGGAGCTGGGGTGGCGGCGAGGAACGCGGGGGGTGGGTGCAATCGGGGCAGGGGGGGGGGGTCGGTTAGTGAAAACTTCCAACGATCACAGAGGGGAGACCACAACAGAGGTTACAGTGATGGAGAACGGTGGCACGGGGTATGTTACTGGGAGAGAGGAATCGCAGGTGGAAAGAGGAGTTGAAAGTTGTGGCGATAGAGGGAGTGCGTAATAAGTATCCGAGACGGAAGCAGGGGATGAAACGGCGAGGAGGAGGCAGCCGAACAGAAGTGAGAACGCGAAAGGGTGGAGACGGAAAAGGAGTAAGGGTAGTGTCGATAAAGTGATAATATTGCAGGGATTGAGGTAACGAGTCGGCGTCGGTGGTGTTGGCTGAGGCCGGGATTGTAATTTTGTTTGAGACGGTAGTTAGGCACGGTGGATGAAGAGGGGTGATGGCAGGGGTACAAAGGTGTCAAAGGTACCAATGAGAATGGCGGGGAAGAAACAGACGAAGAGAATGGTCCTGGATAGTCGTAGAGCAAAGTTGGACACGGAGGGGGGAGGGAGGTGGAGTAACGGAGCTGGAGGTGGAGATGGGAAACGAAGAAACGGGCCCTGCTAGGGGGGAAGACGAACAGCGTGATGTGGCAGCAATGTAGTGGATCGAAAGTGGGTGGGGATCCACGCCTTCACATATACGAAGGACGTGATGACACTCCGGGTTGTTAGTGGTTGGTAGATATGAAGTTACCAACGAGTGACGATGACCGCACAGTCTTGAAGGGAAGGCCTTAGCCATGCGGGCAGGCTGAGGTTCGCGGAGCCCGTGAAGGAGGCAAACGTGGCGGGCTGGCCATTGCTGCGAAGGCAGAGGCGGTGAGTTTAAGTCGGTGACGGGGAGGGTCGGTGAGGATAGGAGGAACTGGGTCTATGACGCGAGCGGGTCGGGTGTGGCTGGGGAAGGCCGGACAAATATTTCATAGCAGTGACAGTGTCGCGAGACGGGCCAAAATGTAGGCTCGTTGGCAAGTTGACAGGAAAAGTGTCACTGCTGCAGAGAGCGGTGGAGATGACACCGGCGATGTCAATGGCATTGCGATTTTAGCCACGGGGGGGGGGAGCCAATTCCGGGAGACTATGAGTGGGAGCATGAGCAAGGGCTGTGACTAAGGCACGTTGTCCGCGGACGTCCCAGCTGCTATATTAAAGGATCTCAAACCAAGCGCAGAGATGACATTGGTTCTGAAATGGAACATGACCGAGTAACCGGATTACTTGGCTCTTCGTTACGCAGTAACGCCCATTGCGTAATCGCACTTTAGCAGGCTTCTGAATTTTAATTACCGAAAGAATTTTCATTGCAAGGTCACAGGGTAGCGGTGACGACTGTCAATTGTATTAATGGACGTTTAAAATTTTAATTAATCAATAAAAGTTAATCATTATAAATTAATTTAATAATGCGTTGTTCAGCAATCGCTTTTACTTTCGCTAATTAACGCTTAACTCTTATTTCTTTGTTAGCTAATGGCGTCATAGGTATATGGATTGACATAACGCCAAATGTCTAAAATCTAAATACGCAACCTAAGAATTCAGAAGATATTTGAGTACGATTTCATTTTATTTCAATGTGCATCAAATAAAACAATCCAGATAATAGCGATGTAAATTTCCATCCAAAAGTAAAATTTCATACCATAAACATTGTTCCTACCATAGAACATTATTAATGTTATGGCAATTTATATAATGTTCCTGGATCATTGCATACATTTATTGCAATTGATTACTTTTCGATTAAATTTTCTTTTTGTGATTTGAAGGCAATGAATAAATAAAGAACGCTAATTACGACTTTTTGCATACAAAAATTAATTATTAAAGATAAAATGATGCGGTTCGTAAAATGTTGGTCCCCAAACGTATTGATTTAAATTTAACACGTGTATTATACCATAATCGATATAACAACGTGTACAAAGCGTATATTTTATAACATAGTCATTTTCCAGTTCTGACCTTGAATATTAAAGAGTTTTCAGTTAGTTTAATTTAAGCATTTAATACAGTATAATAAGTCGATAAATATAATGTTGAGCATCGAATATTTTTATTAATGTATTGTGTATTTACTGCTGAGCTGCTTCTGGACACTTCTCCACCATCCAAACATAAATCTGTTGCGCAGACGACGGCTCAATGTCTTAATAAGTAATCAGTACTATTTAAGCAACGGATTCGGATTTTCGTATTCTATTCTCTACAAATGAATAAAGAATAAGAGAAACACTGCTTCATTGCAGTGTTCAACGAACAGAGAACTTATTTAGCCAAGTCATTAGCAGTTGGCCCGCTTTGCCCCAGTAATAGCGTTGCAAAGCAATCAGACGGGGCGGGACGGGGCCAGGCCGGGTCGGGTCGGGTCGGGCCGGGTCAGGGCGACTTCGTAGCTAGCACCTTGAGTGTCGCGGCGTGGCGGCACGTCTCGGGACTTCGTTCGGATCGCTCCAGCTTCTCTCGACCTCTGCAGGTAACGTTGTTACCTGAGAAAAGCAGCCTGGGAGTTAAACCGAAGCGTAAAGTCGCCCGGTCTGCTCATCCGGTTATGCAGATGCTAACAGAGACCTCCTCCCACTGCCTGCAGATTCGAAGCACGCCCGTATGCGCCAAGCACGCCCGGGGCCTCTCTAAAATTAGAAGTATCCGCCGCCGCTGCCGCCACAGTCTCCGCCGCCACCATATCCACAGTTGTCGTTGCCATTGCCACGCCCTCTACACCTCTACATGTTTCTCTATTTTCCCCTCTGTCAAGGAATTTCTCCTTCTCGGCGCCGATTGGAATTTCACATCGGGCGCGAAGAGAAGCGACGTGGTATGGGAGCCAACGATGGATAAGAGAAATCGGGAATGACCAGACAGTAAGGTCCTCAGAGTATGAAGGGATCACGAGTACTTCAGGACATTAGATGGGCAGAAATTAAAGAACTTCAGGAAGTAAAGGGTAGCAGTAGATAAGGGAAAAGACGCAGAAGGGCTAAAGGAGAAGTGGAGGAGAGGGACAGGAAATGTGAGGTGCAATGAAAAGGGAGTGCAATGCAAATAGGTTACAATGGAGAGGGAGCGACAATGGAGAGGGAGCGACAATGGAGAGGGAGCGACAATGGAGAGGGAGCG
>BOPP01000006.1:12207610-12223624 GCA_017312745.1 Gryllus bimaculatus
CAGAGAGGAGATGCATTGTCCAACTGACCTCCCCTCCTCCCTTTGGCTCACTCCCTCTCATTGTCATCCTCTCCATTGTTCCACTCCTCTCCAATTGTCATCCTCTCCATTGTCGCTCTCTCCATTGTCCGCTCCCTCCTTCTTGTCGCTCCCTCTCCATTGTCGCTCCTCTCCATTGTCACTCCTCCCATTGTCACTGCCTCTCCATTGTCACTTCCCTCTTCCATTGTGCTCCCTCTCCAATTGGGACAATGGAGAGGGAGGGACAATGGAGAGGGAGGGACAATGGAGAGGGAGGGACAATGGAGAGGGAGAAACAATTGATATGAACAATGGATGGGCAGGGACAACGGAACGAGTGATAATGAGGAGAGGAATAATTGAGAAGGAGGAACAATTAAGACAAAACTGTGGAAAGGAAGCAAGAGTTGAGAGATAATGACAGTGAAGGAGAGAGACAATGGGAGGAGAAGGGAAGTGGAAAAATGATATTTATATACACACATTTTTTTACATTATATTGATTTTATTTCTAAAGCGAAACAGTACCAATACACTTCATGAATATGCAGTTCATTAATTGCGTGACCGTTGAGTTGAGAATATTTTGGAATCGGTTTGATTTTCAGAGTGGAGCATCAATTCTCATAGACGGTCGCCGCGCTCATAAATGGAATGTTGCATTCTATCAATTATTTCAAGCGAAGATTCAATGGATCCATTTCCTCGCGCATTGATGCGTAATTCTAATACATCTGTTTTAAAAATAATTGAAGTATGATGCACGTACTCGTACTTACAGCTTTTACACCGTAGGCCCCGCCAGGATAATTAGAGCTGTTTTTTACGATATCTCCGACAGTTTGAGTGCAACGCAGTTGCCATAAAATGAAAATAACAACCAGCCAATCGTACATTAATGTGCTAGTGAATAAAAGGTACATTGTGAGCATACATTCCCATTGCCTTTAATTTCCGAGATTGTTTCACCTTTTAACGTCACTGAAAACAGTGGCATAGGTTTAATTTCCTTTGACTGTTCTGGTGACACCACCAAATTCTACGATTTCATTTCGGAGTATAATGGTAATGGTGATTTGGAATAGTGGAGTTAAAGTAAGAGTTTCTGGTGAGTTACAGATTCCGTAAGATTCAGAAAGGTCATTAAAAGAACCATGTAGTTGATAGTCTGCGAGTGAAGCTTCGTGGTGAGAAATATACGAGATGGACTTTCGGCACCACGATATCGGGAAGAACTTTCGACATTACTAACAGAGACTGGTCCATACATGAATAAGAATTTTACAGGATGTCTGTTAAAGAACTCTATACACATTATTACACAACTAGTTTATAATGTTATGTGTTATTGCATTAGAACATGTTTTGAAAATTATGGTCGGCTCTTCGATACCTTCCCACGATTCTCTCGCTGCGATTGACTAAATACGGGATGACGCAATTATTAACGTAATAAACGAATTATACGTGATAATACATGCCATAAAACTTCATTTCATGCAATATTTGAAACTAAAGAGTTCGTCGATAATGCTGGAATACAAAACTATATTTTGGTCTTACAAACTTCGCTCATTAAAATGTTCCAGAAAACCGCAATTGAGTGGGAATAAGTTTTGTATGTTGCGTCATTTCACAAACCCTAGTGAAAACACTGTAGAACAACACATTTGGAAATTACCTAAACTACTGTTTTATGTAATTGTTATATTTCGATTATATATTTCATAAAATAGTCGTAAAAGAACTCTTTTCATTGTTTCACTGCCAGTTGCGTAACGTTTTTCCAATTTTAACATAAATCTACAGTTCATACTTCACTACTATATATTCATTACGAAAGGGGAGAAGTGGTTATAGTCAGCATTCACACAGTGTATTTATCTTTCATGTTGATTGGATGCTTTTGTGACAAAAAAAATCGTATCTCTTTCATGGGGGAGCCCGAACTGAGCAAGGGGTGCATACAGGGCTAGCTCCTGACTCTTTGACGAAAGACAACCGGCCCACTTTTTAAGTAGATTCAATTCAGAATGCGGATGCTTTGATATTTCGTTGCTATGGTTTCCTTCAAACACTTTCAGGTGAAGTTTGGAGCTGCATCTTAAACAACTGTCAGACCGCGCGTGATTCTTTTCTTACCAATCTTTTCACAAACACAACCTTATTAATTTAGGTTAATTTATACGCATCTATTTGACTTCCTATAGACGGGGTCCTCCTTCCAGAACAGGGATAGTTCTGCTTATCGTTACAAGTGAGCCAGGGCTTAACCTTAATTTTCTAACGTTTTTTAGTGCTGTGCATACGATCGCGATGCGGTATTTACGCTGCCGACTTTCTTCCTCCACAGTTCATAATAGTAAAGGTTTTTCCATTGTGGTGTCAAGGTGTAATCTATTAAATAATATTAAGCACAGATTATTTTGAATGAATAAAGACATTTTAAGGATTAAATATACTTTGAAAATGTCTAAAGTCAAGGTGATTGAAAAACAGGAAAATAGTACAAATGGTTCTAGTTCTTTTAACTGCAGCCCAGCAGTTAAACAAATCTGAAATAAATCCACAACAATTTGTGTTATGATAGAAAAATTTGAGATTTTTGAAGCTTGTTACGGGGTTCGAAGACACAATAATTTTGTTTCTTCAAAAATATTTAGCATTTGAATTTGGCGTTGAGAAAATATCAAATAATGTTTTTTAGATAGTATGAATTACGTTCTTATTTTTCACATATTTTCAATTAGCAAAAAGTGTTAAGTTTCCGGAAAAATTAAAAAACACTTTTTGCGTTGAAGAGAAATATGGGTAGTGGGTCGAGGGCTAAGAAACCTTTCAAAATTATTATTTTTATGTTGGAGTTATAGTCAAATGTCATAAGATGGAACTTTTTACCATCTTATCTGGTGGTACCTTTTGGCGCCAAGGTCTTGGAAGGTTGAGAAGGCCTTGAGAAAGACGTTACCGTTATCGTGTGCCTTAATAGATAACTTACTAATGTTGGGGGAAGTAATAATTGTCTTCCAAATTGATCAATCGGTAAACACTTAACGCACATATGCGTGGTCCACAGACATAATTCTCGAGGGGAATGGCGTCTTTCATAAGCTCCATACACACTTATATTCACATTATTATTAGAGCACAGTTATCGCGACGCTTCACGTGTCCACGCTGGTGACGATGCTCAGTCATTATACCAACGAGATTCACGAAAGAATAAAACCTACCGAAAAAAAAAATTTTAACGCATTTTATAGCAAAATTCTTGCCAAACATGTTAGGGAAAATAAAATAAAAGTTGAAGTCATGTTTCATTATTTATTCCGTACGTAAATATTCTGTACTCTGCTTTAGATGCTATTCAGACGTTTAAAAGTGTACTCTTACAGCGTCTAATTCAGCATGGAACTTCGTGGTTTCTCCAATCAACACCAGGCGATTACCAGAGCAGCACTCTAACAAACGGGCCACAAACCGTGAGCAACCGTTCCGTTCTCATTCTTGTCCCCTCAACTCCCCTTATATCCACATACATTCACAAGCACCACACAGCCGCAAATGGCGGGAGATCATTCGACAGCTGGGTACTCTGCCTGAATAGACATCTGTAGTGAGAAAATTCCTTAAGCCAATCGACGTGCAGTGAGCTCGACGTGTAGATCGGCACCGTATCTCACGATCCAGCGGAGAACACCGCCAACTCCGACTATTTTTGTAGTATTTATTGTTCTTGTTCGACATTATGTATTTTAAGGATTTTAGGTGAAAATAAATAGTATTGGTCAACAAATATGTGTAATGTGGAAAAAAATAGAAACTATCAACTAAGGGTACCCAAAAATGGTCCTTCAGAAACATACATAAAACAATTGAAGTACAAAATACGTTTAAGAAATATTGGAACATGACCATCCGCGGCTATAACATGTACGGATCGGTAACAGAATCGGATCTAATGACCATAGTAGTTGACGCGCGGAAACCCGAGAACAATCCATCGTAAAGGCGGCTCCACACATTCGGCATTCGCCGAGCAGCGAGCTCTTGCTCGTCCAATCCCGAACAGCTGATGTGTTCGGCGAATGTTCGCTCCCTTTGATGTCCTAAAAACTGGCACGCGGTGGGTAAGGCGAATACCGAATGTTCGGCGCTCGGCGAGTCGCAAGCAACCCTTCTGCGCTACACGGGATTCAGCGAGCGGTTGCTCGGGATTCGCCGAATGCCGCATGTGTGGAGGCCACCTTAACGTAGAGAGCTACATCGCGCGTCTGCGTTGCGAAAAGCAGCCGAGAATCGCGTAGCGTCGGGATGAGCCGTGCGAGCGCCGTGTGCTGAAGGCGTCGGCCAGGAGGAGGAAGGAGACGCAGGAATATAGAGGAACTGCGACGGCGCTTCAAGCCCCTTCGAGTGTCTCCTTATGCAAGCGCCAGCGACTTCAAAAGGCCTTGTAGCGTTTTCCGCGACGCCACGCGAGAATTTGGCGAAATAACGTTTCGCAAGCGCGTCTCCCCGGCCTTTTGCGACACGCCGCCGAGAATGTGCTACAGCTAACGCTCTCCGCTGCCCTCGTCTGGCAGATGGATGCTTTACCTTCGCTGCTATTAGAAGAAGAAAAGGAATTTCAGAGAGCACAATATTTCGTTTTATGGCTCATATCTCATGCATGAGAGCATCACCTTGTACTTATTTTCTTCTGAAAAATGAACTACCCTGGAAAAAAGATCTTCCTTGTTTTTAAGTCAAAAGAGTGATAATTGTGTAACCAATACATGTATTAAGAAATTGATTAATAAATCTATATACAAATAAAAGGTAACGTGCGTATAGCTATCGCATAAACTAGAATCAAAAACCAGTAAACCGATTTCGCTGAAATTTTCACATTTTGTTCTTATTAGTATCATCTTCCTTGTTCTTATTCTTATCAGTATCATCTTCCAGTTATTATCATCGAGAGTATTCAACAAGTAGCTTTAATTAAAACGAACGTGTGGGTACGCTTTTGATGATGACACGAGTTTAAGAAGACCCGTTTTTTTTCTACGGACCAGAAGTATTAAGCAACTCACCGCACCCTCAAGTATTAAGCGCGCCATCCGCTGCATCGTCCCTGTGATTGCAAAATATCGACCGGAATTATTACTTGAACGTTATCTCGGACAAGTAAATCAAATTTGTCCAAGAGTGTCATAGCAAACGCATGCTCACTCTTAAGGTAGAACGTTTAGCAATAACATATTTGGCAACCATGTCCAAACATAGACTAGAACAACCGCATACTCACTAGATTGTTTTCTATTTATTAATTTTAGAATTTTTGTAGAGAATAGTGAAAACTTGATTACCAATCATGATATAGTAGTGTGTAAAGTGTAATATACTGGAATAAATATGCTTTGCCGGGTTCGCCAGTACCGATAATATAGAAGAAATAAGTCAATGAATTAAATACACAAATTTCCCATTACAAAAATATTACACATTTATTCAATATTTCTTTCAAGACGAAACATTTTTCACACAAATTTCAAATTTCAAATATTATTTACCCAAAGACATTAGGCACACATTGACGTACTTCATAAACTTGATAACAATAAAAATGAAGTAATGAAGAATATTTTAAACTGCCATCTACATTTCATGAGTTCCATATTTTTTAATTGAAACCTGGGTTGCACAGGTTGTTAACAAGTGGGGAAACGTCTACCTGATGCTTCCAGATCCACTTTCATCTTCCTTGCGTTGCCTGCCTCTAGCGAACGTACCTTGACGTCGTTCACAGACACGAGGCGGCACAGCACTTGAAGAGTTATAAGGGGTGAGAAGAGTCTAGTGAGAGGAAGACAAAGTTAAGAGCTAGATGGTCTGTTTTCGTTGTTTCGTTCCCATGAATAAGAAATGAATTTGAGAGAAAGGTCTTGTAAAAAAACATCATAGGAAAACATTGTATTCTTATCTTTACTAGACACAGAGAACTATGCAGTGGTGCGAACGAATCCTTAGCAGTTCATTTTTCAATGACCGGAAATACAATAATCATACCCTCGAATTAAAAGCCGAACAGAAGTTATCAAAAGTGAAACATTACGACTTAAAGTCATGCGTGCTTATTATTATGTTCACTACGTTAACATTGTCGTCAACCTCGCATAACACTCATTGACCATCACACTTACAAAACTCACTTTCTTCTTGGATATTTTCCCAGATCTTGGCAGCTCTCGTCCATATAAGTAGAAACTGTTTTACATGAATTCATTGCGTTCATTCCCATAAATCTCTGCAAGATGTGTGCGTTTTAACATCTACCAAACACTGCTCTTTCCATAGCAAACTGATTCTCCAATCGCAACTTCGATTCCTGGTATCTAAAGCTTCGTTCTTGTTCTCTTACAAACTTCTCCAAAATATAAATCTTTCCAAAACCTCCTATGTATTTCGGAGTATGGCTGGCGCTCATGCGCAGTAAACAGACTTCTCGAAAGTGGTGATGCAAAATTTTCCTAAAACATTGATATTTCGCTACTTTACCAGGTGGTCTCTCATCTCGATCAAAGCATCTTCAAAAACATTGATGTTTAAATGAAATTGTTATTAAATGAAATAAGTAATTTTTAGACAGCTATTAACAAAATAGGTTCTTTCAGAGCATGTGTAGTATCAAAGTTCATTTTTTAACACTAGTGCTAAAACTGAGGCAATGCTCAAATGTCGAGAAAAATCTGTGAGTACAACAAAAGATACATAATAATTTATCATACTACAGCTTCTACTGACATTAATGTACCTACAGGTGATTTATATGCTTATTGATACGTGTACTATTTGCGTACTTAATGATGCGTTATGTAGCTAGAGTCGAAAAGCTTCCCACCCTAGAACGTCTCTGACACAGACACTGCAGTGACATCCGCGCTACCTCTGACAGTTAACAAATATGTGTGTAAATGGCATGTATCATTAAATTACACGTAGTCACTAGAATTATTGATTGTTTGTAGTAGTGAATTCACAGAGTCAATCTACAAGAAAGCACAGTGTCCTTGAGCAGTTTAGTTTTTTCAATACACCATGTTCTACCTCGATAATATGTGATCTGAAAACCTCACAACCGAATATTGCGAATAAAATATTCTGTTTGTATGAACAGTGCCGTTTTATGAATATTAAATGACCCATTACGATGTAAAAGAGTGCGTATGTGCTGGATAAATTTATCTCCAGTAATTTATAATAAATTTTGCATCATCATGTTAATTTTAATTACGATACTAAAATAATAATGAAGTATAAAATTTTAAACTCAATAAACGTAAATATGCAAGTATAAAGCAGTGTTTGTCTGATTTATTTTATTAAAATTCAAAGTTGCATAAAACTAATCAAGCGTGATTTAGCAGAAGAAACTTTAGTAACACTTCTATTGAACATCCACCAGTGGCCAGTTTTCATTGATGCAGAGATTGCGCAAGAAACATTTCCTCATGCGTGTATTTCATTCCAACCATTAAAAAATCAGCATAATTGACAGAAATTCAAGGATTTCAATACACTTTTTTTTCATTTAAGAAAAAATATAGATGCCAAAATACTTAAACTAGATTCAATAGAAATTCTAGAAGTAGGCACGGGACGCAATCAACTGGCCATTTGATAATACACTAGAAAACAAAAAAAATATTTTCAATAATCATTATCATACTCCCAAAGAATGTGCCCCCGAAATCAAAGAATATTTACATTTTTATACAAGATGAGAATATTGAATCAAAAATATCAATTTAATTATTTTAATGCATTCTGATGTACCAGTATCGTAAATGCATGATTGCAAACTTTGAAATTGCGTTTCCTTTATAATATAGTACGAGCCTAAAAATGTAGTTTCCATTGATATAATAAAACATGTCCATAATAAACCAGAATTGAGTAAAATAAACAAAAAAACGAATAACCAGTGTTAACCAGCTCTGATCTCATCTACAGGAGAAACGAAAAGAAAGGAAAGGGACGAAGAAAATTAAGAAAAAGGAAGAAGAACATAAAAAAAGTGAGCGCCCGGCATCGCCGGCTGCCTTAGAGACGTCTAAGAATGGATACTCGAGCGCTGGGTCCGGCGCTTTCACACGCCAAGCACGCGCCTCGCTCTTTGTTACTTATTGCGGCCTAATTGCATTACCCGGTATCTAGAGCTGTAATGAATTCCCAAGGCGCTTGATAAAATCTCGCAACGTTACTGCAGAGGAACATTTTTGCTCACAGCATATGAAAATGTAGGGAATTTTAGTCATACTTGGCTTTTTGGTGACGGGAACACACAACACGATGTTGAGTCAGCGTGTACATTTTAATAGTTTTGCATTTTTTTAGTAAATAACTGTTGCCACTTCGATATTAATTTCCCACGCGTTGTTTGACATCAAACTTTCCTGCTGCTGAAGTTGTTTTACAAATGCGTTATTTTTATTTCGTTAAAATTTGGCGTCCAAAATATCGAAATAATTTAGTACCAATAAATTCATTCTACACAAAAATGCATTTAAGAAGTTTTAAAATAAGACGAATATGAAGAGTTTGTTATCTGAATGAGTGGGAATGCAGGTCATGCCAAACCCTTTCTTCTACTAAGCGTTTTTATACAATAATTACCTAGAACTTTAAAAAAATTGCATATCATTTCAAAGATCTACCATTGAATGAATTTTTTCAGGAAACATTCAAGCCAAAAAAAAATCAATATGGTTGAACGATTGTTTAAAAAATTCGAACTTACCTTAAAATTTCAATCTGCAAAGATGCAAACCGAAAATTAGATATGTGTTGGATGTTGCAGTAGAAAAGCTAGAATCCATTCTATATATTCTTCATACGAAAAATAGAAAACAAAAAATAATGTTTGATGTCCAGTATTAAGTCTCGAAGAATGAAATATGGGAGGTTTACTCTATCTAGAACAATACAACCGTTACTCTCTGTGAACACAGAGTTCAACATCTTTCTGAAAATGTAATATACACTTTCTTTTTATTAATCATCTATCAATTTATTATTATCAATTTACTATTATTAATTTAATTATTATCAATTTAACCTATCAAACACTTATTTTATGTTGAAAAATTTAATTTGAAAAATGTAATAAATACTTGTGTGTTACTTGTGCAACAAAGAGCATGTTACATTAGGTGTAGTTATGTGTGTTCGCAGCTAAAATGTTCCAGAGAACGTTCTACGTCCCTGTCAAATTGGCTGGGTATTTTCGACACCAGCTTAGTAGAGTGGTCTAACAAACATGTCCGTAAAGTTAGCACACCCACTGATCTCAAAATTGAAAAAGAGTACCTTAGAATTTTGTTCTTATTAATAACTAATTTATACCCAAATTAATTATTTTCTACCCTTGCAAAACATCAAAATATACGTTAAAAAGTAGGTATGCTAACGTAACATAAAGTTACCATGCCGACACAAGAAAAAAGGCATGAAACAAAATACCTTAATATACCAGAATTTTGTTCTAATTGAGAACTAATATAACCCAAATTTAAACATTTTCTACCGATGCAGACATTCAAAATATGCAACGCTAAAAAGTGGGTATGCTAATTTATTGTTAAGTTAGCGTTCGAACTTTTATCGTTCTATATTTTAATGTACGTTGTTTCAAATTTTTAAGATATTAAAAATCCGTTTATGCGAGCCAGGATCAGTGAATGAGTTAACGATAATGATATAATGAATTATTGTGCGAAGAGAAACGAGAAATATGGAAAAAGAAAAACGACCTTTCGCAAGTCCTCTCAACTCTCTAGAAAATTCCTTCACGAAGTATCGGAAACCATCACACCCAGCGGCGGAAAATTGATGAGTTGACCTTCACACTACGAATTGCACCGTGCCGATGGGTCTGGATCCACCCACATTTCGGACATGACAGGCTCTCGCGGCTGTAATTGAACCGTGAAAAGTTCCTTCGCGAATTTCCCGCATTACTCTGCATCGCCCTACGATTCCGCCCCGCCTCGCCTCCCATCCCCACCTCGCCTAGCCTCCTACCCGCCTCGCCCGCTAGCCACGCCTTTGCCTCGCTCTGCGCACATCTCCTCCATCATCCCGTTCACCTCGCCTCCATTACCGCCCGTGCTCGCCGGTATCGCCCCGCTCGTCGCCCGCCTCGCCGCCCCGCCTCGTCGCCCCGCCTCGTCGCGCCCGCCTCGTCGCCCCGCCTGCGTCGCCGCCGTCCTCCGTCGCGCGCCCGCCGTCGCCTGGTCGCCCGCCCTCCGTCGTCCCCGCCTGCGTCGCCCCGCCTCGTCGCCCCGCCTCGTCGCCCGCCTCGTCCCCGCCTCGTTCTTATTCACCGTGTTGTTTGGTCTGCGCCTCGGTCGCCCCCGCCTTCGCCCCGCCTCGTGCTCGTCGCCCGCCTCGTCGCCCTCGCGCGCCGTCGCCCCGCCTCGTCGCCCCGCCTTCGTCGCCCCGCCTCGTCGCCCCGGCCTCGTCGCCCCGCCTCGTCGCCCCGCCTCGTGCCCCGCCTCGGCGCCCGCGCTCGTCGCCCCGCCTCGTCGCCCCCCCGCCTCGTCGCCCCGCCTCGTGCCGGCCCCGCCTCTCGCCCCGCCTCGTCGCCCCGCCTCGTCGCCACGCCTCGTCGGCCACCGCCTTCGTCGCCACGCTCGTTTACGTTTCGCCCCGCTTCGTCCCCCGCTCGTCGCCCCGCCTCGTCGCCCCGCTCGTGCCATGCGCCTCGCGCCACGCCTCGTGCACGCTCGTCCCCCGCCTCGTCGCCCCCTCGTGCGCCCCGCCTCGCGTCGCCCCGCCTCCGCAGCTCGTCGCCACGCTCGTCGCCCGCCTCGTCGCCCCGCCTCGTCGCCCCGCCTCCCGCTCTCGCCCACGCGCTCGTGCCCGCGCCTCGTCGCCGCTCTCGGCCCGCCTCGTCCACATCCGCTCGCTGCGCCCCGCTCTTCCTCGCTCCCGCTCCCGCCCCGCCCGCCACACCGCGCTTGCCCGCCCCCGCTGCCTCCTCCCCGGCCCCGTCTCCTCGCCTACCCGCTTCACGTCCCCGGCCGCCTCGCCTCCCTTGCCCTCCCGCCTCGCCTCAGCGCACTCGCGTCACCATCTCCGTTCGTCACCGCCCTCCCCGCGATCTCCCGCCCGCCATTCACGAAGCACCTCGGATGGCCCGGCGCTGGCGGCGTGACGGTGTGCGGCGGTCGGGGGCGGGGGCGGAGGGCGACGTGAGTTGCAGCGGCGAGCCTTCGTTCACGGTCGCCGCCTCCGCCGCATTGGAGCCGCACGTCCGCGCGGGGGCAAGTGTTTCGCCACGCCCAAGCTACGCTCGCAACACTTTGTGCGGAGAAACTCCGTGGCAAAATGCGAAGGGTACTGCTGAGTGTATATTAAGCAGAACTGCTTTCGAAACCACACACACAACTTCTTTCCTGCATTCATTACATGCCATTTTCTGGTTTTCAGTACACACATCTATAAGTAGCCTACGTTATGACAAACAGAACGAGGTAGAAACTATTTATTTCGTGACTCAAAGAATGGTTTTGTGGCATTACTGAAGTTCAAACATCCATCTCTTTCAATAACTCATTTCGTTCTTTGTTTTTCAAAACGCTTCTACGTGTTCTTTTCTTCCTCTTTCTCACATTATAACAATAGCGCTTTGTTTGTGACCTGTTTAAATTTTGGTCAACTTAACACAACTTACGATTCTGAGCGATTGTTTTCACTGAAAGCTCAGGCAGAAATTGAATATGTATCAATGCTCCTGTAATCACACAACTTCAGCCACTAAACTTTTCTAGCAGTAAAATACTTTTGAACTACTAGAATGCGGCAAATTCAAATGCACAACGCAAATATTGTGTTCTAAAACACAAATACAGCTTAAGTACAGTTTGTCAGTAGCTGATTACTGTTAAAAAATGAATATCCAGAAAAAATGATCAAGATATCTTAAGTTTCAATAACTCTGTTTTTCAAAGTCGAGTTGTTTTCTTTTATCTTTTTTTATATTTCTTACTTACTCCCACGTTTTTTGGCATAAAAAACGTGTCAGGAAGGTATTGGGTCTGATTAAATTCCCTGAGAACGGAAATCTTAATTCAACGCATCTACTAACGTAGTTTTGAAGCGTGCAACTTGCGAACACAATTTCGAGGAACGTTTTGATAGCAGATCGATTTAGATAAGTCTGCGAACCGAACCGTAAAATTTGATTCAACAAGGCGCTTCTCCGAGTGTCGACATGGGAACTTCCGGGCTTTTATTACTTTTATGACGCTGACACTCGCAAGCGAATCTGTTCTTAAGATTTTGATAGAGTCACGAGTGAAATACACTGAAGTGTTTTAAAACTGAGAAGTGTGACGAGTATATCGTTCCATTCAGACTACAAAAAATGTCAAGTTATATAATAAATATATTGCAGGGTTTCAATGCAAATTACAATGAGAACAGGATACGCATATAAGATTCCTGACCAACAAACGAAGCGAGGGAGGTAAGGAAGGAAAAGTAACTTTAAATTTTAAAATTTCTCAAGGTTTAATGAAAATAGTCCTTGTGTCACATAGATCAGGATGTAGCCATTTTTTTACAAAAGTTAAAAGAAAATATAATAAGTTTTTCTGAAAATCCCGTCTGTTTTAAAATTAACAAGTTATAAATTGAAAATTGCCCAAAAAATGACTATCGAAAAACTGTACACGCATTGATTAAAAAGTTCAAAATAAAGAACGCATTGCATTAAGTAAAATATTGTGATCACTGTTTGAACTTTGTTGGTTTTCCTTAAGACATATGCATTGATACTCAATTCCCAAATAGAGCAATTTCTTGACGAATTAACAAAAGTAGGTACTTGAATCTGGATGTTGGAAAAAATAATATATATTACTACTTTTTAATGCGACCAGAAACTGAAAAAACTATGCAGTCTTCTGACATTTGAAGGTGTCTGTGGCTTCATTATTTACTCATGAACTTGAAAAAATCCAAAAACAATGGTTCAAATAAGATGAGTTGAGAAACGCAAATATTTGATGATGTAATTCTATCTATTGTACTGTGCGAATCGATTCAATTATTAAGCGCTGCTGAATACTCTGTGTGTCAGTGGTTACGTCACACAACGTAAAGGCTCCAAGGAATAGCTCGACCGTCATTAAATCTTCGCTCTTCACATGTTGCACTACGTAATAACATCTTTAGTAACATTCTTGGCACATAAAGAACGTTGTACTGAGTGTACAAATATTCTATACTACATTATTGCTGTATTGGAGAAGACTGTTTTTGTGAAAATATTAAAATTATTTCAGGGTCTTACAAGAGTATTTTATTGGTAGTTCTTGATTAGAGCGCGTGCTTCTTTTTGTAACAACCATTTTGTGTGGTTTTGATTACCACACATTTTTCTGGCTGCTGCGAGCTGTTGACGCTGTGCTCCTCACGCAGATTCGCTCGCATGATCCATCACCTCAACAGAAGCAGTGGTATCTCCGGCGGAGATGGAACGGCCGGAGACGGATTTAGCGCACCGGAAGCGGAGGAGCCGGTGACGTCAGCAACGTAGAAACTTACGCGTCCTCCGCCGTGGCGGCGGGAACTTGGCCGCGACGGCATGCCGGCGCCGGGATGAGCAGCGGCGCTGCTACTTTAATATTAAAATTGCGCCCCCCCCTCACGAAGACCCTGTTGCCTGCCTCGAGAGGGGAGGGGAGAAGCGGTCCCCGCGCGTACCTGCGCCCGCGTAACGAAGTTGTCGACGCGCAAATCGTGAAAGATGGCGGCCGCGCGCTGGTGCGGTAAACGGACGGTGCGGTAAACGACAAGCGGCGCTAGACATCGTCGTGGCTTCGCCGCAGCGGTCTGGACTGGTCTGTTGAGATGAACAGTCGCATACAAATGTAGAGGGGGGAAAACGATGGATTGATGAATATTTTTTCCTTCTATCTTTGTTTAGGTACTCATTTATTAAATAAAATGGATGAAATAATGGAAGTCATCCTTTTTTTGTTATTTAAGGTCGCATCAACATCTAGGTCATAAGCATTCACTATTGCATTTAACGGCATGGTAACTGTGAAAGTGATATGATATGGTGATGATAGGGGGTGAAAGAACAAACACAAATACAATCGTGCCCGGAGGGACTCTAATCCGCGATCCTTCGGTCCGATATTGCAACGGCACTTCTGCCTTAACGATCTCGGCCAAACCGTACCAGCTCCTATCTTTGTTTAGGTATGGATTGATGAAATGAAGTGGATAAATTAATGGCAGTCATCTTTGTCAACTTAAATTTATTAAGAGAATCTGCTTTATAAATGGAGATTTTTTTACAAATTCACCAGTCCAAAGACTATAAAAATTCTGATAACAATTGTTAACAGCAAAATTTAGCAATCTTTCAAATTATGTAGATATTTTGCTCAGAGTTTTTCTCTCGCCTATACTTCTTTTCATATTTAAGCCTTCGTGACAATCACATTCCTTATAACTCAGAGAACATAAAGAAACAAGAGCACAAGACTTTAATCATCCGTGTTTAATTATACATTGTTTCGATACTTGTGATCTAAATTTAAACTCGAATGGCTTCATGGACTCAACAGTGCCTACAATCGGGCTTTGTGTTCCACTTGTCCGTGAAGCGGACGCTTCATTCCCCCTTCACTTCACCTTTTACTCAGAACTCACGCAACGTCGCCGTACTGGGCACTTTACTCCCATTCACGGAGCTACGTTGCCACCACCCATCGGCCGCCACGCCTCAGCCTTAGCCCCTCAGCCTCAGCCTCAGCCCCTCAGCCTCAGCCCCTCAGCCTCAGCCCCTCAGCTCAAGCCCCCTTCAGCCTCAGCTCACCTCAGCCTCAGGCCCTCAGCCTCAGCCCTCAGCCTCAGCCTCGCTCAGCCTCAAGCCCTCAGCCTCAGCCCTCAGCCTCAAGCCCCTCAGCCTCAGCCCTCAGCCTCAGCCCTCGGCCTCAAGCCCCTCACCTTCAGCCTCCCTCAGCCCAGCCCTTCAGCCTCAGCCCTCAGCCCTCAGCCCCTCAGCCTCAGCCCCTCAGCCTCAGCCCCTCAGCCTCAGCCCAGCCTCAGCCTCACCTCAGCCTCAGCCTAGCCCTCAGCCTCACCCTCAGCCTCAGCCCCTCAGCCTCAGCCCCTCAGCCTCTCAGCCCCTCACTCAGCACCGCAGCCCCAGCGTCTGTCATCACAGCCTTTGCCTACGCTTTCTCCTCTTTCCCGATAAAAGTTACTACTGCTCTGTTCGCCCTCGCCGGCAACAGAGACTCCAACATCGACGCTTCCCCTTATGAATCCCCGTCGCCTTGTTCACCTCCGGCAACATGTACAGCACCGCTTCCTTCACCCCCGACTTCGCTCTCAGCGATCTCTACTCCGTCACACTCGCTGCCACTCTCCCCCGTTGACGTCATCGTTACCCTCATTGTCACACACCACTACGTCCGACCCCGCCACCTTCTCCATGGTTCTCTCAAGGCCATGACCCTTCGGTCCCCCTCTTCGCTTTCTCTCAATTCCTATGTCAGTTAGTTAACCATGTAATTTAAGGTAAACATGTAAACTATCTTAACTGGTTTGTTCATGCTTCTAGATTTTATTTAATTTTTATAAAAAATACAATATTTAAGAATGTTTAAAAAAGTAAGAAATATAACATTAAGATTCATGAAGGTTTTTTTTAAAACAAATTGTGTGCTATTTTTATGTACTATTTTTCTTCTCTGTCTTTTGTCTTTGCAACTAGTCTAACTGGACCAGAATGCACGCAATTGCCGCACCTCTCCCTGTCGTGCTACACGTCACCACCTCTCTTGCTTCGCCTGCGCGCCACCCTCCTACCCCGTCACCGGCCCCATTGCCGCAGCTGTCTACATCCCCAAATTCCTGAAAATTCGAATTTCTCCCAGCGAAGGCTTAGCCTCTTGTGGGCCGCCGCAATAGAGCCATTCCGTG
>BOPP01000006.1:12229440-12242752 GCA_017312745.1 Gryllus bimaculatus
GAGGGCGGGCGCGACTGGAGAGCGCGCGAGGGCCGGCGTGACTGGAGAGAACGCGAGGGCGGCCGCGACGGCGCGGCGTGAGGATTGCGGTGAGGGCGGCGCGCGCCGACATCTGATCTCACGCGCATTAGGCCCCATCACGCCCACCCGTCGCCGCCTAATAAGTTCCAAGGGTTCCAAGCTTGAGAGGAATCGGGGAGGAGAAACGTCTGGAACCGATGGATGGAAGAAGGCAATTGAGGCGTGTGGGAGGAGGCGGGTCGGGAAAGGCGGGTGAACGACGGCCGATGGGAGGCGGTGGGTGGGAGAAGGTGGCTGACAGTAGGTAGTTGAGAGAAGGCAAATGACAGTGTAATGGCACTGAGGTGAAAGTGAAGGGGAAGAAGACATGGGGAAGACTGGATGATGGAGTGGGATTACAGCCGTTATGATTTCTTGACTGATTGATTACTAGTGATTCCAGACACGTCACTGCTAAAGTCGTTAGTCCCGTAAGCTTAGTGCATGTATTGCTCGGTAGGTGGCCAGCTGGATAGTGAGATCAGGCGCCGACCTAGGTTCCGCAAGCGGGATTTTTCCCAACCAGATATCGCCTACCGGCGAGGCATCGCCCCGGCCGGGGAGTGTGGTAGTGAAATGCGTGTGTGTGTAAGGGTTGAGGATAGGAAAAGGAATCGATAGGAAAGATCATTCACGATTCGTGGCCCGATTGGTAGGATACTGCTCGGTCATTCGCCGGGTGTTGATCGAATGAACCACGGAAAACTGCCAATGAGAGCAGTCGGCCGCTAAAATTGTCCTCCAGGCAGCGACTGAACTCAAGCGAAGTCGTGAGAAGGAACAGTGAGAGGAGTATGGGACTGATGAAAAGGCTGCAAATTCGTATACGGGTGCAACGATTGGGGAAGACTCAATCGAAGCAGCTCGAAAGCACGAATTATAAAAGTGAGGGGCAGGCTAGGAAATAAGACGAAGCAGAAAGGTGGAATGGAATTCAAGATAGCCGGGCCCCAAGCTGAAGCTAATGGAAAGGTGAGCGAGATTCCCGGAGAAGGCAAACGAGGAGTTAAAACTCTTAAGTCCTCGTCTTCTTTCTACGAGAATCTCTAACGTAATGGAGGATGGATAGGTTAGGGGATGAGGCTGGAAGAGGCGGGGAGAGCAGAAACGACAGCAGAGACGGCAGGAAAACGGAGAGTGGAAGATTTTATGAAGAGAAGGAGATCAAACATTTAAGAGGCGAGGGAAATAGAGTTCGAGGAGAAAGATGAGGTGAAAGATGGAGAGGGGGTTGGGTGAAAGAGGAATATGGAGATTTGTAGATGGATTACTGTGGGGGATATGACTGGACAGAACGAGAAATTGGCAAGCATTATAACATGCTTAGGTAATAGGAAGGAACAAGTAAGAGCCCCAAACCGACAGAGATAGAAACGACTTTCATACGGCGGACGGACGGAACAAGGGTAATTATTTGTGTTGTCAATGTTCAATATTTTATTGATTATCGAGTCAAGACTTGAAAATTATATTTAAGTTCTATTTCTACTAAATTTACGTCAGTTTAGTTCAATAATAGATATTCTAGAATAAATTCTAAACATGTGTTACAGAATATCTCTTTTGTAGGTTTATGTTCATTGAGCAGTAACAGTGCATATTATTATCTTGGCGAAGATAATTATTTGCTGCGTTTACCATAATCATGCGCACTGATGCATTGCATGTCATTGAGTCAACGAGCGTTGGATAGCGAGTCGTCAGTTAAGAGAGATTAGGACTAATGGTGAGTTGCGAAAATCCACAACGATTGGTCGAATCATTAGCAGTGCGATTGGCCCAGTGATTTAATCAACTGCCTTCAATCGTTCCCATTCATGTAGCAATAGCAATGACGCAATAGTGTGCAAATCAGTTAATGACTTGCTCTTCGAGGTTTTGAGAACGTTTATTTTGCCACAAATGTATTGCTAACTTCACAATTCATTCCGTATTCAAGTGGGCAGATGTAACGCAGTGGCTTCGAGCAAAATCAAAGTTCACGAAGCGAGAGATTGCGAGTTGGTGTGGATGGCTCTCCACTCCCCACTCGAACCACGGGTGGTGTTCCACTTCGGGAACTTCACATTTTTTCGAATATTTTAAGAACATTCAAAAATAATTCTTTAAATCATATTGTTTTCATGGGAGTCGGGCAATGATCTTCAGCAACTCATTCCGTTTCTTCTGGGAAAGACAGAAATAATGGCAGCATTTTTAGTCGGATCTATCTACAATATTTTGCGAGAATTTTCGAAAAATATATGGTTGGAGGATTTTATTGCATCTACAGAGGCGAAACTGAATTACCGTACTACCTTGTAAGGACAACAGAAATTGTTACGACTTCATCCGCCAGAAGAAAGATAATTAATTGTACTGTAATGGAACATTAAAAACTTAAAGAAGCAGTTACCCGAATTATTTTTCTTGTAACTTTCTCTTCTAAAATGAAGAATTTAGAAAACTGTTATATGTTAAATTTCTTGTTATTGTGAATTTACAAAAAGCAAGTAAAATGTTAACATGAAATTATTAGTAAGATGTCCTATGCTAAACTAATACTAATTTCATGTCTTATTATAATTTTCCCTTCATTATTACCTGCTATAATTATAGTGTAGAGAGATTCCGTAGAAAGTAATGACAAACCACCTGTTTTATCATCTGCTCACGGAAAGGAAATATTTTTTTTGCTTACAAGTGTTGAAGACAATTGCTGAACTGAGTGACTGAGCTGGCTAACGGGGTGTACCGACTCAGCGCGTTGGTCCGAAGGGACACGGGTTCGAGTTCCTCCTTCGGCATGGTTGTTTATCCCTTGTCTCTCATCCCTGTGTTGTCGCGTATGGCCTCGCGTTCTGCTGATTCCAGATCAGCGGCTCCCGCAAATGTGTAGGTGTATATGGTCGAATGTGCGTCCCATCGGGACGTAAACCGGATGTTGACCGGATAAAGCTCTAAAGGGGAAAGTTGAAGAAAATTAAATAAATATAAAAATAAATGAATGTAAATAAATACTGACAAAGGTCCAAGTGGATACGAGACGACTAAACGAGGAGGAAGACGCGTGTGGGCGATGAGGGGCCAAACTCGCGGGGGGAGGGGGAGGGGGAGTGGGGGCAGCGGAAGCCGTACCGCAGCCCGTTGTTTACTCCGGTTTTAATCCGGCGCGCGCAGCGAGCACAAAGCCGCATAAAATTAAGTTTCGTTTCACCTGGATATTCATTAGCGAGTGCTCGCAACCGACGGGGCAGAAATTAGCCCCGCAGGCCGCGCGCCCGGGGAGATGGAGGAGCAGGGTGCGGAGAGAGGGGTGCAAGGGCTCAGGTGCAGTAGCTTGCAAAAGAAATCGATGTGGGCCTTTTTTTGCAATTAATTTTAGTTTTACTGCTAAAATATTTTCTAGGAATTTTGTTAGGATTTCTACTAGACAGATTCATTCAGTGTTGCGTAGTAAAAATTTAACTAGAAGTCAGAAGAATGAGCAATATGGTAGAGTTAGCACACAGATACAGTTTAGTGACGTCGATTTTAACGAGGGTCCGGTTATTACGACTAAAAATCATTTGTCCCTCGACATTAGTAACGAATATAAATTATTGGATTAACGATGTAGCATATTACAAATTATAATGGTAGTTGTTCCTGTAGCTCTGGATTTAGAAACGTTGTTCATTGCCCTCCTCTGACATGCGCAGGATTTCTCAACATTTTCAAACATTATGCCACATGCGCGCAATGTCATTGCCTGATCTTTGAACCCAAAGTTCACCACTACCCCGATTGACGTAGAGAACTAAGTTAAATATGTTCAGTTCATGTGGCGTTTACTGGTCGAATGACAATGTTGTATAATTAGGACAGATTCTTCGAGAAGTCATTACACACCTGCCATGGTTCACACACATTTCACAAATGAGATTTCTCACCTGTAAGAGTACAAGAATATTGAACATGAAACTTGAGTTGGTGTAAGACGTTCTTTAACTTCAGTAGCAGTGAAGTCGGCTCAATAAATAAAGTAATAATATATTGATTATTTTAATGTAAATTTGCTACCCTTTCGAGAAAGATAATTGGATATAGCGACAGAAGTGAATTCTTATGTCTCATCTGTAACCATTAAAAACTATTGCTAAATAAAGCTTCTGTTAAGATTTTTGGTTTCATTTGTTGATTGCCGTTCATTTTGTAGTTGGAAAACACCGTTATTTGTTATTCATTGTGTTTCTTTCACAACTTTTTACCTCCGAGGGGAAAATACATGTCTTCTACTGTTCGGAAGGTCTTCGCTAAAGAAGTTAAAAACTATTTCCCAATTTTAGTACATTAGAAAATCATTATTCCATTAAAACAGCTTTAGATAATGGCGTGTGTTTAGAATTTTGTTAATGGAATGTTGGTCAGATAAATAAAAATTCGTTAAATTATTCGATATAATTTGCCTATATTCTTAAGGCTAGTCGAATAAACAAAACACGTGACATTAAAAATTCAATTGAGAAAAATGAAGACAATGAACGTCAATTAAAATGCAGTTAAGTGTAGTTAACAGAAAGTGAAAATATTTTAAATGATGAAAGAAGTATACCGGCATAACTTACTATATTCAACTTTAGATATTTTATCACTTGACAATGCGTGGAGTCTCGTGTGTGCAATCATTCTGCCTTTAACATCTTCACCCCTCAATATCTGCAAATAGACTGATTTAAGTGCTATGAGCACGGATCAAACTGTATAGTCAAAACATAACATTATCAGTGGCTACTAATTAAACTAAAAGAAAAGTTTGTCACTTACATAAAACGTACTTTGAAAACTCAAAAGATTTATAAATTCCCATATTTTATTATTTTACGAAATTTAAACAAAACAATTTTTAATTACACAATAAACCTATTGAATTTCAAACGAGTTCTATTGTCAAAATTTTTTTTTGCTCTTTCACACTTACAATTGAAAAATATTTCCAAAATATTTTTTTAGGAGCTAGAGTGCAAACTGAAGTTAACTCTTTCTTCAATTATTTTTGGATGGACCGGTCTTTTAACTCTCACAGCGAGTAAATTAAATAAGATCGCAGCGACAGCCAGTTGCAGTAGATTGTGAGTCACGATTCCCCGTGCAGCTCCGAAGGATGGACGACTCTTGAGAGACCTAGGTTGCTCCACTAAATCCTCATTTTCCCTCAGTTTCAGGCGAGCCCAGAGGAGTAAGGTACCGGAGCTAAAGTCTTTTGCCGGGCGGGGCTGAAATGTATTTCATTAGATAAGAAGCAATGAAAAACTATTGAACACGATATTCTACACATTATTTTGATGGGTATACGTAGAGGTCGAGCAATTACAAACGTTTTTATTCCACTGGTTAACATTTTGGTCACTGACATCTACGTGATTTATTTTCAAAGAACACCTCATAACAATATCATTAATTTGATATTTAATTAGGTAATTTTTGATGATACTTAAGTGCACACACCTGTATCACATGATATCTTAGTTATTGAAATAAAATAATCGATTGGACATACTATGGTTGGTTATTTTTTTTCCATGTAAAATAACATGGTACACAAATGCAAAAGTGTGAGTTTCAATATTTTCTCATGCGAGGTTCACACTCCAACATTTTTGTCGAAAACGTTCATTTCCACCAAACTCTGAATAGATCACTTTTCCAATTTGCTAAGGTAATATTAATAACACGTGACACACACTGTGAAAAACGTGAATTCCATGGTGACGTTGAGTATGGGGTTCAAAATGTCAAAATTTTCTAACTAAAGGAGCTGGGAAAAAATCTCTCTTTTTGATATTACTTGGCAAAAATTCACTTCAATGAGGTTCTTTATAACATAAACAATATACTAAACTATTTTAATAATCACGGAAACCCGTACTATGTCATATTTTGTAATCATATAATCTACGCATTTCCGTGTTCAATACTTCAACTAATAACTTTAGTTTATCTTTTTCAATAAAATATCCATTTTGTCGACATGAACAACAACAAAACATCCATTAGTTCACCTCTTGATTACGTGCCATCTACTGTAAACGTCGTACTTGCGGCTCAACTGAAACACAAGCCTTTCTCACAGACGCTTTGGCCGAATGCTGGCGTCATTAATTTACCGCACCATGGGGGCAAGTTGCAAATAATTAATAGAGGCTTTATGGAGTTTGGCAACATCAGCCGGTTGCCGAAATAATTAAAGGCAATGCGAAACCGCCAACCGCCAACCGGAACCCCAAGGCCTGGAGACACAAAGCTCCGTAGACAGGCGCACAACTCTGAAGGAAACTTATCCAGCAGTTCTATTGTCAGCGCTTCGAGAAATCTTCTTGAAACAATTATTATTTTTTTCGTTTGTGATTTCATTTGCTTATGCATTGTTTTGGACAGACCTTTCTAACCTAAGGTTGTACAAAACATTATTTTCCTTTCCATTGCCACTTTTGTAAATGTATTGCAATTAAGTGCCGGTGTCGGTGGCTCGGGTGCTTGGAATAGCGTCCATGCGGCGGAGAGTTCGAGAGTTTTCGCCGAAGTGTATAGTCAAACCAAATCGATAATTGTAATACTCATATGAAAGAGAAAAAATGCCCTAGATTCCCCAAAAACAATAACCTGGACAATCTGTTGCAGAGATACAGTGAGAACATGTTTTTTGTGTTTAATTTTTGTCGGCTTCTATTCCATGTCTTAAAAATCTGTCTTAAAAAATTGCAGAGACGGGGAAAAAAGTTGAATTTCAAACTATTTTTGTCATCCAATTTTGATATCATGAGACTTTTTTAAAAATCTAGGGCATTTTTTACTCTCTTTCATATGAGTATCATGATTATCGATTTGTTTTTTGGGGCATTTATAACCCCCTTATTCTGCAATATTTTTCTGTGCCTCGAAACACTAATCCTGAACAACATCGTATATTTAATAATACGTCATTTATCAGACATTTCCCTCCTATAATCACCTGCTCATTCTCCATGCAGTAGAAGACAAATCCAAACCATCACCGCAAATAGATATGTGCCTACTCCATGCACACCATTTCGAAATTCTTAGCCAGAAGCTCAATTTCTATTAACAAACGATATCACTAATAATGAATTTCATGGAAAGATATTTTTAACTAGCTACATAAAAGATTAGCGCATATAAATGTATAATATACGTAGTCATTGAGAATAAAACGGTAAAATTAAAATTACAATTGAAAACAATGTTCAATGTTGTGAACCATATATTTGCTTCGGATAAATAGATTTTCTTGTCCTGGAATTACAATATTTCCCTTTCATTTTTTGTGGTTAAAGACCTTACAGCATGTGTAAATAGGATACAGCTAGGTCTGTCAGCTTCGGTGGCACGGGCGCAAGCAGTAGTTCTAAGTACGAGGATCTGTATGGAGTTCGGCGTAAGGTATTAGCGTTTCCCCCACGTGATTATGAAATTTTATATTGCAAGGCAGAATTAAAATTCTTTCAGGCGGTAGAACGTCCAAGAACAATTGTCTGTAGATAATAGTGAAGAAAAGTGAATTAGCACGACCGCACATGATACAAGAATTCATCGCTTATCTTTCAATGTGGTAGCTTGTAAAGATTTATAGTACTCGTAAGCATCATGAATGGTAGGCACCGTGTGAGTGAGCGTTTTTAGACAAGTAGCAAATTATTTTTTCTTGTGCGTATCGTACCCAAAATTCGCCACCGCCCTCCAAGTACTACCGATATCGGCATCGGAGAGCGTAAAGGTGGTACCTTACAATCCAACATATTAGAGGCAAAAGGTCGCATTTTCGATCACCGCTCGCTGATCATCAGTGCTTGATGTATCTATCATCAATGAGTTTGGGGCACCTATCGGAATCGAATCAGTCTAATTATTCGTAGACTCTGATTAGTGGTTTCCCTAATTCTCCTAATCGCTTCCAGGTGTAAACCCGCCCCGCCCAAGTCCCGCTCCCCCGTACCCGCCCCCGTCCCCCCACCGTCCCGCCCCACGTCCCGTCCCCCGTCCGTCCCCGTCCGCCCGTCCCGCCCGTCCCGCCCCCGTCCGCGCCCGTTCCCGCCCCCGCACGCCCGACACGCCCCCCGACACGCCCGACACGCCCCGCACGCCCCCGTCACGCCCCGACACCGCCCCCGTTCACGCCCCGCACGCCCCGTCACGCCCCCCGTCACGCCCCCGTCACGCCCCCGTCACGCCCCCGTCAACGCCCGCCGTCACGCCCCGCTCACGCCCCCGTCAACGCCCCCGTACGCCCCGTCACGCCCCGTCAACGCCCCCGTTCACGCCCCGCACGCCCCCGTCACGCCCGTCACGCCCCCGTCACGCCCCCGTCACGCCCCGTCACGCCCCGTCACGCCCCCGTGCACGCCCCGTCACGCCCCGTCACGCCCCGTCAGACCCCGTCACGCCCCCTCCGCTCCCATTCCTGCCCCTCCCCGATGTTGCCCCGCTTCTACCCCATACCTACCACGCACCTGCCTTACACCTTCCCCTCACCTGTCCTAGTCCTGCCCCGCCCCTACTCCTATCTTGTGCCTATCCCCTATCGTGGGGCCGGGCCCACCTCTACCGGGCCCCGTCCCACCTTTTTCACCCTTGCCTCTCACCCGCGCCTCCTCTTCGCTTCGACCTCGCCCTTTGGCATCGATAGCTCGCGAAGACATCCCACCGCGCACGCGACTGTCGCTGCCTGATAGAAACGTCCGCGGCGCACACCCCGCCCTCACCCCAACTCTGACCCCCCTCCCCAGCTGCGCCTCATTTTTGCAAAATTGCATTAGCCTTTCAAATTCGCGGCGGCTCCACATCACGCCCCAGCGACGGCTCCCAGCCGCTCTGTGCGGTCGCCCACGTGCGAGGGTAGCGGCGCGCGTGGCAGCCGCGTGGGCCTCAACCGCCTCCCGGCAGGAGACAGGTCAGTGCCCCGGCAATCCACCGGAGTTCAGCCGGAAGCGAATTTCCTGCTCCATGGAATACAGCCAGCCCTCTGGCGCAGGGGTTATTATGTAGCTTTATAAACGCAAGGTCAGGGGTTCACAACGACTTGTGGGTAGTGGTGGACTTTCGAATGACAGACATTGTCCCGTTACACGCTTGTAGCACGTAAATAGGTCCTAAATAAATGTTGGGAAAAATTATGTACATCAATTGATTGATTAATTGATTGTCTAATTGTTAGTGATTTCATGCGCGTCCACTGATAAGGTCACTGGTCCCGTAAATGTAGTGTACGTTTTTCTTCGAGAGATAGCGGTGATTCCCCGCTTAAGGGTGAGATCCGGAGCCGGCTTACTGGCGGCTAGCGGGGTTTCCCCAACCAGGAATCTCCCACCAGTGGGGCACCGCCCCAGCCGGGACAAGCTCTAAGCTCTCGCCATGTGTGGCTCCCATCTCCCGGCATGTGTGTTTAAGTTTACCGCATGTATGTGTGTGTAAGTAAGGCGCGAGGATAGGACAAGGAAGGGGAAGGATACATAGTGCGTGGTCCGTGGCCCGTTTATTAGAGTACTTCTCTGGCATTCGATCGGACAAAATCCATTTCGGAAAAAAACTTCTACGTATGGTTTAGGCGCTAGTCGTGTTCACAAACAGGCGGACGCTTTTCAGTCAATTGATTTTTCAGTACGAAGGATCCACAAAACAGGAATTCTCGCGAAACAAGGATCTCAAGGAAATAGAGGATCTCTTTTTCCTAAATTTAGCTACTGAACTTTCTCGTTATCGGGGCCCGGCAATGAGAGTTTTTTTGCGAAAAATTCGCCTTTTTTTCGCGCACCATTGCATAACTTTCTCTATACTAAGTATATTATTCCGTGTATACGTACGTATACGAGAAAGTAAAAAGCTAACCTAATTGCTGACTGAAACCGAGATTATATTTTGATATCGAAAAGCAAATTGCTTGATTGTAAGAACTCTCCAGAAAGCAAGATGTGCGATAATATTGTTTGTGAATTATAACTGCTGGTTCGGCATACCTACTGGTCCAACGAATGTGGGTTATATAAATAGAAGACTTCACCTGGAGTAATGGGATTTAGTTTACATTTCATTTGTCCCTTTGTGTACTGTTTTGTTAACAACATTTTACAGAAATTCTAGCAGCGCGCTCCTTTGGAACATAATGAAGAACACATATGATATTGAATTCGTTTTGATTTTGTTGTCTTCTGGTACCAAATTTCACAGAATAACCGAATCAAGTCTGAAAGTAGGAATATTAAGGAAAAAATCTAAAAGCACATCTGAAAAGTAAAAATTACCCCGAAATTAAAAATTAATTAGTTTTTGTTCCGTTCTCTTCCTCTATTTCCTTTCATTTGTGCATTCTCCGCACGAATTCAAAAAAGAAAAGTTGAGATTCCATTTCTCTTTTTCTAGTAGCAGCAGAGATGTGGTATTCAAAAAAGGCTGCAACATGCAGTTTCCTCACGGAACAGACACCTCGATGTACCAATCTATGTGTAAGAGTTGCGCTGCATAAATATGTGAACACGCGTGGTGAATACACTGACTTACAAGAGGCGGCTTTATTAGTCGTCTGTCCACGGATTCTATTCGGAAAAAGAATATCTTCACCAAACCAAGAAAATTAATGAGATTTAATAACTATAAAATTAACATACACTCTTCCAAATTTTGTTGTTTCATCATCGTTGTTGAAAAAATGTAGACCTATCATTATATAAATTAAAACCAATTAATTGAGACTGAACCTAGCCACAGAAAACAGTTTATTGAACATAGAGACAAGTACCTTTGCACATTTTACAACAATTCGGACGTGCATCCGATAATAAATTATGTGACTTGCAAACTTAAGAGTTTCGTTCTTTCTTTTGACTTAGGATATTCAAGCAAAACATTTTAGATAAATTTCGATTAAAAAGTTATCGCTAAATAAAATTCAGTAATTTCTCAATAATACGTCGTTTAAATGTGATTTTCATAACAGTAGTAAAATACTATAAACTACATTCAAATATGAACTAATAATATTCCCCAATTCATGCTTGTAGAACATGAATACCTAGGACAAAGAGCCTCCTACATGAATGGTTGAAATAATACCGCCTATAGTGTTGTGTAAGAATCCCTACTATTTGACGAATATTTTTCCTTTAAACCATTACCATTATAAACATTAAACTATCGAGACATGCTTTAAATCGTTTCTTAGGTTTAATGTGTTGCCCGTTACATAACATTTAACAAATGTAATCTCTAAAACGTCTTTTTTCACGGTAACAAAATTACACCATGGAAACATTACTGGGTGGAACATATTTGACATAATTGCCTCTCCTACAAGGCGACAGGGTGGTGAGAACTGAATAATTTCTTTTGAAAGAAATTGGCACTGCGCAAAACTTAGTTACAGCCTATAATTTTTAACAGAGTGCAATCCACCAAACAAAATTGGATGTTAAAACGAATATTTTAAGTTCATACTTTGGTATCTCCAAAGCTTTGATCCATACTCACGTTTAAAATAAAGGTTTACAATGAACAAAAAAAGAAGGCTACTGAAGCAGAATCCACAGGGGCAATTATAAATGCACTGAAAGTTTAATTTATATAGCTATTGTATGTAAGTTAATAGAGATTTTGGCTAGCGAAATCTTATTTTCATTACACCGAAACCTTGTGAGTGCTCTCTTGATAGCAGGCACTTTATATCATACGATGTGACCACATTGAGATAAGTTCAGTTAGCGTATATTACTATGTAACTGGAGGCAGCTAATAACAAGACTTAATATCTGCATTTGAGCAGAGTCTTTGATACTTTTGAAAAATAAGTGAACAGTGCATGAGAAAACAGCTCTTTTTTAAGCAGAATCGAGGCTAAGTATTTGCGAAATACACATTAAATACCACTGTTTTACTGATTGCAAAACTTCAAGTAGTCATATTGCGAAACATCAGGAAGAATTTGTAATGATGCAACTCAATACGGCTGAGCTCGAAATCACACGATTCAACTTTTTCACTCCGCTACCTGAAATCGTGCGACCACGCGGAAGTCAGTCACCGAATCGCGTTCACGACGTAACGCCACAAGCGCAATCTCTTGGATACTGTCAAAACTATGACAATCAAACTAACTTCAGAGCTGTCAAAATACTTATTGAATCACAAATGTGAATAGTAGATATTTAAGCTATCCAATAATCTAGAAAAAATAAATGTATGTAATTATTTATCAATGCAATTAAGTCTATTTAAGTAAATGAATCTCTTCAAGAAGGTAAATCTATTCAAGAAAGTAAATCTATTCAAGAAAGTAAATCTATTCAAGAAAGCAAATCTATTCAAGAAAGCAAATCTATTCAAGAAAGCAAATCTATTCAAGAAAGTAAATCTATTCAAGAACGTAAATCTATTCAAGAACGTAAATCTATTGAAGAACGTAAATCTATTGAAGAACGTAAATCTATTGAAGAACGTAAATCTATTAAAGAACGTAAATCTATTGAAGAACGTAAATTAATTCAAGAAAGTAAATCTATTCAAGAAAGTAAATCTATTCAAGAAAGTAAATCTATTCAAGAAAGTAAATCTATTGAAAACATTTTTGCTTCTTTTATTTGAAATAAATCTATTACACATTTTATCAAAAATGACGAGGCTGACAGTAAACAACTGTAATTTTTTTTTATGTACTCCACATTATTTCTGCAGTGTGTCGAGAATACCTCAACAACCGTATTTTAGCTAAGGAAGCGCCTCAGTAAGCTATTCATATTGCAAGCAAATCTTCTATTCATATCCACGCAACACTGGCGTAGTTCAAAGGAAATCATAGCACAAGGAAAGCGAAACATATTCACATTCAAGAGATAATTCAAATGCGATAACTGAATTTCAATGCGGGAATTTAGTGGATAGATCAAAAACGAAGGGTGAATATCACCTTTGACAGAAGAGTTGATTACCTGTTACTGAGAATTCGACTAAACCCTGCTCCAGGGAAAAAGCCCAAGTTTGCAAAAAAAAGCAAATCTCAACGTGGTTTAACTAAAGAGATAAATGAGTGATAAATAAAAGCCACATTACACACAGTCACATTACACAGTTATATACACCCTTCCGCACATTTAATATCAGATAAAAAGTATAAATTAATAGACGAATTCGTCAGCAGAACGTTCGTGTGATAAGATTGGCGAAAAAAGACAGTCACACGACATCTCTGGGTCAATTTACATAAACCTCCGCCCGCTACTCCGCCCGCTAC
>BOPP01000006.1:12246755-12258678 GCA_017312745.1 Gryllus bimaculatus
ATAGATAGAGAGAGAGAGAGAGAGAGAGAGAGAGAGAGAGAGAGAGCGAGAGAGAAGAAAAAATATGTGAGACTAGTTTTCTCGAAAATCGGACAAAAAAAGTTTGACGGAGTCAACTAGTTGCTATAACAGCTGGGTATCCTAGGTAGAGTAAATAGTGCTGATATAAATAGCAGAAAACGCAATACGATTGATGGTAATTGGAAGTGATTGACATAGAAATGTGATTGTGAAAGAAAGGTGTGGAAACATAATACAGCGAGAGGTGAGAATGCGGGGTCGGTGAAGTGTCTAGGCGAGTGGGTGAAAGGGTTGTGTCAATGCCAACGGAAAATAGCGTGACAGCAAGATGGGGCGACATGGAAGGACCGGACGCGAAAGACCAGCACCACAATAGTGAGATGGGAGAAAGTGGAGACGAGGAGGTCGATGACGGCTTCGTGTACTTGACAGGAAAATAAATGGTAAGGGTAACAAAGAAATTATGTAGAGGGGATTTGAAATGGAGAGCGGATCAATTAGGCGTCAGGGCACTATTTATTTTATCAAATTTTCCAGCATCCAATTTACCGCTAGACTGTTTAATCGAAACACTTTTTCTTGAATAGAAGATTCCCAATACCAAATCCTGAATTGGTTTTTGCAAACGTTGTGTGTACTTTGACAGTATGAATTGCTACACGAATGCAAAATATTTTCGAATATCTAGGAGGCCATCAAAATAACTTCCACAAGGCGGATACCGTCTGGTCAACTGGTCAGTGTGAGGCCCAGTCGTGCAGAGCTGGGAAACAGCGGACTTCTTGGAAACGTTTAAGCTCGTAATATTTCGGATTGCATCTCCTAAATATCGAATATTTTCGTCGTAGCCTTAGGAAGTTGTAACTCAACGATCTCTCAGTAATCTCACGAAAACATGCCGTTGTAAATAAGGGAAGTTTATTCTACTTTTACGCTGCCTTGCTCTCCGTGATTCTGTTAATCGCCATGGGCCAAAAAAGAAATCTAGTTCTGGAACTGAGGAAAAATTTGAAGAGATAGACTCAGAGTAGAGTAAACAATTATCCCTTTTATTAACTGAATTCTAAAAAAGGTGGAAGTTCTCTATTGGTCCTGTAGGTATGTTGTGAGTTTTTGCTCATTTTCTCATATTCAACCAATTTTGATGTTCGTCTTTTTATCTCAAAACCATAATTTACCACAGGTGATAAAGAAAGCTTCCATGATACTTGATAAAAAGCTCTAGAAATAAAATTTAAATTATAGTTTTAATTTTTCCAATAGGGTTATTGATCAAAGCAGAACTAAATCATTCTTAAAACTTAGAGATAAGTTAACTGATACAAAATGCATTAGACGAATTAATTAGTGATCATTTGTAATAGCTTTTCTCGCCGACTATTTTGTAGGATCATAATTAAATACGTAAGTATTCTAGAGAGTAAAATAGTTATTTAGTATCGTAATTTCTTAGCCTAAATTAACAATTATATTGTCAAATCACACAAAGCAAAATGCACGCAAATGTGTGTAGTAAACTTTTTATATATTTTTAGCTTTTAGAAGTACGAACATTTTATATCTCTTTTTCGTATTATAATACTACATTACAGCACGGAATGGCAACTGTCGTGGTAGGCAGGTTTTATTTAAGAGAGAATAATTGTTAAAATGAATAGTGGTCTATATATTTCCAAAGTTCGTATGTAACCGATTGTCCAACAATCGGTGTTTGGATCACAACAATTTCAACTAGCCTCAAAAATGGATTTTGTGTACAAATTTCAAATGTAATTTTACTATTAAAACATTGTTAAAACAAACTGTCCAATATATGTGTTTTCTACTACAACTAAGAACAATACAAATCACTTCATTCTCAAAATAAGTACTTCGGTTTTTCGAAAACTTTTTAACTTGGCAGAGATGGAAATAAACTGATAGCCTTCAAAGCTAAATAAGCCTTCCTTTCTTCGTAAAGTCAAGTAAAAAACATTGAGTTGAACGTTATCTCAAGTTTTAAGTTGAGCAATGAAGAACAGAGTGAGATAATAAACAATACAAATGTTAATTTCGTCTCCGAGTGTTGCAAGAATAGGTTAAAAAATTGTTTTTTTAATTATTGTGCCTTCAATTCAAAGAAGTCCCTATCTGTTGAGAGGCTGCCAAGGCGATGCTATTCTTCCATGTGGCAGCGTAGTAGCATCTGCCACGCACCGACGCGCTGAAAAAGGCGGCAAAAAGGAAGAAACTCGACACAAGTTGACAGAACCCAATCTTCCGATGTATCACCCAACTTTGAATTCTCTTCTCCCCCACTTTCAAACATCCTCTTTCTCTTCCCTTTTCAAACAAAGTTTCCAACTTCGTTTAACACCTCTGGAATCGGATTCATAAATTTTCTCTTTCAAAAGAGATATTGCACACATCAATAAGGACAATCTTCTCCATCACTTCAGGTGTTCAGAAAGTTTTTTGAATATCAGTGGTTGACACCAGTGTGGTTGTGACTTCGGGAATTTTTGAATTTATGTCATCTCCCCACTTCATTTTTTTTAAAAAAATACTGGTAACATTTGTATAGTGATACACAATATTCATTTCAACAAAGTAGTTTCAGCAGTTGGGGTTTGGAATCAAAACAAACATTCAAAAATATACATATCTTAACAAGATATAGATTAAATATTCGAAACATCATAAGAAGTGGTACGGGGTTTATGATAGTCTTGCAAGTTCAAATTGAAATATCAGTCGTTAATTCACTGTCATAGGTTAATACATATTAAATGAAAGAGACCAAAAACACATTACTAACAACTCCTGACATTTCATTTTCTTCAGTAAATTAAGTAGGGGTTTAAAACGTATCTGAAACGTTTCAACCGACGAGTGAATTTCTGTTAGACTATTTCAGGAATAAAAGTTATACATCGGTTATTAGTGTGAGAAAAATATTAAAACATCGAAACATTTTCCTTGGTGGATTATTTTAGACGTTGTATTGATAATTGCAGATTCGATAGTACGATAGCAAAAGTACACATGTTACCTTTTTCATTTTAAGTGTCGGTGGTTGCGTTATAAACATCTTATTACAAATCCTTTCTTGGGGAATTGAAACTAATAACTCACGAGTGTAATAGCTTTCACAAGAAATTGTTACTGCGAGGGCACAGAGAGCGCTGTTGCAGTGCGGGCAAAATCTGCGCGTGTGCGCCAGCCATCGCGACGCCTCTGCAGTGCATCACCGGGCCGGGCCGCGTGGCTTTCGCCGGCCGCGACCACACGGCCGCAGTTGCGTGCCGCACGCGCGTGCGCGACCTCGCCACCCGCGGCGCCACCTGCCCCCGGCGTAAATCACCGGCGGCGGCGGCGGTGGCGAGGGCCGGCAGATAGCGCGATCGCGCCGCCCCGCAGCGCGCAACTCTAACTGGCGGCGACGACGCCCGGATTCAGCCACTGCACGCGCTCCGCCGCCCCGAAACGCTCATGCTGTTGTTTCTTTGCTTTAGACTGTAGTTCCCCCTTTATCTTTTCCTCGCATCTTCCTTTGATCAAATTATTTCTTCTCTTTAGTATAATTCTCTTTTTTACCTTTCGTCGTACGAGTACGTGCGTACGAGTTATGCCTCGGTGATGCTTATTGGGACTTCATAGTTTTCGGAGGTTTTCAGTTTAACCAAGTGAGGATTTTTTATTCGTGAATTCTCTTCTTAATACATTTAACTGTCTTTACTTCTACATAAACGAAATGAATATTATCTCAACATTTACAAATTATGTGTTGGTATATATATATATATATATATATATATATATATATATTAAAAAATATTACTATCCCGAACGTGCTAGTAGTGTATTCATTATAGAGCGCCTAGTGATGGCGCCTATGATCAACTCGTATTCACGAGTTTATGTTTACGACAAGAACGACGTATCGAGTGTCATCATTTATATGAGTAATTAATAGCTATAGTGCGCCAGTAGAGGACTGTACTTTCTCTACTACCTTGAAATATTTAGAATAGATTTAGAACATACTTCTTAACTTAAAACTTGAGTATTAGGATTACCTACATCAGTGTGTCCACAACGTAGTTCTTAATATTGAGTAAATATTCCAAAAACGTGAAAAAGTTTTATAAAGTAACGCCAGAAAACGCCCTTGCCAAAAGAATTCGCCCTATTACTTTTTCTTCACTCCAAAAATTTTGTACAAGATTGTTCATAATTCTTGATTCTTCAGGCAATAATATTGTAGAGATGTCGAATTTTCTGTTTCCTGAACTTCAGGTGAGGTACAGTCTTGGAAACATAAAATTTCGCGTCGAAACTGCCTTGGCCCGAGAGGTTGATGGCGCTGGACATCCCTGCTTCGCCCGACAGCGCTATCTATGTTATTTACGAAACTACGTTCTGTAGATCGTACTAAAGAAGATTTAATTTATCTCATTGGGAGCCATTTAAAATATTTTAATCATCGCATGAGAGGCAAAATAACGTTGTAACACAGAGGAAAAAGACTTGTGATTCCGCCAGTAAACCAGAACTGAATAACTTTGGTAAACGTGATTTTGCTTTAAAGTTTGTTTATATAAAATGTCGTTGTTATAAGAGGGTAGCTTAGTGGGCGAAAGAATGGCTCAGTGGGGAAGTGTGTTCTAGTGTTCTAGAACTACGTGAGGAGGGGGTTCGGTTCCCAGTCTACGCAAGATATTTATTCATTCTACAGTCGCATAAAATCCCTAAATTAGAAACATACTATAATATGTCATGTTCAATGTATGCATAATTTAAGGCAAAAATTCTCCAATTGCGAATAAGGAAAGCGAAATACAAGCAATTCTCAAAAAGCGGTAATACTCGTCAGGAGACGCAAATAAAATAAGCTATAATCTTATAGATAATAATTTAAATTGCGAATAAAAGAACGTTAAAAATATTGCGTATTATTTTCATTTTTACTCGAATAAAACATAACTGGACCTCCTTAAAAGCTCGAAAGACAATGTCGTTTAAACATACCCACAAAATTTATAGTTGATATACTCACAGAAAATTTGACTTGTGGTTTGTATTGCAAATAATCATTAATTCCGTTTTGAGCATCTTTGTTTGCTTTGGATATGACTTTTCATTTCTACTATACTACTATATATAGAATAAATTTAAAAAAAAATAGTGCACTCAAGCACTCCTTAATGCCCTATTGATATATACATCGTGAATAAAGATGATGGAACTGTTGATGTTCTGTTAATTACAATAATTCTTAGCGTGAGAAGGCTTTTGAAATGCACTGTCTACATTGAGTAAATCAAATGGTTTTTGGATGATAAATGTGGCTCATTGATTCTGATTGATAACTAATTTCTGAGATCCCTTTCCCTCATGTGGGAGGCCTTAGTTATGTGGGTATCTGAGACTTTCGTAGCTGAGAAGTAAAAAAATTCAAAATACCAATTGGTTCGATAAACGAATTTTGAAGGGAAAATATTCCTAGACTTTGTCATGCTTTTAAGTTCATTACAATATAATACCAAACCAATCTGTTTCAGATTGTAAGTAGTCGCATTATGTGTATTGAACGTTTTTTATGCACAAAAATAATAATACAGCTTGTAATAACAATAATGGCAGAAAAATATTGATTTTTTTCATTTCAAAAACAATTTCTAGCAAAACAATTAACGAAAAAATATGACTGAATTCAGGTTAAACATCCGACTGCCAATTAGCCACTATTAGTTGATGTTCTATTGCTTGCCCACAATATTCTCGTTCATCAAAGACCAGTTGGAATAAACTCATTTCTTTTGGTGAGAGGATTATCGTTTCCTCTCGAAGCCTCACGGTACTCAACCGAATTGAGTCTGACCTGCGCAGTACTTTCCGTGTTTTCGACTGCAGGGGGTCAAAAGGAGAATAGGGCTTCTTGCAGGCGTTGCCCACTTCGTCAGCACAGACAAAAGTTTGCAGCAAGCAAAATTGAACTACCTCCGCATTCATTATCGACCATGGCTCACCATAGCCAAGCCAACGAGAGCGAGTTATTGCCATTAGTGAGAGGTAGGTCCACCTCTCTGTTTCAGAAGGCGGCGAGTCTCGGTAGGGCGTTGGGGCAAAGAACAGCGCAAAACTGGCTTAAACGTTATCAAGAGACGGAGAATCCGGGAGGAAACCTGGAAAGCGGGGCTTTGGGTATTCAGATGTGCCAGATGAAGTTTTGATACTTAAGGCAGCGGGGAAAACCTTTTTCAAACTTCTTCACAACTGCAAAAGAATCCACACAGATTTCCTGGATGTTCCAGAACAATACGCAACAGACTTTCGAGGCTGGCTCTGCGATCACAGAGTGCAGCTCGAAACCCCGAAGCTGACAGAAAGAACACAGCTTCTATCGGCCTGGGCTTTGCGGAGGAAAATTTACATCCGAGAATGGGCTGATGTCATTTTCTCTGAATGAGAAGTATATCTCCTCCGCAAATGATGACCCGTTCGCGTTTTCAGACGCCCAAGCGAAGCCGCTATGATTCTCCGGTACGTAAAACAAGTCCCCAGATGCAGCGTCGTTTCTCAAGTAAGCAGTTTGGGGCTGTTATTGTCATCTCGTGGGACTTGGAAATTATCCATAGAAATCCAGACCACTTAAAATGCCCCTCAGTACATCACATACTGAGAGATATCAGATTCCATCAGTAAGCGCAATTGTATCCTGAAGGGGATAATTCAATTTCCACAGGACAATCTCCGATTCATAAGTCGGCTTTGGTTCAATCGTTTTTTTGCGGAGAAACAAGATATTCAGGTTGTTGACTGGCCCACGATGTGCAAACGTACAGACCCCTGAACACCTATTGGAAAAATGGTTTGGGCAGAGACAGACGCACCATGCGCGAAAACTGGCCTGACCGGAACCTCACAATGCCCGATGCGGCTCTGGCAAATAATCCATGAAGCTGGAGGGGTCGCTCACAGTGAAAACTATGCTGCGAGGCTTGTGATTCTCTCCCACGACAGGGAATGAGAATGGTCGTAGAATCTGGGGGATTTTGGATTCCTTATTAACTGTATTTCCTTAATTTTTGTAGAATAAGATATTATAAATGACATAATGTAAAAATAGAATATAATTTTCACAAATATGGTCATTTGGAGAATTAAAAAACGAAATATTCATAGAAGCTAAAGAGTCTCTTTTCAGGTTATATTGTTTCTTAAAATCAAAATAATATTTATTGACACAATAGAGAGAGTACTGTAATACTATTCATTTCGACAAAAAAATCACGGATAAGAAAAACAAGAAGAAAAAAACAGACACGCTCTGGATTCGATCCTGCTGCTAGAGTTCAGAAAGAAAGCGATTCTAACCACATGAGCCAAGACAAACACCTTCCTACGTATATTAGTTACTAAATATTATAAGGCCATTTCGTTTGGGATGTGGGAACGTTTGAATGTCTCCATCATATTCGATATTTACAAATAATGTTGATACATGGCATGTCTTCTTATTTGAACGAATTAAAACACTACTTTTTGAAATACATATATATTGCTTGCATACAGGGGAGTCCCTACCAACGACTGGGGCAACCCTCATAACTTCTTAAACGGTTCCCCGATATCGGCTTTACAATTTTTCGCTCAACATGCGGAATCGTGCGGCAAGTAATATGGTGTACGAGATATTGTTTGAAACATTTTTAGTTTTTGACAAATTTACACGCATCTTTGATTTTTAAATTGGAACCATGTATTTTTCTCACTAGCAATAGATAGATCTTACAAAGAGGGAGTGCAATGGATGTAACATTGCTACTAGTTGTTGATTGTGTTTTTGTGGGGCATCAAAATTGATACTTAATGGGACTCCGAGGAATTTGCATTAAATAACGCTGTCAATTTGTTTCTGTCAGCTGCCGTCGCAACTGTCGCTTTTGGCGAACGTGACTTCCGCGGCTCTCCCTCTCTCGCCCGTAAAAGTCCCGCACACGAAGGCAACCTTTCCAAAAGGAGAAAAGTTTGAAAGGGTTGCTATATTTACGTGTTGAAATCTTATATATATTTAATTTAAATCGACAATGGCGGAAAAGTTATTAGATTTTCTTAGCGCTGGCAAAATACTATCAGAAAGCATTAACATGTGTTAACATCACGTTGCATTCATCTGATTTATATTGCATCGTATTATTGGCTAGTGAGATAAGATTGACTTGGTTTGCATTTAAAAATTAAAGATGATTAAGTTTGTCTCACGGAAACTCAACAAATATTTTGAGAAATGAAAATGTGAAATCATGAGGCAGCATTACTTGGCCTAGTGTGATTCTGTTAGCATTGTTGAGCGAGATAGCCTATTTCAATATCGTGAACCGGTTTAAGAAGTTATGGGGTGGCCCGCGTAGTTGGTGAGACCCCTGTTGAACAGCACATCTGTTGAACCAGATGTAACAATAACAATGAGATATAGTAGTTTGTGCATCCCCCTGGCAAAAAATAAGGTTTGTTTTAGTTTTAAATTTTGTTGAATATACCTTTTTGCCAGCACAACAATTGAACTTATACTAATGAACAAATTGGAAATGAATTCGAGTTGGCTAAGACAATTTTTTCTGATGCGTGATTGCCCTTCCTGATGTATTCTTTTCTGTCTTCCCTGGGTGATGGTTTGATTTTTTTCATTTTCGAGCAGCATTTTCATGGTCAGTTTTGGGCGCTCTACGAGATAAAAATCATTTATACTTTTTTGTAAAAAGTAAAAATAATAGAGCAATACATTAAAGTTCATTTTCTTCTTTGATTTACCTATGCATCGGCGAACGCGGCGCGGTAGTTTGGATCGGCTTTGGAACACTTTTGCCTGAAAAATCTGTCCACTGAGTTTAGAGCAGTAGCAGGTGCGCAGCGTATTATTGGGGGACATATATACTTATCACATAGATGCTTTTTTTTTCAAATTTCACGTGTGTGGAGGTTCGGAGTTGCATGCTTAGAATGATGTTCAGGATCGACGTGTACTTGTGTCAGGAACAACGAGTTCTTAAAGCTTGCGGGTGTTGCGCTTACGTTGCGGAGAAAACACTGGCCCAGCCACGAAAAAAATGTGGCGTTTTGTGTCTTCAACTCTTTATATTTTAACCTAATTATTTATACTCTGATTTCCTCAAATATATGTGGTTGTTATTATTATTATATTATTATTATTATTATTATTATTATTTATTATTATTATTATTTTATTATATTATTATTTGTGTTCTTTATTTAGTTAGAAGTTTGGCTTTGCATTATTGTAAGCAGAATTGCAAAGCATTTAGAGACAGAATACTGAAAGCTCAGCTCATGTTTGCTTGACGATGTTATCTTTGATCCTGAACCTCCGTCAATGGGTGCGGGAAAAACATATTCAGATTTGTTTCTTTCACGAACTAAATACGAATGACGAACGATGCAGCAATGCCCGAGCGTTATTCTCTGAATGCATCAATTCTCAATTCTATTGAATAAATGAAAAATTGTTCTATATATTGGCGAAGAATCGGCGAATATGAGGGGTCTAGTTTTCAAAACGGCAAACTTTTTCAGCAAAGGTGAATAAATTACGATACTGGCTTTAAATAGGGGTCCGTTGCAATTACGCGTCGTTTGTATAAAATTGATTTGTAAGCAAACGCCGTTTTTTGTTCACATCCAGAGGGCTCCTGAGATCATGGAACAGATCGCGTTATATGAGAATACATAATGTTGTTAATTCAGAAACGCGATCTTTTGTCCATAATCTTATGTTGGTTGCAAAGTAGTGATCTTTCCAATCCAGAACATGTATTATTTGTAGAAATCAAAAACTGGCCTAAGCATTGATTAAGCTGATACTCGAAATTGGATTAGTGTTTGTGAACGTCAGCAGTTACGGTTGCTGATCTTCATAATTGTATAAACAAATTTCACATTGTATATTGAATAGAAATGAAATAATTAATCACTATTGTACAAAATACTTAATGAAAATTTTTTTTCACGCAAAATAACCGTTTACACAACAAATACAAAATACTTAAATTAAATTTCAATATTAGACCTTTTTAAAATTTTTAGCTCAACTTTCTTCGTAATGACTAGACATTCGCTGAATTCATCTTATTCTATTGTTTTGACATTCAACCTAGGCCAAGGGAATTATCAAAAACATTAGTATGCTGAATGTTTTAAACAATCGTATGCCAATTTTTTTTGTTTTTCTCAAAACAGACGAAATGGAAAAGTCCCATTTTTTCAAACTAGAAAAACCCCCCCTGGGGAAAAGAAAGAATTTTACAAGTTTTTGGGTTTTTTGTTAACGGCGCCCCAAAAACAACAAAGTTTACATTTTTGCATATTTGATTGTTCCCACAGTGTGACTTGGGGACTTTTGCTTAGTTTTCAAAATAAAAAATAATTATGTATATTTTGGTGTTATTGGTCCTGCATGCTGGCTGAAATCTCTTAGAAATCCCCAAAACGCATACGTGGGCCGGTCAACCCGGCTGCGATAGCTAAAGTCGTTATAAAGAAGTAGCTCGGATGCAATACAGGACCTAACTATTTGTTGTTATTCACCTACATAATGACGCACAATTCTTTAAATGTGTTTAATGACAATTGATCATATTTCCTAATTTTTCACAATTGAAATATTCGCCTTCTTTGGCGACAAGCGAATTTTCGACCGTTTTATGCATAAAATTGTCAGACAAATGTAAAATTTTCTAATTTAGCTTGCATTTAGATTGCACTGTAGAATGGATAAAATTCTGTGTAGGGTGGGAACGCTGTAACCCGCAACTTCACGAGTACTATAACGAGAACACCATTTATACTGTAGCCTTCTTCGCGCCTTGCAGGCGCTCCTCTATACTAACGACATTTTTATATTAACAAAACTTGAAAAGAAAACATTACGTTTACAAAAATTAATGTTATATTGACTTTTACTGGCAGGAAATCACGAAAGTCTTTTCCTCAGTGTTACAACTACTTTTTTCCGTCTCAATGGGATGTAATAATATTTTAAATGCCTCTCCCAATGAGAATAACATTAATCTTTCTTAGTACTGATCTACTCGAACGTAGTTTCGAGTAATGAACGGTAGATAGAGCTGTTCGCAAGCAGGGATGGTTCAGAGCCATCAACCTACTCGGGCAAGGCATTTTCGACGCGAAACTTTTGTTTCCAAGAGTGTACGCAAATTTATTGTCATATCGCTGCGCTTTCAAGAATTCATTTTCTGTTTGAAATGATCAATGCGAAATGTAACGAAGAATATAAATACACACATGTCTAGGTTACGTACATGAAACAACGAATCGTTACACATGTGCACAGCTATGCAAAATATCCATATTCATTCAAAATTCAAAAAAGAATCGCGAAATTTCAAACAGAGAATTACAAGTTCTCTCCCTGTGGATTCCGACAATGTCTAGGAATGTAATTGGTCGACAAATTAAATCTTATTATGCTAAAAGTAACGGAAAAGCCGCGGATCGTTTCGAGATGGAATCCACCAGACGCCAGTGGTAATCAGGATCGATATCATTTATCATTAAAATATAAGCAGCAGCATACTTATACATCAAATAAATGGTATTGTCGGGACGAATATATTAAACAAGATAGGCATTTTTCGTACAAACAACAATTTATCCAGCGCCCAAAAAAATAAATTTGATTAGAAAAATTTTTTAAATAGTCGCGAGAGTGGATTTTATCAGAGAGCACGGATCATAGAATGAAAAAAATGATTAAGGTTTTTTGTTAAAATGAACAGTTTTTGTCTTTTTTTTTTTTTTGTTTTTTGTTTTTTTTTTTTACCGGTTCTTGTGAATTACTACGGAAGCAAGTGATTTTCATGAGATGAAATAACATTCAATT
>BOPP01000006.1:12267673-12300182 GCA_017312745.1 Gryllus bimaculatus
AGGCGTGGACGGGTTGGTAAGGGTGGTGGGGGCGGGGCGAGACGAGGTGGGGTATCGTTAGTGGCTTGCTGCGCAAGCGCTGACAGCAGGTGCCCCCGTCTCTGGAGCAGGAAGCAGGCGGAGCGGGGACCCTTTGCGACCGGTCCCGAATGGCGGGATCACCTTTGACGATGTGTGTCGGATGGAATGGGAATGTATTGCACCTGTTCCTGTTTTACATCTTCGTAATTTCCATTGCCCTTTCGTCCCCTACCCCTTTTCCAAGATGAGAGTCGCGTCTAGGTACCGCCACGGGGTTTGATCTGTCTCTTCGAGGTAGCTAGTTTGCCATTATCGCTCGTGAAGTTACTATATTGCAAAAACATAGGTCATTAGCCCATCTCGGCTTTTTCAAATATTGGAGGATGGGAGCCCTTCACTTAGATAACGCGGCCGCTGGCTTCCCTAAAGTCTGTACCTCTCTCACTTAGTCTTATCTACGATCATAAAACGTAAGGGCTAGGATTTGACACCATACCACAACACAACGGCCGATAATGGTCTTTCTAATTCGCAGCCTACTTGCGACACGGACTTGGAATGAAAGGAGTGGAACGGATTGGAACGGAATGGAATGAAAGGAGTTGAAATGTGGTACATCTTGAATAGGTTCCACCTTGCTAAAATATATAAGCATACATCCATTTCTTATGAGACTCGTGATGCTTCAAAGCGGGACTACAAAAGTGCGTCCGTATCAGAAGCAAATGAGTCTTTCAGTCTTTTCGCTTACGACTATACTTCACTAAATACTTAACAGTCGTGAGCAATTATGAACTAATGAACGATAAAATATTCGCGCTGCGCCGTGATTTGTCATTGTTTTCCATACAATGTGTACATAAAGGTTTGAAGTGTGATGATCCACAACTTTCGAACCATTATTATGCTTCTCGCAGAGCAGTGGTGTTGATGATGAATGCATTGATAAAATTCATGATAACTGAGATGAATTATGATCGAGTAGTAGGAGAATGAAAAAGGGAAACCTGGGAATTGTAAGAAAATGAAAATTATTATCGTTCACTTTCTCCTCTATCAGTTTCAGTGTTTCATTTTCTTTGCACATTCGAGTTTTAGTTTATAGTTTGTCTCCCGTTTCTGCCAAACAAATGCAGTATTTTTAATGCAGTAAATGTGTCTTTATTCTCATTAAATTACAAAGTACTGATTGTTGACAATAAATCAATGTCTTACGGTCAAACTAGTTTTGCGAGGTATGCAGATGGACGAAGCCAGATAGAGTGCATGGCTATTCATACTGAGAGGGCGTGACGGATAGAGATGGAATAGTCAGTGTGGATGAGAGTGCGGGAGAACGCGGGGCGAGTTAGGGTAAGTTGAGCAAGGAGGAGACTGACCGAGGTGAATAGAGGCTGCGCGAAGTGGGGAGACACGCATTTAGGCTAGACGAGGCTGAGGTAGGCGTGTTCGAGAGAATCGGGGAAGAGGGGCGAGGCTGAGAGAGGCGGGGTTAAGCGAAGTGAGGCTGAGACAGGTGAGGCTGAGAGGGGCGAGGCTGAGAGAGGCGAGGCTGAGAGGAGCGAAGCTGAGAGGGGCGAGGCTGAGAGGAGCGAAGCTGAGAGGGGCGAGGCTGAGAGGGGCGAGTCTGAGAGAGGCGAGGCTGAGAGGGGAGAGGCGGAGAGGGGCGAGGCTGAGAGGGGCGAGGTTGAGGGGGGCGGGATTAAGCGAAGTGAGGCTGAGAGAGGCGAGGTTAAGCGAAGTTAGTCTGAGAGGGGCGAGGCTGAGAGGGACGAGGGACAAACAAGGAATGATGATGACGAGGCGAGATCAGGCGTGGCGAGATGTGTCGGGGCGGGGCGAATCCGGAAGGGTGAGGGGAGGTGGCGGGTGTGACAAAGCACGAGCAGCGGCGACTCGGAGCGTCGAAGCCCGGAGGGGAAGGGGCTGGCAGAGGCGCAGAGAAAGGCGGAGGCGGCCGCCCGCCGATGACAATTACGCGGCGCCGCGTCGTCTTTGAAAGCGGACGCGGGCACTCGGTGGGTCTCCCAGCGTCGCGAGAGGCTGCTAGCCCCCCCCTCCCCGAGAGCTCAGCGCTGGGGAACCGGGGTCAACGCCCACCTCTCAAGCCATACGCTGTATTGCTCGCAGAAGTATACAAACGGTTTTCGCAACGAACATCGTGAAATAGGGCAGGATCGTAATTTATGATATAAGTTTATTTCTAACATTGCTACACCCCTTTTAGAGGAATGTATGCACAATACTAAAAAATCACTAAAAAGAAAACAATATCAAAGATCAGTAGAGTAAGAAGTGAGATCGTGTAGAAATGCAAAATACGACTTTGGTCAATGATTTATTAAAAACCTGAATTCACGATTTATCATCAACATCATCCTAAAAATGAAGATATTCTGAAAAATGGTTTCTTGAATTTACAATACTAATTTTACGTTTTTTACAGATATTCTTGGAAAATTCAAATTGTGTGCTTTACTAGTAGGTTTCAAAAATATTGGTTATTGAATCCATCTTAAGTGAAACCATCCCTCTTACAGGAATTGTTGGTGCTGGCCCAAACAGTGAGGGAAGTGAGGATAATGATACCGGCCCTTAAGTCGAGGTGAATCGTAGCTCGATTGCCAATGTAGTTTCTGTTTAGGTGTCCGTAATTTGAATGGCATTCTTTCATGTCATGTGAGGTTTGTGGCGATCGAGGTTCATTAGTGCCAAGTGACCAGATAATGTTCGTACGTACTTCACCTAATCTATCACGAATCTCTCACTATTTCAGCCAGAGTAGTACGACGCAACTGACAAACTTTTTGAAAAATAACGTGGCAGGTATACAGAATAGGGACGGGTTAAAAGAGAGAGAGGGAAAGGAAACGGGAAAGAAAGAGAGATAGAAAGAAGACCAAGAGAGAAATAGAAGAACAAAGAGAGAGAGAAAGAGAGAGAAAGAAAGAAAGAGAGAGAGAAAGAAAGAGAGAGAAAGAAAGAAAGAGAGAGAAAGAAAGAAAGAGAGAGAAAGAAAGAAAGAGAGAAAGAAAGAAAGAGAGAGAAAGAAAGAAAGAGAGAGAAAGAAAGAAGGAGGCACCGGGCTTTCAACTATCCCCCTCATCCCCCCTTCATAAACTCAACAGCGAATCCCTAATATGTAAATGGTGCGGTCTGGATTCACAACAGAAGTTGCGCGACGTCGAAAACTAAAATTTTGAGGGGTACGCTTACAAATAACGATGACAGTCCAATAATGCTTCGTCGCAATAATTAACGGACGTTTGCATATTACAAAATTATTTTAATATTGTAACAATTATTTAAATTTCATTGCAAGCAAAATAGGTTCCATTGCGAAAAATGTTTTTTTCTTATATTTGAATGGAAATCTATTTCTGCAACTACAATTATATAACTCTGCACAGTTTTAACTTCGAATTTTCATTAAATATTAGAAATCTTCAGAATAACAATTAGAAGTAGTGCACGGGTCACTTACTTAGACTGTTTGGAGTTTAACGGAAATTATATTTGAATGTGGTTAAAAACAAACCAACGATTTTCCAAGGTAATTATTAAATAGTATCCTCAATGTCTTGAAGACAACCAAAATGAAAATAATTATTAAAATCTTAACTTTTTCAATGTATACTTTGGGGTGAATAAATAAATAAAAATTGATTGAATGAATAATACACCAACATCATTTTGATTATTTTTAAACCTTTGTGGATATTATTAAATTAAATAAAGAAAAAGTATTTCACCCACAAAAAATAAACCAAGTAACTGAACAGCTATACATTAATACACATTCCAAATATTTCATCTGTCAAACTTAATTAGAAGTAGGATTTTTTACGGGTCACAAAAATGATAACATGAAAAGCAAGGTGAGTACAGCAATATAAACAGGGAAGATGAAGCTTAATTTCTCGTGACCTCTTGGTATAAATATTGTAGAATTATCTAGGGAGGAATGAAGCACTTTAAAGCATGATCCAACTAAAAAAAACACTCGGAATAAAATCGTAAAAAAATGTTTTCCTCGTTGACCTGCCACACACTCAAGAAGCAATCTACCACAAAAAAAGGCGAAGCGCGAGTAAGGAACGGGCCTCGCGTGCGGCCGGGTGACGGGGCTGGTGCGTCTGCACCCGGGGCGGCAGCGGCGTTGATTGCCGCGCTGCGCAGTCGGAAGGGGAGGGGAGGGGAGGGGAGGGGGTGCTCAGCTGAGCGGGCGCTTAGCGCGCGACGCCTAATTGCACGCGCCGCGCCGGCTTAATTGCGCACGCGAAGCCCCCGTCCCCCGCACCGCCCCCCGCCGTGGCGCCTCGCCTTCCGACGCCCCGCCACGCACGGCTTCGCAGCCCCTCGCTCGGCGAGTCGCGTCGCTCGGCGTCGCTCAGGAGCCCCCGGCGACCCGCGCCGTCTCACTCCGTTCCGCCATGTTTTTCGCAGTTCCCTTCCCGCAATTCGCCCCTCCCAACCTCACACCACGAGCTCCGCCCCACCGTATCCCTCACCACCTCCCAACGCCTGGGAACTCCCTACCCGCAACACCTCGTAACAATTCGAAAAAACTCACAAATCCCGCAACATCCCATCACATACACAATATCCCAGTACATCTGCAACATCACACCACATTCACAACATCACACCATATCCGTAACATCATACCACATCTGCAACATCACACCAGATCCGCAACACCAACCGAAGCCTCAACACCACACCACATACCCAACACTACACCACATCCACAACATCCCACCTTATCCCCAACATCCCACCACATCCCCAACACGTCCCAACACTCCGTAACATCTTTCAGCGACTCGCAGCATCCTTGCAACTCCTCGCAACAGCCAACAACACCCGGTAACAGTCCGCAACACCCGGTAACACTCCGCAAGCACAGGTGTATTTTCTCGAAGAAGCTAAACACCATGAGATTTCACACACCGCATTGAAGTCAAGTACCTCTCTCCACAAAATTCACTGAGATATTGTTTTAACCTTTATCTATTTATAAAAGAAAGTAAAACGTTCTGTATTTTTTATTACTTCATGTGTTTGCCAGACAATATTAAACTTAAATCATTACAAACTTATAACGTTACCATTAGGCTATACACTGCTCAGAAGGTTTTCTCATAGAACAGCTTTAAGTCAGGTCGGGAACTTACGGTACCACCCAGGTACATCTCGCTCTGCATTCTCTATACCGACATTACCACGCCCGCTCCACGTCTTCTCACTCCAAGGTCTGGGGCTCGCCTGGACTGTCCTGACTGTGTCACGCCACACCGCCATGGCTCCCTTCGTGGCCAACCCTCCGCTTAGCTCCGACCTTCCAGCTTAGTCCGTTTTTTTTATTATTGTAGTTTTATTTTTGGTTGACCTTACGTTTTTCAGTTTACGTATTAACTGTGTAAATGTTTGATGGACTTAATATATCTTATACGAACTTACACGAACTTAAAATTATACACAATACAATTATATAAAAATAATAATTAAAAAATATAGTGGGAGAGGAAGCAGGGAGCACCTCAGATAATATTATTCCAGGTTTGCAAACATTTTATAAAAATGAATGGAGATGATATCTGTTGTTAATTGGGCGTTTTGAATAGTTTATAGAAGGATAATGCTTGAATTCGAGGAAGGTTAGTGTAAAAATTGTGTGCGAGGTAGGCTATTTGGTTTTTATTATGTTTACATTTAGATCATAATGCAGTTCATTGCTACTGATGAACCATGGTACTTTTGGTCCCTTATATATATATATATATATATATATATATATATATATATATATATATATATATATATTATATTTACATCCACCTATCTTGACTCCTCTTCGTCCTGCTTATCTTCTATCCGGTCTACTCATTTCCACGAATTTCAGCTCACCCTTCTCCTCTTCAGCGTCTCTACATTTATCGCCTAGAAATTCCGCGCTCGATTCATTCTACACCCCACCTCCCACGCAACTTTCTCTACTTCACTTTTCTACACATTCCCTTTTCCCGCATTTCATTGACGCTACCCCCAACTCTCCCCTCCCTTCCTTCTTCCAGCGTCTTCTCCACCAATAGCCCACTCTCTGTTCCCTACACTCTACTCCCCTTCCATTTCTTCCCCTCTCTGGTTCTTTTTCAATCTTTTGCCGTCTCTGCCCCTTGCGTACCCTGCTCTGTTGCTTCTCATTCTCTTCCTCCCCTGCCACTACCTCGCTCCCACCAGTCGCTGTTTAGCATTTAGCAGGTGCTGCAACTCCAGCGTACGTCGCTCGCTACGAGAAAGGAACATCCCAGCTGGACGCCAAGCAGAAGTATCTCCCTAAAGAGGAAGAAATATCCGAAATTTAAGCATGTTGCAGCCCGTAGAGAGGTTGTTGCTGTGCATGCTTTCCGAGTGCCGGAGTTGAATTATGGATGAAGCACCAAAACGAACTTGTGTTACTTCAAGGCCGCAAGAGATTTCGTTCTATTTGTACGGAGTTTTATTTTCATGTTGTCACTTACTCTGTACGTACGAATACATTTCAATATATTTTCGGTTGACATGGCGAAATACTGTAAATGTATTTAAATAATTTGCCAAAATAGTTTGTAACTATGGAATTAAATACTTATTTCAAATGCATTAGGTTTATTTAGAATACTTGATATACTTAAAATTCAATAAATATAATTGAATTATAGTTTTATATTGCAAGAATATTGTGTAATTGTCAATTACAATAAATCAGTCAAACAAAATTTCTTAACAATAATTAACTATAATGTATATGTATTCATAATAGAATTACACTAAAAAATCAACGAAAGTAAACCAAACAAATTCAGGCCTTTTTGGATCAATTTTTCCACCCACTTTGGAATAAAAGCAAAAATAGGGTTCACAAATTTTATCATTTTACCTATATATATTTCAAAAATACATGTTAAAAATCTCAAAATACAGTTTTTCAAATACAAAATGTAATAAAATTTATGTTTAAAATTCAAATATTTAAATACTGCCCAATCCTGTCGGTTGAGATGACAACTTTGACTGACTGTATTTTATTTTTAAACTGACTGTATTTTATTTTTAAAGAAGCAGCAAAATGATTTGATGTTTATGTAAGTTGCAAATATAAACGCTAAAGCATATGAAAGAAACCTTTACTCTACAGAAAGATATTACTTTCTTTGAAATCTCACCAGCCAGATTATTTCATTTAACCTCTTCTGGTAGAACCGCATACTGAAATTTAATAAGAGTCAATAGAAGTTGTTAGAGCACTAGTATTTGTGTGTTTAAATTCTTTCAGATCTAATTCAGTAAAATATTCGTGAATACGTTCAAGTCAATACGTCGCCTTACACGCTTAAGCCGGTGTCCGGACCATAAACTGAAGAATGGTCTGAATGAACGTTTGAAGAAATATCTGGGGAACATCTCGGATGAACGCTTGAGAGAAAATTGAAGTATTCAACCTTTTATAGAACTTCTGTAAATTGAATTAGTTTCGAATTGTGACAGCTCAGTGTACTGCTAAGGCAAAATTCGCATTTGTCATATTCTCTTGATTCTTAGATTTAGATTTATTCATTTACTCAAAAACAATAAAAAACTGTATGAGACATATGGGGAGAAGATCATCAGCGCACGTTTTCTTAAGTTGCAGAATTCCTTCTTATCATTTTAACTATAAATAGGCGAAATATAAGTAAAAGTCAAAAATAAAATAAAAAATAAATAAAATAAATAAATAAAAAGTATACAAATAAAAAATATCCAAATAAAAAGTAAATAAAAATATACAAATAAAAATAAATAAATAATAAAATAAAAAAAGAATTAAAAAGCGGGAAATTAGCTATGTTAATTTATATTTACAAAAGCAACTTGAAATTTCTGAAATCGATCTCATGTGTTCGATTGCATTTGCCATCAACCTCTGATAAATATGTACCTATTATTATATTAAATGTATTTATTATATTTTTAATATAATAATTAAACATACATATTTGTGTCACCAATTGGAAATATAAAGTTAGGTCACCGCACACACTACTGCCGCGTTTAAGAACAACTTCAATTAATCATGGTTTTCTAACTGATTTAGTCAGAGACAAATCACGAGATTGCATTGATCTGGTGAATGAATGTTTTCCGCTGTCGCTCTACCGTAACGTTGGAATTCACGCACACCCAGAAGTTCAAATGTCTGTCCATAGCATAACCGCCAAGACGCTTCCCTTTTGTGCAAAAACTCTCCAACCCGAAGTTCCGGAGCGCTGTGTCCGCGCCTTGTACCTGTCTCGCGAAAGAGACCTTGGAATCGTCTCGGGTCGCTCTGGGACGCGACTAGGACGTTGAAAGCGACCCCATAAATCACGCTCTGCGCCTTCGAACTTGGGCTTGCGGCGCGTGCTCTTCAGCCGCTCTGATAAATGCGGGAAATTGGACTGCGCTGCCGCGCCGAAGCGAGGCGGTGTCATCGCTCAGACTTCGACCGCGCGTCGACTTCAACCGGCGACAGCGCAGCTGGAGGGGATGGCGTGGAACTGCAGTAGAGCGTGCGGAAGGGGAGGATGAAGATTTTTTCTTTCACTTGTTTAAGGTCGGTTTTCAACTACTAAGGTCGTACAGCAACCGCTGTAAGAAACACTGGGGGAAACGGTACTGGTACGGACAAATATACCCATGCCCCGTGCCGGATTCAAATCCGCGACCCTTCAGGCACGAGGCAGCTACGGACCTTCAGCCTTGGCAACCTCGGCTTCGGTACTTAATCATCGCTTAAGTATATTTTCATTTCAATGCAGTGAATATAAAAATGTGTATGCTGTCACTGTGTATGGAATACATATATTGGATGTATTTAAACATCATTGTTTTATAACTGAATTGAATTTGCCTTATTTTACGTGGCGAGACTCGGACCATCAGGACCGCTCTTCCGTCTGACCACGCAAATTTTGCTACGCTCCTTTCACCAACTAGGAGAGAAAGGAGGTATTTCTTGGGCGAGAAACAGGCGATTTGAATCAGAGGAGTCATTTAGGCTTGAGGATCTTTTACATGCAAGTAAATCTACTGACATGGGGCAGCCGGCTTTACTTCCCCTCCGAAGGAAGGCGTACGAAGGATTTTCTCGCCCTTAAAAATCCACGGCTTCGATCGGGTTTGAATAGTCCGGTACGCTAACCGTTACACCATTGCCGCCGCCAAACCCAACTACCCAAAATAGAGTTGAATTGTAATTGTTCCTAGTAACATTCTTGGAGTTTTTAGCGTTCCACATACACGTAACATTTTCTATATTTGTCCCTTCACAAATATGCAAATCTATGTTTTGCGCCAGAAATGAGACTGAAGAACTGAGAGTCGTTTGGTCTGTCTTTTGTTCTCCATTCGCGGTCGACCTAACTTGAAATACAGCCTCGTAAATTTTCCTAGAGTATTAAACGTAGAAGAGCGTGCATGGATTTGTAAAAGCTACGAGACAGCTCGAGGAAAATGTAGTAGGGATTAACTTGACTAGCAGGTCGAAGAACATGTCATCAGTAGAAGGAAATGAAAGATTATGACATTTAAAAACATTTATAAAAGTGAAATTTCATCTTTTCTGTCATAAATTTCTATGTATGATCTATTTAAATTAAATTTAAATATATTTTTATGAACCTGACAAATATTCCACACTGTAAATTGATTTAGAAGTAAAAATGGTTGTACCCTGAAACCCCACTTTCAGTAGCTAGACCATAAACTGTACCGTTATATTATGTGGCCGGACACTGTCCGTGAGTGAACATTCTTTTATTGCTCAGCGTTTATTAATTAAAGGTAATACTTTCACCAATGTGATTAAAATACACAGTGCATCTTAACGACAATTTTGTTTTACATATGTTTGGTGCAGGTTCCGCAACTTCGGAACTATCCGCACTATGGAACGAGAGCAAGCCTTAACCTCCAAAACAAAATAGATGTTCCAAAAAGTTTTCTTTTTGACTTTGTGTTCTAATAAATAACTCACAGGTCTTTTAGAAAAAACGAAAATCTTATATAAATAGCCCCAAAATACCGTTTCTTAGTTGGTAATTGAATGCTCATCCGCTGATTTCTTCACGATTAATCTACAATATTCGTTTAAAACTGTTTGACCCATCACTGTAAAGTTACTTCCTTTCTATCCGAAGCCCATTAAATAGATTTTACGTTGATAGTATCTTATAAATCGTACATTCCATCATCTTTGTTTAGGGTATAATACATATAAAGAATGCACTTTTTAAAGATCACATATTGATTATAAAAAGTTACATAAATTTTAAAACAGAATTAACCAACGGAGAATAATTTTTTTCATACAGTTCTAAAACCCACACGCAAATTAGAGAAATGCGATTCAAACCGCTAGATTATGATTTTGTGTCGAAAATGGAATGAATTGTATTGTTCCACAATCCCTGTCATGTTAGTAACTGACACAACAAATTTATAGTAAGAAACATCAGCTGCACACTGAATGGCCTACCCTTTGTCTAACTTGCAACCAACGAGGAAACAGAATTATTACTGAACAATGAGACTTATTTCTCAAATCAAATTTATTTTCCATTGTTGAAGATGGTAAAATATTTCAAATAGTACTTTTGGTAATTATTATTCATAAGTCTTTCCTCATGGAAGGCTGCAGTAACAAAATTAGTACATAAATACTTATCATAATCAGATTTATAACATGAATTAGATAATAACTTTACATAGAATGGGGGGAAAAGTGATGTATGTAATTAAAGTGTAGGTGGAAATGAAGATACAAAAAACCCGTAACATCATATTGATGGTGGACATTTTTTAACTATTCCTAGGTACAGTGCGTTGTGGAAAAAAAGGTTCGTCAATGCAGGGTTAATAAAATTCAGTGTGCGTTTTGAATACATTTTCTCTTGACGAAAATTCTAAAAAAATTGTAACGTTCCGTAATTGCACAGCCTTCAGTTACTTGATTGAAGAATTCTAGACAGAGTGTTTGTGACCAATCTCACTACCGTTTATGTTGTGTAATTGTGACAGAGTGAGTCTATGAAAATTTATTAATCAAAGTTGGGTATTTCTTCTTCCTCTGCGTATCTCACTCTTGCACACGACATCAAAATCGTAAAAAATATTTTAAAACTTTGAATGAATGCTTCTTCTTTTTCATCCAACTTCATTGACCCATTGTGTTTTGCTTCGCCGCACTTCTGTTCTGCACCACACTTGACCAGACCGAACCACCATGACCGGACTCAACCCAAATCGGCCTGCCCCCCTTACTTTGACCTACGTCCGATACCGCCAGGTTTTCCCACGCTTTGTCCTGTTTTGTCCTGCCCTACTCTGCCGTGTCATTCCTCACTCTCCGACCGATTTTCGCAGTGATGACACATCTCCAGCCTGGTGAACCATCGGCTCGCAGGCCTCGAGGCTGAAATCGGACGCAAGAAGAGGCGAGCTCCACTCTGTCCGCAGGGACCAGAAGTGCCGCTCCTCCAGTGGAAAGTTCTACAAGCAAATTACGTCCTTCTCTGCTCTTGGTGCGAACGTTGCAAATGAACAACACGACGACATCAAAAGCACATCCATCTCCATCTCAAACTGCTTATGCGAACGCTGTTATTTTGCATATTCAACGCAATTATTCTCTTCGTATTCACTGAATATCACTCAGCGCTCCCCGAGCCTGACAATTAATACATCACAACGATTCAGAGCAAACGCAATGCACAGAATAAAGGGTGTGAATATCAATTATGTAACATTCACTTTGAACCTGAAAGCAATTACGTAGAATACTTTGATTAAATAAAAATTAGGTTTATTCACAAGCAAACAGTTCTCGTTGCTTTTTTATAGGTTTTAAGTTACTTTATAGGAGAATTAAACTTTTGTGTGAATTATGAATTTTAAAAGGTGCAAATGTTGACAATATTTTATAATTTCAAAATCGATCTGAAAATGATATCTGAAATTTAATATCTATTCATCAACAAATTTGAAAGCTTTTGTAAAACTTCTAATTGTTTAGTTCTCTTTGTGAATTTTTTTAATTTTATTTTTCGTACCACAGTTTTTTAATAGTTATTCAGACACAAATAATCTGTAAAAAATTATATTGATTTTGAAAGTATTTCAAATTGCATTTCATTGAGTATAACATCTCGCTTGGCACACTGCTAGCTTAACATTTAACTGTTAAACTATGATCTACTTTATTAGGCTTCAAAGGCTTTACAACTCTCCCAAAAACGTTTTGGCAACATTAATTGGTTATTAGTTTTATACAGTGGGTCACAGAGAGAGATATTAATAGACTCATTTAGACGTTAAAAAAGTATATTTTAATTCTCAAAGTATGCATTTGCAACAAGATAGTCGACTGCATTCGATGAGAGGAATGACAAAATAAATATCAATAACGGTTTCAAATGTTTTTAATCTTCAATAATAATATAATAAATTATGTCGTAGGCTTCCGTGGCCAGAGTCATGATCTGGGCTGTCCGTCGATGGCATCAGCCATCGACGCGGCGTCACCCGGACAGCCCAGATCAATATAATAAATTCTCAGAGATATTCCTGTTGTATTTACTATTCTGTAAAACAGATTTCGTTACACGCTCACTACAACGTGGAAGAAGATATTACTATCAGTCATCTCACCACAAGGAGAGAATCTTACGATGAGTGAAAACTTCTAATCTCATTGTTGTAGCAAAGTCCCCCACCCTGCCTGAAAGGATAGAGTCAGCATAATAATAATAATAATAATAATAATAATAATAATAATAATAATAATAATAATAATAATAATAATTTCAAGCCTCTGAGTGTTTTAGAGGTTTCGCGCAACTAAAGAGAGAATAAAGTGTTTTCACATTTTCTGTTTTTGTTCCCCTGAGGGGTATTCTCTGTTATCTATCTTTTTGAATAATCACACTAATCGAAAGTGATATGGAGAGGTGAAATTGTTTTTTTCTGTAGAACTAGCGAAGATAATTCTATTAAAGTGTTGCATTTCTCCAGTGTCAGAAAAAACTTGACGGAAATTTGCATCTAATTTCTAGCTACAACATGCCTATTCAAAAGTAAATGCTGTGACATTCGCAATTCGCAACAACTTCAAAATCCTTAATCACGTTAAAACTGTTTAATATTCTGTAATTAACACACCAGTAGCAATAGAGCTGAAATGAAACATCCGACGTAACGCCAGGCGATGTAGAAAGGCTGTAATTAGCGAGTATTGCGTTTCTAAAAGGAACAAGACAAATGCGAGGAGAAACCTCGAATGTTGCGTTCCGCGAACGCTCAGCGGGCGCGAGCGGAGTTCCCGCCGCTTGACAAGATTCCCTACAAATCTGCAGCCGGCGGCTGTCGCCGCGTCGCTTTTATCGGCCGGTGGCTACCTTTCATAAAGGCCAGAAGCGCGGCGTCGAAAGTCGAACTCGCCCCACCGCCGCGCCGGCGGCCGCGAGGGACGAGAACGCTTTGTGGGCGGCGGCGCCGGTCCATTGGGGTCACGTGAACTTGCGTCTCTCGGGGAAGTCCCTGAAGCGCCTAGGCGGGACCGCGGCGACCGGCAGCGTCCGCTCGCCTTGGGGGCGGAGCGAGTGGGCGGGGAGCGGGAGGGGAAGGGGAACACGTCGAACGGGGCGGGGGTGACGCGGAGTGGATAGAGTTAGGTAGGCCGGCTGGACAAGGTAAAGTGCCTGGGCGGGTCAGGCGGGGGGGGGAGAGGGCAAAGAAAACGGGTGGCCTGAGTAAGACGATGTGGGGTGTAAGTGAGGGAGACCAGGGCCTTGCAACTCTCCATCAAAACAGGGGTCCAAGCTCGAGGGTGCTACTCTAGGAGGCGCTAGTGTCGCCAGGTACAGCTGCAGGTTGGGGTCGCCAACTTCCACATATAAAAATGGGCTAATTTGTGAGAAATAGGAAAGTGTCTTTTACGTGATCAATTATTTATAATATACATATATAAGAAACCCTTGAAAAAATCGCAAACATCAGCGCTATCTTTTTTAACGTTATGGGCCTGCTTGTGGCACGCTAACTCACGCAGCAGCCACGTACGTTTTTCACCACTTTATATGAGAGTTATAAGAACCTGTACGAGACGCCAAATGAGTCAGGAGGGTGGTTCTGTGCCGGATGGTACGAAAGAACGGAAGGAAAGATTAGCAGTTTGGATAAGATGAGGTGAGATGGGTAAGGTGAATTGAGCAGCCGATCAATGTGAGATTTTTAGGAGTGGCAAAGAATAGGAGTTGGTTGCCACATTAAAACGAGATCGTATGAGATGGACAGGGTGAGACAGGCGGGTACTGTTTAGGTTGAGTGGGAGGGGCAAGTTGCCAAACACGCAACACGGCGTGAGCGGGCGCAGAAGGCGACATGAGGAAGGAGGGAGAGTCAAAGCTGCCTGAGAAGGAGGCGCAAGGCGAGACGACGGACTGGATGAAGACACGTAGGAAAGGCCGACTGAGGTGGTTAGAGAAAAAACTACACGAGTGGACAGGATGTGGAGAGACAAGCTTAGAGATGGACAAGACGAAGTGGATTGGTAGACCAAGGCGAGATGGAATCCTCCGGCAAAAAAATTGGCTGGCCAGAGTGAGGTGAGCAGGAATAGGAGCATGAGTGGTTGACCGGGGCACTGCGAGGGATGGGCTAAAGCAAGACGGAGGAGATTGTGGGTGGGTGGGAAAAACGAGTTGCGGTAGGTGGACGGGCTATTGAAAGGTCAGTTAGATGAGGAGAGGTAGGAGGGACGGTCTCAAAGAGCTGATCGAGTATACTAAGTGAAAGTAATAAGCTATACGGACCAAGGCGATGTGACCGGATAGGGGAAAAAGATAGGAGGGAGTGAAGGAAATTAGAGATGGTGTGTGGACTGCACATCAGATTAGGGTGGGACGACGCAAACCGAATAGACCGCTTAACGGGTTTTGGGAAGGGCGGGGCGGTTGGCGTCGGAAACGGCGATGAGGACTAGTGGAGTAATGCAAGAAGGCATGCGAGGAAATACGAGTGCGGCATGTTGATGTGAATAGTTCTTTAAGCTGAACATCTTCAGAAAATAAAACTAAATTCACATTGTTTCATTTAGATTCATTCATTATAGAAAAAAATTGTTTCGATGATACCAGTAATTATACGTATTCCAGGAAGGACTAGATTGAAAAGATATAAATGACCAGATTGTTATAAGTTATATTTTAGTTCTTCCGATAAAATTCTATATTTGGGGACATTTGGGGACATATTGAAAAAAAATAATGGCAGATAGCGATGTTATGATTCCGTTTGTTTGATATTTTGGATAAATTAGGTAATTTAAAAATGTACAATTATTATGCATCCATATTTATTTGTCAAAGATATAACACCATAATTGTCAACGTACATAAAATAGTTATTATTTATTAATAAACGCATTTTACTAAATTACTAAACAGGTAGCTAAAAGGAAACAAATATTTAGAGATCAAATTTAAAGAGAAAGCATGGCAAAAGTGTAAGTAGCACGTAAGTGGCGATATGAATGTAAGGTAAGCTGGAGATTAAACCACTTTCCAACTTTCTAGATTTCTACCACACACTTCCCACTTTTTCACATTCTCCTAAAATCCCGTTTCCTGACATTCATTACCCACGGAATAAGCACGCTCACATTCAAATCGCCTCGCAAAACAGAATTAACCGCAGTGAGTTTGGGGAGTTTTAAAAACAATTTCGACCCGCAAAAAACGCGTGGCTCGTTTCGAAACCGTAATTCCCCTAATCCAATTAGACGAACGGAGGAAAGTGTTAATGGGAGACGGGTCTCGACTACCAGCCGCGTTTGGCCACATTTGCTTGCGGACCTCCGAGCGAATTAAATACTCTGCGAGCAGATCGCGGCTGCTGCGCGAGCAAGTGAATTTCGGGTGGCCGGCGAGGCGGTCCACCGAGCGAGAGAGGATGGGCTGTTGAGAGTCCCCGCCGATATGAAGGTTGCGAAAGGGGCGATTTGGAGAGCAGAGTTGAGTGAGTGAACGGATGAGTGAGTCAGTATTTCATTTCCCGGTATGTTAGTTACTGCAGCGAGTGTTGGCGCATGTAACTGCGAGTCTTGAACAACTAAACGCCTGGAGTAGAGGTGTCCCACCCCATCAGGAGCATGAAATCCAGCACCGACTACACTTCACTCTGATGCTTTCCCGCATCCAGATATCTCTTCCCTCAGAGCACAAGCCGGGATAAGCTCTAAGCTCCCTTCTGGTTTCCTGATGTGTGTGGTAATGTATTGTATTCAACTGTATGTGGGTGTGCGCACGCGTGTAAGGGAGGAGTGGAGGAGATAACGATGAATACGAAAAAATCACGCGCGGCTAATGACCCGCTTGCTAGAGTAGAGCTCTGGTATTTTCCTAAAAGTGATCGGAGAAATAATGGAAAACTGGCGATCAAAGCAACCGGCTATCTGAATTCTCCTTCGGACGATTAAGATATACACGACCTATATTGGTAGCATGTATAAAACATCCTCAAAATCCTAATATATAAAAACTCCAGCATACCAACAATTTCCAGAATTTAAATATTCGTTCACTAGAAGATTCTACATTCAAGTCATGAGAGTTAGGCCAGATTAGATTAGAATTGGTTACAGTGTAAAACTCATCAATAAAATTTATCATTAAAATCAATAAAATTATTTAAAATATCTATCATTGATTTTTACTATTGTAGATCAATTAAGAAATTTGTTTATTATATGAATAGTATCTTATTGAGTTAGAATTAAGAATAGAAGTGGTGAAAATAACACAGAAATGTATTTAAAGAATATTCAGAATTTTTTTAAAGAATATCAGCAAGAGGAAATGCCAAGGAAGTGAAGCATTAATGACCAGAATGATGATGTTCTATGTCGAGTCAAGTCGGTCCATCTGTAAATAGATTATTCGTGAAAGGTATTTGGAAAAATTAAATTATTGGACGAAGATGTTGACTGACAGCGATCTTGAGCAAGAGAAAAATATAGATACGAGAGTTCTTAGAATAAGTACCCAATACTCTAATGCTAAAACCTAATATAAGCGGAACTGGTTAGAATAATCGTCTTGGTTACTATTTTACAATTATTGCATTTTGAAAATATATATTTGAAGGCAATTTCGAAATAAATATTCATCAACTTCAAACATATGATTTATTTTTGGAAATAATGGATAATAACATGGGCTATGTAATTGAAAGAACGTATCCAAAATATAAGAACCTGATATTAAGAACACTACTTGAGATGGACCATTAAATCATTCACATTTGAAAACGCAATGTAGAAATTTTAAATGCTCTACTTTTTCGTTTTATAATTCTAATTATACACGATTTCAAACCACTGATTACATGAATTTTCACTTTAAATAATTCTGAGAATATTAGAGACGTACACATTTTGCGCATTTAGTTCAGATTTGTTCACTTGTTCACTTTAATTAATCCCTGCCGCAAAATGCTAGCCACCGCACGTTTTCCATTGACGTTCTTATTTGCATTGGCTTCTGTAGCAGGTGGAATCTCCACTAAGCTGTAAAATGGTTTCAGAGAGCGCAGATGTTTTCTAGCCAGTTAAACTGGTAAGTCACCTCATTACAATCCCATTTTTGCTCTTTTTTCTAATGAAGTCTTTCAATATTAAAATTACCGCATTCACATTATAAATTGGTTAAGATAAAATTATTTGTTTCCCTTATTTTGAACTCCCCGTTGTAAACACATACTATATACTATAATGGTTACAAAAATAGTCCTTCTTGATATTTAGAACATGAGTATCAGAAGAGGGAGTTCTGAGTAGCAGAGTATCTGAGTAGCAGAAACACGTAGATGGCAGAGAAGGACTTTAGTTATGTTCTGCTGTCCATTACACAGTACTTCAGAAACTTATATATGTTTATCTTGTATTAACCTAGAAATTAATAGACTATCCCAAAAAATTATTAGAATCAAGCTTTCATCGATTTGTTTCATTAATTACCTGAGATATCGGCAGTATACAAGTGAAAATGCATGGTGCCTACATTTGATGTATTAGATTTATTTCCATAGCCAGGCCTGGTCAGTCGAAGAAGTGGGGATTTGATGAATTAAATTATTGATTATTACTTATTTCCTAAATACATAATAGTGAAGATGTATCGGAAAACATTTTGGAACCTCATTTTTTGTTGTTAAAAAATAACACTTCATATTAAAGTGTTAAATAAATAATCCAGGATTTATATATGAAAAATATTGAGTATAAAAATGAAACAAAAATCTCAACTTGAATTAACGCAAATTATGGTGTTTATCCTTCGTGAGTTACCCTTGTATACCGTCTATTTTAATGTTTCTGACTCAATTCATCTACTCCGACCGAACAGACTAAAGTACGTATAATAGTTCTTAACATGAATAATACAAAGATACGACTAAAGGAAAGTAGAATATTTTCTAATATTTCCAAATTCTCTTCCAGAATGATATTCCAGTGTCGCTTTTGGAGAGCTTGTAATACAGATTTGGCATGTTCTACCAAAATAGGAAATTATATGATCTAGTTCTCGAAAATTTACGGTTGCCGATCTGGTAGTTCAATATAAAAAAAATAAAAAATCACTTCATCACACTAAGAATCTTTTACATAGGGGCGAAAAAATACAACATTCGGCAAAGCCAGTTGAATCGAAAAAACATAAAAACTCTCAACCTTTCTAAAAACATCTGCACTCATAAACTCAGTTATAAGACTTGAACGATACCAATTATTGGGGCACGCCATCTCCGTTCTCATTCCATCGTCGCTGCCATCGTCGGCTCACCTGAAACACAAAAGAAGGCGCGTCAGCCGCCGCTTGCCTTTCGTTACACGCAAATCACTTAAATTGAAAAGCTCCTCCGCCATTAACTCGAGCCTCAAAGAGCGCGAGCGCCGCACGGGCCCCAATCAATAGGAGGCCGCGTCGCCAGTCGTAATAAGCGAAGCGCGTACAGCCTCTCGAGTAAAGAGTGTCTCGCCTTACAAAGGCCCCGGCACCAAACGAAATAAATGTGCAGGCGTTCGCCATAAACAAGAGATGCAGAGGGAGATAACTTAATACTCTAAAAGGGTTTATAATTTAATATTTTTATGTAGAGGATTCAATGTTGGGCAGGGGACTGAAAAAAAATTGGTAGGACAACGTTTCTAAATGTACTAGTTCTTCATCATGTCTATGTACAAAGGATTACACAATCTTCTATCAAATATAACAACACAGTTATAAAACAATAAGCACTCAAAAATTAATATACATAGAATATTTATAATGATCATTACGTAGGAACAAAAATATAAAACAATAATCATACAGGATTTAATATCAACTTATCTCTCACATGTACGAGAATAAGAACTTACGCAATCTTACCATAGACTTACACATCACCACTATTCAACATCATGAATACAATTAACTAGGTAAATTCCTGGTGGTCGGTCGATTCAAAAGGCTCATTTTATAATGTATATGAGTATTTATTGAATTATGAAAATCTCTTTAAATCTACATGTCGGGAAATAATATCAAGGGTGTGTTGGTTAAGGAAATGAAGAAAAAAAAATACTGGAACGTTTCGGAATGAATTATTGCTTCATCGGTCTGTGAAAGAACAGCATAGTAAGGAAACCACACAACTACACAATATTAAAATATTAAACGCTTTAAAACATTAAAATAGACACTTCATTATTTATAATGAATATTACATATGAATAAATTTACAAAACTGTAATATAAACGTTCCTAAAATTCTTTTATATTAGATATGGTATAATGATTAGTGTGATCATTCCCCAAAGCTCATTCTCTCACAGTGACAGTCAGAGCTTCACCCACTTTACAACTTTCTAGAACTAACAAGAGAAAGTGCCGATAGCCATTTCATTTATTCATATTTTATAATTTATATATTTACCGTTTTTATTTATTTATTGATCCTTAAAAAAATTAAAATTAGTACATGTCGATTAAATGGTAAAGATTTAGCACCTAGAAACTTTACTATTCATTATTGTACGACAAAATCGTGAAAAAAGGCACAACGTTTGATAAATAAGAGAAGCGAGCGCCTTACAAAGGCGCTGGTCTGAGAGACGAAATCCATCGAGGCGAAATAAATGTGCAAACGTTCATCATAAAGAAGAAATGTTGGGGGAAGATAATTTAATACCCCAAAGGGCTTCTTTAACGTGCGTTACTTTGCTTTTTATTGATCAACAAACAAGAAAAACATTGCAAGGCGTGTCCCGCATTTCCCAAGCATGGGCGTCCCCTGGCGAATTGAATTTTCATTAAATTATATTAATGAGAGCGTTTGCGATATGCAAGCGTCATAGACAAAGAGATCAAATATTTTAAAGATTTTAGTATCAGCTGATTTTAATACTTTATTTTATTACTTTATTTATATATTTTTCAAAAAAAAAGGAAAAATGCTGTTGTGACATTTGGAGCGAGAAGACAATCTATTATGTCCAGAATGAAAGCTAACATTGTGATTGCTCAACGACTGAAAAATTAATGTGGGCAGAATATAAATTTGATTCAAAATTCCTTAGATGTGTGGATATAATATGTCTTCTTCTCAAATATTATTTTTTCTAGACTCATTTCTCATATTCTCTTTTTAAGACTGTCACATTCTACATCTTGGAACATTATCGATTTCCAGATAGTTCAAGCAATGTGTTTAAGATGTATTTGTTTTTTCCTGTGTTTTGTATACAATGTCCTAGAATGGATATTGTCTAAATAGGATCTTCCATCTTTAGATATGTGATCTCCAAAAATATTGATACGGTTTTCTATTGAAGATGGTACGAACTCTGCAAATCAGTGGGTGGGTGGTTAGCGTTCTGGTTTCCAACCTGCGAGAACGCTGGTTCTAATCGACTGAGGGTTCTGGATTTTTGAAGGCAGGTAAACCCCAACGAAAAAAGATGACATTGAAAACTAGATTCTGTAAATATCTGACTACCCGTGAAGTATCCAGAAGAGCTAACAATTAAAAATTTAATGGAAGATTTGAAACTTCCTGTTTTGAAGATTGTACTGTCAAGAACGTATCTCGAGGAGCCTCTGAACATGTTTGGTGTGCCTATGATTCACCGTTTCCGACTTCACAAGTTCTAATTTGCGAGAGAGTTGTTATTTGCAATTATTAATGGATTTAATTTCAACGAATGAGAAATGACTACATCAAAAGCATTTTAAAAACTTTGACACATTGTCACTGTGGTAGTGTTCGTATGTAGGTACGTTGAAAAATAGAGATCGGCAGATGAAATAATACTTGTTTTAGCAGAAAGTTATGTGTGGTCAATAATATTCTCGACAATAAAACAGTAAATATCAAGCGTAGTTTCGTCATTTTCTCCTTCAACGTAAGCTTTTCGGCCGCATTGGGGTTATTGTCATTGCTACAATGAAATAAGAAAATGATTGGGACAAAGTAAAATCGATAATGTTGCAAGGTGTAGAAGGCAAAAGGGCCGTTTTTCTCAGGCGGACCTGCAACCGATGCAGAATTAGTATGCAAGTTAACTCATCTTTATTAATTTCATAATACGAAATTTAAAATGTAATTTATTTATGACTAATTTTACGATTTTCTGCATTATTATACTCAAACATTTCATTCTCATTTTTATATCAGTTCAAAAATTTACATTTTAAACTTTATAACAACTATTCAAAATATCTCACGTCAGAGTCATTCATTTTATGTTGTTAATTTTATTATATTAATTTCTTCCCATTGTACAATTTGTAGTTACATTTTTTTAAATTCTTTTATTTTATTTATTTAAGTTAGCTCTGTAACAAATACGTCATCAACTACCCCATCATTAGACAACAGTACAAACAAACATAGTAATTACAGTAAAATTTTATTTCATATTAGTTGAGGATAATCGCCATGCGGTCAAAATGATTTGTGCTGAAATTCACAAATACGAAGAAATTACACTAGATACTTCATTTTCTAATGTTCTAGTGTTGTATTATGATTTACCAACTTTTAAGAATTTATTCTTGTAAAGTGACTGATTAGTGGAGAATATGTATATTAACCTTATGCTGAATTGACTGGTGGAATGGATTGTCCTTATGATTTTCTAAACAAGAACACTTGTGCTTGACTACAAAAAACCGCTACTTCTATATTCGCAGTACTCATCGTCATTTTCTGCTCTACTTGCTATATAACACACGCGACACTTTGATCCCAAACGGAAAGTTCATACAGATACAATCTTCTCGAATCACGGTTTTCGAGTGAGCTTTTAAAATCCTTTCACCGTTTGCCTCTATAATGTATGGATTCAATTCCATACAGTCAGGTACAGTAATTCACTTGATCTCTTCTAAATTTCTATATCCTATGTAAAATGCTAATTGGTAGTTCTTCATGTGAAGTGTACTTTATCTGAAGCAATGGGAATTGTTCGAAGGAACTGACAGGTTAAATTAACCTATCCTTAAATACGATGGAGAAGGGGCAGTTTTGCCAACGTGTAATTAACGAATTCAAAGCGATGTCTTGGTTTGGTTATGTGACAATCAAACGGCAGTTCACTTTGAATTAATTATGTTTGTAATCATTCTCCCACCCAATGAATGTACACAATTTTTTTTATTTTTAATGCACATTTCCACTCAATTTTTTTAAAATGCAAATTTTATTTTGTTACATAATTTGGACTCAAACTTGCATTATGATTAAACCAAAATATGTATTCATGGTAGCTGATGAGACGATTCAAAATACGTATTCACGTAGCTTAAGTGAAACGTTTATTATTTTATGCAATAAACGCGACAAAAATGCACCAATTTAATGCACTTGGTGTTATGTATGCTGTTGGGTATTTTCAGTCAAATACATTTCAAGCAGATATTAAATAATGAGTACAAAATACACATATTACATATCTCAACTTCTAATTCATAACAATAAAAAGTAATTTATCCGATGTCAGCCGATCTGGAGAGCCGAGATAGCTAAGACGTACGCGTGTTAAAGTCCCGATTAGAAAAATCGCGAGGTCGAATAACGCAATTATGCTTGCAATTATGTTTGCTTGTGTCCTGTGACATGGTGGCCCCCTCCTTATGATCATATATCACCTTTCAAAATTATTCCGTTCATTCATGGACATCTTGGGTATCGCAATGGCTTGCGGTCTTTGCGCCAAAATATGCTTTACGCTTCGGTTTCTAAATTAAACTTTTAATATTCTCGTGCATGAGAGGGCCGAGAGACTCCACAAGTTGAGTTTATATTCCGATTCTTCCGATAAGTATCAATTTGATGCGTCTCAGCTTTACTGCCGCGGTCACGTAAGCGAGGGAACTGTGCTGCAATCTGCTGGTGGTTTACATCGCCCAGCTGATGTAACAAAGGGTTGGCTCCAGAAGGGTAGTGCGCCCAGTTCGTCGCTGCCATCTCCCTCCTCGGCACCCTCACCACATCTTCGTAGTCATTCTCCCCCCCTTTCATCTGCTACCCCGCTATTGTCTCATCGCTACCACTACAGCCGCCGTCGCCACTGCAGTGGCCACCACTACCGCCATCGCGTCTGTTGGTAACGTCGACACTAACTACCACAGCCTCCTCCTCCTCCCCCCCCCCCCGCCTTCACAGTAACTATTATTATTACCACCATCACCCCTTCACCATTTGCACTGTCTTCGCCGCCGCCGCTACCGCGCCTGTGGTCACCACTATCACTATTAACACCACATCTGTTGGTAACGTTCGCTTCGTTGACACTATGTAATCATCACAGCATCCCCCTGCCACCATCACAACATTTAATATTATTACCACCACCACCTCTTCACCATATAATTGCTTCACCGACGCCGCAGTGGCCACCACTATCACCATCTCCATCACATCTGTTGGCACCGTTGGCATCGTCGACACCAATCATCACAGTCTCCCCCCCCGTGTCACCATCACAACAACTACTGTTATTACCACCATCACCGTCCTTCCTCAACCATTTGCACTGTCGCCGCCGCCGGCGTCGCAGACCCCACCGCCTCGGCGTACGTCGTCGTCGTAAACCCGCCCTCAGCTGGCAAGGCGCGCGTGGCGAGGGGGGTGGCGAGGGGGGGTGGCGAGGGGGGCGTGGCGAGGGGGCGTGGCGAGGGGGGGCGTGCGAGGGGGGCGTGGCGAGGGGGGGTGGCGAGGGGGGTGGCGAGGGGGGCGTGGCGAGGGGGGCGTGGCGAGGGGGCGTGGGTGAGAGGGGCGTGGTGAGACGGGGCGTGGTGAGGGGTCGGCGTGTGAGGGGTGTGTGGCGAGGGGGCGTGGCAGGGGGCGTGGCGAGGGGCGGTGGCGAGGGGCGTGGCGGAGAGGGCGTGTGCAGGGCGTGGTGAGAGGGGCGTGGTGAGAGGGGCGTGGGTGAGGGGGCGTTGGTGGGGGGTTGTGGTGGGAGGGTGGGGAGGGGGATGTGCGAGGCGGCGTGGCGAGGGGGGTTTTGCGAGGGGGCGTGGCGGGGGGCATGTTTACGGAGCGTGGAGGTGGGGGTGTCAAAGAGGTGTGGCGAGGGGGGCGTGGCAAGAGGGATTGTGGCGAGGGGTTTGTGTGGGTGACGGGGGTGTGGTGACGGGGGTGTGGTGACGGGGGTTGGTGACGGGGGTGTGGTGACGTGGGGGGGTGAGGGGGTGGCGAGGGGCGTGGCGAGGGGGAGCGTGGCGAGGGGGAGCGTGGCGAGGGGGAGCGTGGCGAGGGGGAGCGTGGCGAGGGGAGCATGGTGAGGGGAGCATGGTGAGTTACTGCGCCGAAGGCAAAGCGCGACGCGCCTTGGCGTGGCGTGGCGTAGTGGGCATGGCGAGGGGGGCGTGGCGGGAGCGTTACTGCGCCGAGGGCAAAGGGCGGCGCGGCCGTTACCTCCCACGCGTTATGGCACTGTTTATTGCTTCCCTTCATCGCTGCTCCCCGCCCTTCGGCGCGGTTCACGTCCTCCAGGGCGCCGGGACCGTCCGCTGGATCAGGCGAGGCTCAGTTCGATTTCTGGGCTGGGGGTAGGCAGGAAAGGAATTCTTACCACGTCTGATTCTTCTGTTTCCTCTTTCTCTGGTTCCTCTTGTTCTTTTTCTTCATCTCTCTTCCTCTTCTTCGTTTCCTTATATTGAGAGCTCGGGTACAAAATGTCTGAAAATTCGATATTTTTCTTGACTTCTATAACGGATATTGAATGAATGAATTCTCCATAAATAAAAGTGTACATTGTTGAACACGATAAAAAATTCCCAAATATATGTCAATTTAATAACGAATATTTATTTTCAATACTAATACACTACAAAGGACCAAAATACTCATTCACTTAGAAAAAGGCATTGAAAACATTATACACGTTTATAAAATATAGGAAAAGTGTAAGAATATAGTGTTCTAATTGACAATTTGGTTTTTCAATTGGATTCATCATTTCACGAATTATAGAATAAAAGCGTACTTAATTAAATAATTTAAAAAATCTTATTTTCTCCTTTTAACAAATAATTTTCCGTCCAGTATGTCATATCAAGTACGTATCGTATAGAAACCGAGTGAAGTGGATTAGTGCGCAGAATGACTTCGCAGTCGAGAGATACGGGTTCGATCCCCGGACCGGGTGTTTCGAAGTTTCTCTTGGTCATAAGTCAATGCTGGGATGGTTAAAAATAACACGATCACCTCCCACAATCCACCTAGTCCTTTCACCCTTTATCATCACCCTATCACTTTCTTCAGTTTCCCTGCAAAAGGTAAGAGACCCTTTCCCTTATTAAAATATTAGTTGCTTAATAATAATAAATAATAAATAATAAATAATAAATAATAAATAATAAATAATAAATAATAAATAATAAATAATAATAATAAATAATAAATAATAAATAATAAATAATAATAATAATAATAATCGCGTAAGAAAAAAATAAAATGGATCTTTAAAATTTTTTTTTAGAACATTTATTTAAAAAAAGCAAGTACTTCAACGTCTTTTGCTTCTGTTCCAAAAAAACTATTCATAAATAGAAGAATAATTCTGTCTACTGACATATTTTATAATGTATTCAATAATTACAGCGCTAACTTTGCTAAAAATGTCCTTTGCACATAAGAAGTCGAGCACATCATTGAATTCGCAGACAAATTTTGTACTTCACAGCTAGCCAAAAAATGGAACTCTCTGAAGCATTCCCCTGCGTTAACGTATTTCACGGCGTGAGCGGGTCATAGCATAGAAGAGGCCCTTGTCGCGGCCGCACCCTCGGCGAGTGAGAACGTTCTCTCTCCGTCCTCTCTCGGTGCTTCGTCGCACGGTCGCCGTCCTCGACCGCGGCGCAACCGCCACCTCACACACCTTCTGCCTCACCGCAGGCACGGTGGCGGATGCCCTGCGGCAAACGGGCCGGCGACCGAGGCAGTCGTAAAGTTGGCAGCATCGGCAAAGTCAGGAACACACAGGTTCCAATGGTGGCAACTGAGTTGCAAGTAAAGTGAAATAAAATACTATTAAGTGTCCTTCTCATTTTACAAATCACTCACAAATCATTTTACAAATATTTTTACGCACATCATGTAAAAATAGCTGAATGTTTAAACTTATTTCGGTTTACACAACTCCACAGTTCCACGGCAGCGAGGGAATTGCACGTAAACGAATAGCGTAGGCTGTTGACTGAGGAGGCGGGGTGAGTTGAGATGGACTGGTGTGAGTGATGGACTGGTGTGAGTGATGGACTGGTGTGAGTGATGGACTGGTGTGAGGCGCGGTTGGACGAGACGAAATAGGATGGGGATGAGGAAATAAGGGATTGGTGGGGAAGGCAAAGACGAAAGGAAAGACGGGGGAAATGGCAGGCTGCACGGGAGGGAAATTGTGGGGGATGAAAGGGAAGGGGAATAGACTGAGAATGGAACGCAGAATGGGGCGAAGCGGGTAGGGTCAGTAGTGGTGGGGTGGAGCGGTGCTAAGCCTAGGCGGGGGGAAGTGGTTGCGGCCAAAAGGGGGTAGGTGGAAGTTTGGGCGTGGACATCACCAACAGAATACACCGAATGAGATCACCTTTAGAACTTTGGGATGTCCAAACTCATGTTTTTATAAGCTCACGGTGAACTGTTGAGCATTAGTGAGTCAACGCTAGCCGACCTAGTGCAAATCCTCTACTAAATATATCAACCTTTTGACATTTGTTGGCAACTGTAAGATATAAGACTTATGTTAGATCACACTCACTTGCGCATGAGTAACCCCGTCCCATTATTTGACCGGTGTTGTGTATACCGGAATAGGAGCAATCAAGCAAAACACAACTAAGCAAACTAGCAACACTTACATCGACGTAAAATCTCGCGTCTATAATATATCGAGTGCACCAATGCAAAAATACCAAAAAACGATGCACACACTGCTGTGATTCCACCAAACATCACTACCCGTCATTATGCTTCATTACCAATTCCAAACACCCAGAAACAGGTCCTATCTCATCAATTCTATTCGTGCAAATGGCGTTCATTTCAGCCATCGTATGCACTGCTCTGACTATACACATTCTCAGCTATCAATAGCAATAAAAGCTCTTTGCCATCGCACAAATAGTTTCTGGCTGTCACGCGGAAGCGCAGTCGTGGACTCCGTTTTGGGTGACCACCTAGTCGGTGAACAATAACGCTAATTCACCTACACCACCACATGTTTCCTCACTCACCTCTGGCTCTCTCCCGATTTCCTGGCATCGCCGAGTCGTCCTAATTGGCCACCGAATTTTTTTCAATAATTCTTCCCTATTTTGTGATTTTCTCAGTCCGCATACGCGATAGAACATATGTTTGGTTTCCGGAAACGAAGTTATTTCTATCTAAATGTATTGCGTCGAAGTGTATGAAACAATAAATGTTTCACTCGTTAAGCTCAATTGCCTTCCCGACACAAATCGGTGAAGAACTCAGGGTCATACGTTAAACTTTGCACTCAGTCCTACACCGAATTCTTCCTCTACAATCTAGAGAGCCATAACTAAACGACAATTTGCGCACCACCAACAAAAAGTTGAGAGCACAACGGACGTGGATGTCATGTATTATTTGCGAAACAGAGGAGAAGTTGAAGTCTAAAGAGAAGCTGAACAGAATATTTTTTCTTTATTTTTTTCTTTCTATGTGAGTTCGCTGTAGCAAGATTTTCAGAAAAGTGTTCTTATCGTCTTTGAACAGTACTAACGGAGTACACATGATATTGCGGCAATACAAAAGAGGGGCATCAAGATGGGTGACAACCGGGTCGAAATAAGTTGTAAACAAGAATCGACAATAATACACTATTACACTTTACCGCTCGATCCTCTCCGATATACAAGAAGTAATGTACCCTTGCAACCTCTGGTACCTAACTCTTTCGTGCGGCTTCGACACGTATGCCGAGTTTTTGGAGAGTGGGCACGTCAGTGTGACACTCTCAACGTCCCCGCTGTCTTATGCCTAGTCCGACGGCGTTGTCACCCGCACCTGTTTCTTGCGGGGGTGCTCCTAAGCTTCTGCTACGGCTACACAAGGTCGAATATGGCCGAGGACGCGGAGGCCAATAAGCGCAGAACTCTGGAGTTGGGTCGCGACATTCCAAATTTCTTTCCCAAGAGCCGCCATTATGAATGTTTATGCGCAGACACTCGGACTCATAGGAAATTGCGTGCAGATTTCCGGTCGGGTGCGGTGGCTGTACTGCCAGGTTTGACCCACACAGAAGGTAGTAAGGGTGTTGCGTTGATAGGGTTATCAAATTTCGATTGGGTTATTTAAGAACTAGAACTGGCATTTGAGACGCATACGTTCACCGCGATATCAGACAGACATAAAGTCGGTCACAAAAGAGATGTCAGAGGTCAAAGACATTGTGAAACGCATGTTTCCTTTATATGTTTGGAGATCGCACACTGAATTCGCTAATACGGGAAAATGTGTGAGAATGAAAAGCTGATGCTGAAGATACCCACTATCGCGCATGCCCTTTGGGATAAACAGCACATTGTAGTGGTTTTGTGTATCTTAACTTTGACCATATAACATAAACTTAAGATAGCAACTAAGTCCTGGGCACAAGTCGGTGTGGTGTCGCTACTAATTCTCGGCTTCGCATTTCAATACCTACGGCATCTCTGAGATTCAGCCCGACGCTCGACCTTATGCTCGTATCGCAACACGCAAATACAGCTCACAGTTTTTTGGGTTGTTACAACTTCTCCTGCTGCCTTGTGTGATGCTTGTTGTAGTATTCCATTATACCTGCTCATCATATCATGTTCTCATGATTCACCGCCGGCTACGGGCGGCACAACAAAACACATAAGTTCGCGACCTACGGCGCGCGGCGGCAGGGAACCGGCTTTAATTTAGCGGGCGAGAATTATAAACTCACTCCCGGTGTCGCACTGTCTCGGCGAGGGTAAAGCTAAGATGCGCCGATACAATTTGAACTTAGACGTCTACACTCCCCCTCTCGTAGTCACTCTGAGAGTACATGAGAATAAGGGACGTATAAATTCTATTTAAATCTAAGAATAATGTATCTCACGTTTCCTTCAGATCTTCGTTGGCCCCCGCGATAAATATTGTTTCGTAGCACAGTATAAAAGTATTTACTGCAACATTCCCAAAATTGGTGTTCACCTGCTTCGTTTTTTCAAATTAAACTCCGCATAGATCTAGCCACCGGCCCTGGCGACAAAGGAGCATCTCAGCTATGCATTCAAGGGAGGAGGCGCCGGCAGGTCTTGCATGACAGTTAGAGACTAATCGTTCTCGCTTGTGACTGCATTTGGTAGATTGTTAGTCTTTAAAAATTATTCATCAATTCGGTATTTAATGGAAAGGCTTAACATCGTAAGAAGGATCCTCGGCGGCGCGGGAGCTCATTGCGCAGACGGGGGCGCGCGGGGACACATCAGAAGCTCTAAACCGCGCTATTCTATCATGACGCGTATTTGACGAAGAACGTGAATTCACCAGACGGGACGCCTTCGCAGACGTCTTGAGGAGGACGTTTGTTAACTAATTTAGGACAAGAATCCGGCTCTCTGGAGTGTTTCACAATACGAGACTAGATGGTAGATTGTCCATCCCTATGCGTACACTGAAAGTAAACTGTAAAGAAGCGGTAATATTATTAGTGTAAAAGTTGAGAGTGTACTCATAGTCGATCCAGAGGGGAGACGAAGTGCGGATGTAGGCTGGGTGCACCTAAGATAGACCTAAAATGCGAAAGCGTTGTTCGCTGGTTTCATCTATGTCGTGGTATTGCACGATATCTCGACACTCGAGGATTATTTTCAAAGCGCCTGGCAGTTCCCGACCCCGTTTTTTCTCACTTTTACAGGCGTGGTCTAATGTCGCTAGGTGCCAATAGATGAGACTAAGCACGCGTCCACTAGAATTAATTGTTGTCTGCTAGAGAACGGTATGTTTATGGGATAAGCACATTCTGATGTAGAAGAGCAAGTAATCATGGTGTATAATGCGGTTTCACGTCAAAAGGAGATTACCTAAACGAAGTTACTCTTTGGGTTGAGTTGCGGGCGCGAACAGGCGGAGATGCTAATTATGTCTCGACTCTACAAGAGGATAACGCGGCGGGTAGAGTGCCGAGCAATGTCGGCGCAGGAGGATAGCGTGTCTGTCGTTGGTCGCTAGACGCTCAGACAGGCCGTCGAGCGCGACGTAGGGTCTTCTGGGGTGGCAGTCATGTTCGGATGAAGAAAAGGCGCGTCCGCGCTTAGACCTTACTGTCTTGGGCGACGATTCTGCCACAGGAGATTCTTGCATTAAAGTCTCTTCGCCTTCGAATAACTCGTATGAGGATTTAATGAGCGGAGGTACGGGCGCTTTATCTTTTGCGTTCATCTATGTATTTATCCATCGCAATTGGTATTATAGTGAGACTTCATCATCGCTCACGGAGGACAACTTCGCCTTAACGAGTAGCCCGGAAGAAAGCCAGGGACGCTTCTCCATACCCGAGTCGTAAACCGCCAATGAGCCACAGGCTTCCCTCCGGCAGTCGCAGACTCATCTTGTCGCTGACACCGCTGACAGAAGCGCCGACACTATCTGTGGTACAACAAACTTACGGTGAAATAATTACTCTTACCAACGCATAGGTGGGTACCGCACGAAAAGCGCTCCCGCCTTGGCAGCTAATCTTTCGCTATCCTAGAGATCGCACCCTGTGAAAGCTCCCTCGCTTCTGGGTGAAACATGTTTGCAAGTCCTGGTCCGATAAGACATAGAAATCTGACACCATAAATCCCACCGCACAACGTCAGTCCCTACACCACTTTGCTCACCCGTCCAGCTGCTCACAGACACTCACGCCAAGAGGTACGCATCGCTGCCCTTGTTCATGTTCTCGACTTGCACTCGTTGGTGCTAGCCATCTGTACACTCAGATTAAAATGTATAAGAATCAACCTCTAACAATGCTGTCATTACTGGGTGCCACCTGCCAAAATGTGAGCTCAGCACCTCGCTCTGTCGCATCACCCTGCACTTTTCTCTAGAACATTGATACTCTGTCCTTGTCCTCTCTGTATACACAACCTCGAAGTCTCTGCCACTCATGTGTATCACTTCTTATTCATAAATTCACCAATTTTCAAAAATTAAGTATTAAACCACGTCTCTGTGGAGGATGTGATATTCTGTCTTCACGACCCCGGCACTGAGTCGCCTACACCACGCTACCTGTTCGCTAGCCCTTGTCCACCTCACGCGCTAGCCACCCACTTTTGAGCCCGTGGCGCCTGCACGACTACTAAAATGGTATTACAGTATAACTTGTCTTTTAATGATCGAACCATGTGTGCATCATTTTGTCCGCGCGCCTCTGTCCATCCCCAGCCCTTATTATCGCAGTTTTTTCACATCTCACTCTCTCCTGCCTGGTCCAGTGAGAAGCTTACTCCTCGCACCGAATGAATGCACACCCAAGCCGCTGTCCACCACATCACCTTGTCTACCCCGCCCAGTCCAACCAGCCCGGCACTGTCCACACATAACACCCGTCCTGACAATATCCCCGCCCTGGGATAACAGCCCTTCTGTCCACCCCCTCCTGTCACACAGACACACGTACCCGACCATTGCCTCAAGGCTTTGATAAGACACCATCACTATTCTTTTGCAGCCTTATCATTAATGGCCCTTGTTTCGAGCCCTCATATACCCTATTCCGCCCAATCTGATCGGCCTGTTGGGTTATGTCATAATTTCCTTTCACCCTGATTTATCGCCGCTGTTTCTGTTCTATGTTAATTAATTCCCCCGTTTCACTTTGTTTCTTTCTGCTATGAATCGCACGCCTAAACCA
>BOPP01000006.1:12300207-12319256 GCA_017312745.1 Gryllus bimaculatus
ATCTGTTCGCACCCCTGCGCCCCTTCTGTGGTCCACCACCAAACGCTGAGGTCCCGCCGCCGGCGCACCTCGTATCCTCCAGCCCTCGCTCTGCTCTGCCCCGCACGTCCCTTACACACTGCTCCGTCCAGCTCTACACACTTTCCGCCCAGGCCCTGCCCTGTTCATTCCCGGCCCTGTCCACCACCACCGGGTCCACCCTGCCGCAGTCACCTCGCTCTGTCCCACTCCCGCCCTTACCAGTCCCCGCCCTGTTCACACCCCGCCCTTGACCCTCCCACTCTTTTTCTACCCCGTCCTGGTCCACCCCCGTCCGGTCCACCCCGTCCTGTCCACCCCCCACCCTGCCCACCCCGCCTCACAACACCACCCTGTCATCCCCGCCCTGCCATCCCCGCCCTACGCACCCCCGCCCTGTCCATCCTCGCACCGAATGATGCCACCCAGCCCTGTCCACCACTCACCTTGCTACCCGCCCAGTCCAACCACCCGCACTGTCACACATACCCCGTCTGACATATCCCCGCCCTGGTACCCCTTCTGTCCACCCCCTCCCCTGTCACACAGACACTACGTACCCGACCATTGCCTCACTTTGATTAAGCACCATCCTATTCTTTTGCAGCCTGTATCTTATGGCCCTTGTTTCGAGCCCCTACCCTATTCCGCCCAGTCTGATCGGTCCTGTTGGGTTATGTCATAATTTCCTTTCACCCTGATTTCGCCCTGTTCTGTTCTATGTTATTATTCCCGTTCACTTGTTTCTTCTCTGCTATGAATCCACGCTACCAAAACTTCCACCTACCCACTTTTGGACCGCAAACCACTTCGACCTCCCGCCATAGGGCTATGCACCACCGCTCCAACCGCACCAACTACTGCACACGCCTACCCGCTTCGACCCCATTCTGCGTTCCATTCTCAGTACTATTCCCCTTCCCTATTCATTACCCACACAATTTCCCAATCCCCGATTGCAGCCATGACCATTTCCCCGACGGTCTTTTCCTTTCAGTCTTTTTGACCTTCCCCACCAATCCCGTTTTATCTCTTCATAACCCATCACTATTTCGTCTCGTCCAACCGCAGCCCCACACAGTACCATCACATACTCACACCAGTCCAATCACTCACACCAGTCCATTCCACTCAACACCCAGTCCACTCACTCAACACCACTTCACCACCGCGCTCCTCAGTCAACAGCCTACGCTACTTCGTATTACGTTGCATTCCTCCGCGCTGGCCTAGTGGAACACTGGTGAGTTGTGTAAACCGAAAAAGTTTAAACATTCAGAGCATTTTTTACATGATTCGTAAAAATAATTTTGTAAAATGATTTTGATGTGATGATTTGTAAATGAGAAGGGACACTTAATAGCGTATATTTATATTCACCTTTACTTGCCAACTGCAGTTGGGCCCACCATTGGAACCTGTGTGTTCCTGAACTTTTGCGAGCTTGCCAACTTTACGACTGCCCCCGTGTCGCCCGCTCCGTTTGCCGCAGGGATCCGCCACCGTGCCTGCGTGAGGGCAGAAGGTTGTGGTGAGTGTCGGTTGCGCTGCGGTCGAAGGACGGCGCACCGTGCGACGAAGCACGCGAGAGAGGACGCGAGGAGAACGTTCTCGACTCGCCGAGGTGCGCCGCGGACAAGGGCCTCTCTTATGCATTGACCCTGTCACGCTGGAAATTACTTAACGCCAGGGGAATGGCTTCAGGAGAGTTCCATTTTTTGGGCTGCTGTGAAGTACAAAATTTGTTCTGCGAATTTCATCATGATGTGCTCGACTTCTTAAGTGTGCAAAGGGACTTTTTAGAGCAAAGTTCAGCTCTGTAATTATTGAATTAACATTATAAAATATGTCAGTTAGTATCATGAATTATTCTTCTTTTAAATACTTTTTTTGGAACAGAAAGCAAAAAGACGTTGAAAGTAGCTTGCTTTTTTTTTAAATAAATGTTCTAAAAAGAAAAATTTTAAAGATCCATTTTATTTTTCCGCATATTTTATTCTTATTAATATAGCATTTATTATTATTTATTATAATTATTTTTATTTTATTATTTATTATTTTTATTATTTATATTATTATTTAATTATTATTTTATTATTTATTTATTATTTATTATTTATTATTATTTTATTATTTTATTATTTATTATTTATTTTTATATTTATTAATTTATTATTTATTATTTATTATTTTATTATTATATTATTTATTTATATTTATTATTTATATTATTATTATTATTATTATTTTATTTATTATTTATTATTTAATTAATTTTATTATTTATTATTATTCATTTATTATTTATATTATATTATATTAAGTCAACTAATATTTTAATAAGGGAAAGGTCTTTACCTTTGCCAGGGAAACTGAGAAATGGATAGGGTGATCGATAAAGGGTGAAAGACTAGGTGGATATGTGGGCCGAGTGATCGTGTTATTTTAACCATCCCAGCATTGACTTATGACAAGGAAACTTCGAAACACCCGCGTCGGGGGATCGAACCCGTATCTCATCCGACTGCGAAATCATTTCTCGCCACTATCCACTTCACTCGGTTTCTATACGATACGTACTTGATATACATACTGACGGAAAATATATTGATTAAAAGGAAGAAAATAAGATTTTTAAATTATTTAATATAACGCTTGTATTCTATAATTCGTGAAATGCTGAATCCAATGCAAAAAACCAAATTGTCAATTAGAACACTATTATGCTTACAACTTTTCCTATATTTTCTAAACTGTATAATGTTTTCAATGCCTTTTCTAAGTGACATGAGTATATTTGCGTCCTTGTGTTATTGTATTGAAATAATATTCTTATTAAATTGACATATATGGAATTTTTATCGTGTTCAACCAATGTACAACTTTTATTTATGGAGAATTCATTCATTCAATTATCCGTTATAGAACATCAAAGAAAAATATCGGAATTTTTCAGACATTTTTACCGAAGCTTCTCAATAATAAGAAACGAAAGGAGAGGGAGCAGAGATGAGAAAAAGAACAAGAGGAACCAGAGAAATAGGAAACAGAAGAATCAACGTGATTAAGAATTCCTTTCTTGCCTACCCCAGCCCAGAATCGAACTGAGCCTTCGCTGATTCCAGCGGACGGTCCCCGGCGCCCTGGAGACGTGACCGCGCGAAGGCGGGACAGCGTGAAGGAAGCAATAAAAGTGCATACGCGTGGGAGGTAACGGCCGCGCCGCCCTTTGCCCTCGGCGCAGTAACCGCTCCCCCACGCCCCCCTCGCCTATGCCCACTACCGCCACGCCACGCCAAGGCGCGTCGCGCTTGCCTTATCGGGCAGTAACTCACCATGCTCCCCTCACCATGCTCCCCTCCGCCACGTTCCCCCTCGCCACGCTCCCCCTCGCCACCGCTCCCCCTCGCACGCTCCCCCTCGCCACCGCTCCCCCTCGCACCGCTCCCCCTCGCCACGCCTCCCCCTCGCACGCTCCCCCCTGCGCCCACCGCTCCCCCTCGCACGCTCCCCTCGCCACGCTCCCCCTCTCCACCGCTCCCCCTCGCCACGCTCCCCCTCGCCACGCCCCTCGCCACCCCCTCACCCCCCCACGTCACCACACCCCCGTCACCAACCCCCGTCACCACACCCCCGTCACCACACCCCCGTCACCCACACAAACCCCTCGCCACAATCCCTCTTGCCACGCCCCCCTCGCCACACCTCTTTGACACCCCCACCTCCACGCTCCGTAAACATGCCCCCCGCCACGCCCCCTCGCAAAACCCCCCTCGCCACGCCGCCTCGCACATCCCCCTCCCCACCCTCCCACCACAACCCCCCACCAACGCCCCCTCACCCACGCCCCTCTCACCACGCCCCTCTCACCACGCCCTGCACACGCCCTCTCCGCCACGCCCCTCGCCACCGCCCCTCGCCACGCCCCCTGCCACGCCCCCTCGCCACACACCCCTCACACGCCGACCCCTCACCACGCCCCGTCTCACCACGCCCCTCTCACCCACGCCCCCTCGCCACGCCCCCCTCGCCACGCCCCCCTCGCCACCCCCCTCGCCACCCCCCCTCGCCACGCCCCCCTCGCACGCCCCCCCTCGCCACGCCCCCTCGCCACGCCCCCCTCGCCACCCCCCCTCGCCACCCCCCTCGCCACGCGCGCCTTGCCAGCTGAGGCGGGGTTTAGCGACACGTACGCGGGCGGTGGGGTCTGCGACGCCGGCGCCGCGCGACAGTGCAAATGTGAGGAAGGACGGTGATGGTGGTAATAAAGTAGTTTTTTGTGATGGTGACACGGGGGGGAGACTGTGATGATTGTGTCGACCGATGCCACCGGTGCCAACAGATGTGATGAGATGGTGATAGTGGTGGCCCACTGCCGGCGCGGTAAGCAATTATATGGTTGAAGAGTGGTTGTGGTAATAATATTAAAAATTTGTGATGCGTGCACGGGGATTGCTTGATGAGTACATAGTGTCAACCGAACGAACGTTACCAACAGATGTGGTGTTAATAGTGATAGTGGGTGACCACAGCGCGTAAGCGCGGCGGCGAAGACAAAGTGCAAAATGGTGAAGGGGATGGTGGTAATAAAAAATAAGTCTACTGATGAAGAAGGCGAGGGGGAGGGGAGAGAGGAAAGGAGTGGAATGTAAAGTTAAGATAGTCGACACCTCAACCCAACACGCGCCAGAATGGCGTAGAATGAGTGAGCCACTGCAGTGGCAGCCGCAGCTGATAGTAAGGTAGCGAAACTGACCAGACAAATAGCGAAAAAAAACAACAAAAAAAAACAAAAAAAAAAAAAAAAAGACAAGCCACCACAACAAGTAAGCATGATGAAAAAGAGAGAAGAAATAACAAATAACCCCAAAGAATAGTGAATCCGAGCAACGCTGCCGAGGACCAGGAAAGATGGCAGCGACGAACTAGGCGCAAAAACTAACCACTTACTGACCAAACCCTATAACTACAATCAGCCCCTGGGACAGATGTTAAACCCACACAGCCCATTGCAGCACCACACACACAAAACAAACACAGTTAACCTCGCTTACAGTGACCGCGGCAAAGTAAGCTGCAGAACGAAAATCAAATTCGATACTCATAATCCGGTAAGAATCGGATATAACTCCAAACATTGTGGGACGTCTCTCGCAAAACTCTCAAGCACTGAGAAAAATATCTAAAAGTTTAAATATTAGACAACCGAAAAGCGATTAAAGCAATATTTTTGGCGCAAAAAACCCAAAGCCATTACGATACCACAAGATGATCCATGAACATGAAAACGAGCCAAAATAATTTGTGCAAAAGTAATATCATGATCATAAGAAGAAGGAAGGCCCATGTCACAGACACAAAGCAACTAATTGCAAGGCATAATTGCAGTTATTCGCACCTCACGATATTTTTCTAAATTCGGACTTTAACACGCGTACGTCTAAATAGCTATACGTCGGCTCTCCAGATCCGGACGACAGCCACCAACACCACCAAAAAAACCGAAGCGAAGCGGCAAGAACCTAGACATCCGCACAACATTAACTCTCTTATTGTTATGCGAATCTAGAACCTATGAGATATCGATAAAATATGTGTAATTTCGTCACCCTCCATATATTTAATATCTGCTTGAAAACATGTATATTGACATGAAAATACAAACCCAACAGCAAAATACATCAACACCAAGTGCATCTATACCTCGGTGGCATTTTTCTAAGTCGACGTTATTGCATAAAAAATATAAACGGTTTCACTCTCTAAGCATACGTGAATACCGTAATTCGCCAAATCGTACTCACTCAGCTTACCATGAAACATAAACATATTTAAGTTTAATAATAAGCTATGACAAGATTTGAGTCCAAAATACTGTAACAAATAAATGCTTTTATAAAAAAAATTTGCCCAAGTGACATGCATGCATTAAAATAAAAAAAAAAAAAATTGAATTACATTCAAATTTTTGGTGAAGGAATGATTACAAACATAATTAATTCAAAAAGTGAACTGCCGGTTTGATTGTCACATAACCAAACCAGACCCTCAAGCTCTTTGAAATTCGATAATATGAACACCAGTTGCCAAAAAAAACTAGCCCTTCTCCATCCTCAATATTAGGAATAGGTTAATTATAAACCTGATAGCAGCTCCCTCCGACAACTATCCATGCTCAGAATAAAGATACAACTTCACATTCACACCAAACTAACCCCAATAATCAGCATTATTACATAAAGAGAAAATAATAAGGAAATTTAGAAGAAATCAAGTGACCATTACTGTACCTGACTGAATTTATGCAATTGCCCAAGCCATACATTATCACGAGGCACCAACGGTGAAAGCGATTTTAAAGCTCACTCAAGAAAACCGTGATTCCGCAGACAGATTGTCAGCTGTATCAGAAACCTTTCCGTTTGGGCAAATCACCCAATCGTCGCGTGCATACCTAAACTATAGCAAGTACGAGCAGAAGAATAGACGATGCACCAGTACTGCGAATAATAAAAATAGCGTTTCTTTGTAGCCAAGCACAAGCCTTCTTGATTTACGCCCATACAAACAAATCACCACAGTCACCTTCCAAGCAATAAAAGCAAATTAAAAAAAACCCATAAGTAAACACTCTTACATCACATAATCAGTCACGTATATATCAAATAAATCTACTTAAACAGCTCCTCAGCTAACACTCCCTCACCCAATAACAACACATAGAACTTAGAAATGAAAAGAATCTAAGACTGATAACTCTTCTTCCGTATTCGCCGATAAAATTACCAGCACCAACATCATTTTGACCGCGCATGACGATTAATAACTCAACTAATATGAAAAAACAATTTATAACTGCTAATTACTACTCTCTTGTTAAATGTAATAAAAAGTTGTCTAAACACTCATCGCCCGCGGTAGTTGATGAACGACGATATTTGTTACAGAGCAACTTAAATAAATAAATAACCAAGAACTTTAAAAAAAAAATGTAATACACCCCCAAATTGTCCTACATGATGCGTAAGACATTAATATATAATACAAATTAACAAACCACCTTACACTAGAAACTGACTACTGACCAGACCTGAGATAAATAATATTGAAAATAATTAAATTAGTCTTATAAAAGTTTAAAAAATGATAAACTCTCTCTCTGCAACTGATATAAAAACCATGAAAAATGCAAATGATTTGACCACTATCAAATAATGAAGAAATCTAAATTAGTCATAAATAAATTACCATATTAATTTCGATATTATGAATTATAAAGATGAGAATTAATAACTTAGAACATCATAATTCTGCATCGGTTGCAGGTCCCACTCGAGAAAAACGCCCTATGTTGCTTCCTACACCTAAAATGACACCCAATTAATACGATTTATAACATAAATAAATGTCCCAATCATCCATATTAACCTATATTTCATCCATGTAAGCAATTGAAAAAATAACCCACAATAGGAACGAGACGAAAAAGCTATTACGTTTGACCCAGCCGACGAAAAATGACGAAACTACCGTTAATAGTCCTTACCTGATTTTATCTGTCGAGAATGATTAAAATATGACCACACATAACTTTCTGCTAAACAAAGTATTATTCATTGCCGATCATAACTCTAATTGTTTTCAAACAGTACCTAACATACGAACACCACCACAAAGTGACAAATGAAAAAACACAAAAAAACAAATGTCAAAGTTTATAAAATGCTTTTGACTGTAGTCAAATTCCTCATCTTTACGAAATTAATAACCAAAATTATAATGCACCAATAAACCCAACATCTCTACGCAACCATTACCAGCTTGTGAAGTCGGAGCGGTGAATCATAGACACAACCCAAAACTGTTCAGAGGCTCCTCAGATACAAGTTGCTGAAAACAGTACAATCTTCCAACAACAGGAAGTTTACACAAATCTTCCATTAAAATTATTCACTTGTTAGACTCAAATCTAGAATCAAACTATCACGGTAGTCAGATATATTACAGAAATCTAGTTTTCAATGTCTTTTTTTTCCTTGAAGTTTACTACACCTCTCCAACCAAATTCCAGAACCAACTCAGTCGTATTAGACACCAGCGTTCTCGCAGGTTAGGAAACCCAGACCCCGCTAACCCCCACCCACTGCATTTGCAGAGTTCCGTACCATCAATCAAATAGAAACACCGTAAATCAATATTTTTTGCGAGATTACATATCTAAAGATGAAAAGAGTCCTATTAAGACAAATATCCAGTTCCATAGAGACTATAAGATATACAAAAACACAGGAAAAAACAAATACATCTTAAACACATTGCTTTGAACATCTGGACCAATCGAATAATAGTATCCAACAACTAGTTAGACATGTGACAAAGTCTTAAAGAGAATAATGAGAAAATGAGTATCTAGAAAAAATCAACCTATAATTAAGAGAAGAAGAACCATATCTATATCCACACATCTAAGGAATTTATGAATACAAATATAATTCTGACCCCAACCCACAATTCCAATAATTTTCCAGTCGTTAGAGGCAATCACATGATAGCTATTCCCATATACTGCCGACATAATAGATGTTTCTATCTCGCTCCAAAATGTCACAACAGCAATATTTTCCTTTTTGTTGAAAACTACCTATAAAATAAAAGTAAAATAAATAAAGTTATTAAATCAGCTGATACTAAAAATCTTTTAAAATATTTGATCTTCTTGTCAGGACGCTTGCATTATCGCAAACGCTCTCAAAATTAATATAAATTTAATGACAATTCAAGTTCGCCAGGCGAAACGCACAATTATGAGGAAATGCGGGACACGCACATGCTAATGTGTTCAATTGTTTGTATGATCAAAATAAAAAAAGCAAAGCTTAACGACACGTTAAAGAAGCCATTTGCGAAAGAATACCTATTAAATGATCTTCCCCCAACATTCTTTCTTCCCTATGATGAACGTCGTGCACATTTATTCGCCTCATGGATTTTCGTCTCTCAGACCAGCGCCTCTTGTAAGGCTTCGCTTCTCTCATTTATCAACGTTGTGCCTTTTTTCACCATTTGTCGTAAATAATGAATAGTAAAGTTTCTAGGTGCTAAATCTTAATTACATTTAATCGCCAACAAACCATGTAACTAACTCTTTACCATTTTTTTAGATCAATAAATAAAATTAAAACAAGGTAATAAAACTATAAATTATGAAAAATAAAATGAAATAAAAAAATGAAATGGTAATCGGACACTTATCTACTTGTTAGTTCTAGAAATTGTAATGGAGTAAAGCTGCTGACTGTCACTTGAAGAGAATGAGCTATTGAACGGAATGATCACACTAAACCCATCATTATACCATAATCTAAAAATTAAAGAAATTTTAGGAACCCCTTCATATATACCAGTTTTGTAATAATATTATATAACATAAATGTAATATCAATGTAGGTAACATAATGAAAGTGATCATTATTTTTATTCATGTTTTAAACGATATTAATATTATCTAATATGCTGTAGTCTGTTGATAAGACACCATAATTCCACTTACCCTAATGCTTTTCTCAAAGACCCGATATCAAGCAAAATAATTCATTCCGAAAAAACGACTCCAGCATATTTTATTATTTCATTCATTTCCTGTAACCAACACACCCTTGATAATTATATTCACCGACAATGTAGATTTAACCACGCCTTCTCCATAATAATCAAAAAAACTCCCACTAAACAATCCATAACATTATGAAAATGAGCCTACCCTATAAGAATAAACGACCAACCGAAACCCAAACCAGGAATTTCACCCGTAAAGGTAATATCGATAATTTCATGATGCTTGAATAGTTCAGGTGATTGTAAGTCTTTTTGGTAACGATCGTAATTCTTATTCTACTACATGTGAAGAGATAACGTTGATATTAAAATCCTGTATGATTAATATGTTTCTATATTTTTCGTTCCTACAGTACTGATCATTATAAAATATTCACTATGTATAGTAATTTTTGAGTGCTTATGTTTACTATAACTGCTGTTGTTAATAATTTGACTAGAAAGCAATTGTGTAATCCTTTGTTAACGATTAGACATAGAAATGAAAGAAACTAAGTACATTATAGCAAACGTTGATAAACCTACCAATACTTTTTTTTCAGTACACCCAACCAGACCCAAACCCCAAACAATTGACTAACCTTAATCGACATAAAAATAATTAAATCCTCATAAACCCTTTCCCTAGAGTATAGATGGCTGGCGCTGCCGGAGGAAGCCTGTGGCTCTGGCGTAGATGGAAGGAGAAGCGGGTCTCCGAGGGCTACTCGTAAGCAGGCGGATGAGAGCAGATCGCCGGAAGAGACAGCAGCCGGGCAGACAAAGTTGCTAGCGGGAGACCTCTAGTCGCCTCGTGGCGTTGTCTACGTCTAGCACCCGAAGACACGCTTCTCTGCACTGCGGATCTACGGTACTCTATAAATAATACATCTCCCCTCTACAAACCAAAAGTAACTTTTTTAAACTTTTTTACGTGAAACATACACATTACTTTTATAGATTTTAATAATGTTAACAATAATTTATGCCTTTGTTCTTGGCAGCATACACGTGTAAAAGTGAGAAAAACGTCTCCTTGAAAATAATTCCATTAAAACGTGAAAAACAGGAAACCATTTTAGCACACAGTGAATATACATTTAATTTAACCGCTTTTACATTCATGTCCATAGTGGATGGCATCACGTATTGAAACTCCAGAGAGTTGTCATTATTACAAATTCTCTAAACGTGTGATTAAATACGATGATAGAAGGTTAACTATGGGAGGAGGATTTACATTTATTTCCTTATGATAATTTTAAAATAACAATTAAATATTAACAAATTATCACTTTGAAGAAGTGAGAAGTTCCTTGATGATCGGTGGTAGATCTATGGGAAGTTAATTTTGAAAACAAGCAGTTGAACACCATTTTGGGGAAATTTTGCAGTAAATACTTTTATGTGCTACGAAACAATATTATCGCGGGCAACGAAGATCTGAAGGAAACGTGAGATACATTATTCTTTAGATTTAAATAGAATTTATACGTCCTTATTCTCATTACTCTGAGTAGACGAGAGGGGGGACGTTAAGTCTTTACGATCTTACTTTACCTGGCGAAAGTGCACAGTGGTGAGTTATAATTCTCGTGGATGGTTTGTGTGATGGTAGGGTGATCATGAGAAATGAATGATGAGCAATGAATTACACAAGCACACACAAAAAAAGTTGTCAACCCCAAAAACTTGACTTATGTTTCTTTACATATGTCGACGTGCTGAATTCGAACCTGAAGCCAGAATTGTGACACCACGTTCCCAGTGTTTTCTTAATCACAAAAAGCGGATAAGGGTGGAGTATTTCAGGCTTCCGATTAGGATTCAGTGCGTCAAAACATATAAAGAAACACGTTTCAAGTCTTTGGACCTGACATCTTTTTTGAGAGCTTATGTTGTTGAAGTGAATATGGTTCAAATGCAGTCTTAAAACCCAATCGAATGGTCACCACACCTACACCTTGTGTTAAACCTGTACACCCACACTGACATTACATTATACGATCTGGCAACACTGCATGCCCACCATTCTTATGCCTCCCCTCTGTAGCAGCAGCTGACAGCCCCAAAAGCCGTGATGTCACACTGGCCACTTCCAAAACTTCCGGTCCGAAAGTACTTTATTCGGAACGAGAAAGTGTAATTTTTTTCATTTTAACTTTCAGTGGCCGCACCCTCTTTTCCATACATCCAGTACTGTCGAAAGAAACTTTCTAAAATCTTTCTACCACTCCATAGAAAGAAAAAAAGAAAATTCTGTCGTCTTCTCTTTAGACTTCAACTCTCCTCTGTTCTATACAGACTATCCACGTCTTGTACTCAATTTTTCATTTTTTTCTCTTTCAGAAAGAGAGGTAGAAGCAAGAAGAACTGAGTTCTTTCAGTAACATGGAACATTTGTTTCTCTCGCATTAATGAAATAACTTCGTTTCCGACAATGTTCACCGATGCGGAATCCAATAGGAAAATATTGAAAATTCAGGAATCGGATGAGGAAATCGAGAAACGGTTATGAATGGTGTCACCAAAACGGGAGTCCACGACTGCGCTTCCGCAGCAGAAACTATTTCGTCGAGTTTTTCATATTTATAGTCTCCGCCATTTCCACTTGGATAGACTGTTCTGTGTATTGATGTTTGTGGAACAAGCAGTGCCGTTTGTTTGCGATCCAACACGGAACGGTTCTCATGGAAGAGTCTACAACTTATTCAGTTGCAGTACCGAGCACGATTCTAGTATATTCGTATTCAGTGGAAATGCAACGTTCATGAGTACGCGAAATTCTGCCTTTGAAATACATGCATATTTTTAGTTATTTTATGAATGATTCCAAAAGATTCTCTTTAAAAGCTGTATCTATATTTTAAATTCTCGAAATATATGACCGTTTTAGAATTAGGCATTTAGAAGAACTAAAATGTTATATAACATCTGTATGTCGTCCAGGAGAAGGTATCAATAGTAATTACAATATCAAATACAAATCAATTAATTGATTAAATGACATTTTAAAACCTTTTGTGAATTTCAGCGGAACAACATCGCAAAAAACGAATAGCATCTACAGAAAAACTACGAGTACCTCAACTCCCTGGTCTTATACTCTTCTGTGATGTTTTTAAACAATTGATATATCTTGGTGTCGATTATGAGCAAGAAATATGTAATTTTATATGGTCTTCCTCCTTTAATTACAGTAGAGACTTTTAATATTTTTTTAAAATTTTTAATAAAATTAAGTTTTTCTAATAGTAGGTCTATCAAAATTACAATGGATTATAAGGCACTGTCAGGCAATGGATTATAAGGCAGACTGGACAGGGCGGGTGAATATCGAAAATTGGCGTTTTCTAGTTTTAAACAAAATCTTCTCCTGAGAGTTTGGATATAACGCTGTTACAACACTATCTTTAAATAACCTTTACTTCCTAACCAAAACAATATTAACGGGTGGAAAACACATCGACTAATTTGCCCCATGATTTCAACACGACTTGGCTTATCTAAATCATACCAATACTCTATGTAACGCCACGGGGGCTTGAGACACTCTCAGGGTAGCGAAATATCACAACACAAATAAATTACGAAAATGAAATGTGATAGTTCTGATATGGCTACAATTTTGAAACTTCGTCTCAAAATTATAGTAATAATATCTACGCTTTAAACTTATTGGGATCCAAATAACATTTCTTCCTAAACAGACACATATACACACATGCACACATAATCTTCTGGCCTCGGCACAACTCCCCCCACGAACGCTCCCTGGCGTGTGCTGAACCGAGGGCTTTCCACATCCGAGTTGTGGCCGCCTGTGCACCCACGTGCTGTCATTGGTGCGGTGTGACACGCCCGGTTTTTGTCCTCGCCCGCGCCGCTGCCGCCGCCGGCTCGTGGGGGCGAAAGAGGGAACCGCTCGGAGAGAGATGAGCGAGTCCGCAGAGGTTGATACTTCTTGCAAATGTTGCCACCACCATTTGTTTTAGTAGCGATTTAACACGCTCAGAAACAAGTTATGCGCCAAATGTACGAAAGACTAAGTATAAAATAAGAGGAATAGGCAAAACATGGTTTATTCTGATTACTGAATTCATGCCAAAGTACTTGGGATGAACTAATTACGCGCATAATTTTGACATGAAAGTGTAGGCTTCCGTAGCCGGAGTCAATATCTACTTGGCTGCCCGGGACACAGCCAAGGCACAGACGCCAACGTGACGGCCGTCATGCTGCGACTTTTTCTCAGCATGTGTCTCTGAATAAGGTGGCAATACAACAGCCGAAACGTTTTCATCCCTGCTTAGTATGCGGCGTCTCCCCTTATTGTAAGGCACGTGTATCGTTGCTTTTAGGTTTGTTTCTTTTTTCTTTTTTTCTTACTTTTTTTTCAAATTCTACGTGTCAGATGTTTGGCATAACGTAGTAGCCACACCTGTGCTTCTACCCAGACTACCTACATTCCCTCTCAGAAAGAAAACAAAAGAACGCAGATCGCATTTCGCTTCCCAATCTGCCCTTTGGCGGAAGCGAGGGCTTTGCACATCCACGTGCTGTCGATGGGGCCGCGTGACACGCGCGGTTTTTGTCGTCGCGCGAACCGCCAGCGGCATGTGTGTGTGTGGGGGGGGGAGAGATGGGAATCGGCTGGGGAGAGATGGAGAGGTGGTCGAGGCCGGAGGGCCCGATATTTCGTGTGAGCCGGCGCAAAAAAGTGACGCCACGCGACGCGCAGTGGGCGTGAGAAGGGCTGACCGCGGCGGCGTGCCCACGTGTACACCGCCCCTCGTGTCGGAGATTCTACCCGTCATGCACCCTGCAGGGACTGCCCAATATTATATTATGCAACTAGTTCATAACGTTAACTTTATTGCATAAGTACACGATTTGAAGAGTTTTCAAATTTGTCCGAATACAATAAAGCGACATTATAAACTACATTATGTACGTTTTTTTATGGCACTATAAATTTATGAGACATTTAAAGTTAATTTGAGGAAGAAACTTTATTGTGACGTCAAGGATATTTCTCATCTGTGCAAAAAAAAAATGGTGGTTGTCTTTTCGGTTTGCCGCTACCTCCCACGATTCTTACTCTGCGATTGGCTGAATGTGCGATGACGCAACTATTCATGCCATAAAAATCAAATGTATCATAATCTGTCCCATAATAAATGAATGAATGATTGGATGTTTCATGAATGATTTCTTCTAACAGTTATTTATAATGCGGGAATACAATAAAACCTATACATAACCGTTGCGTTACCATGGGTTGGGGTGTTCAAAGACTCACAAATAATTTTATGGGTTTTGATTTTTAGACATTTCAAAACCATTCATATTTTACACGATGCTATTTATCTCATTTTTTGCCAGGATTTCAGTTACTTCAGTAAATCTGATTGTGTGCAAAAATTTAAAATCATTCTCTCAAAAACTAATAATTAAATTTTGTAAACGATTTGTATTAATTTTAAGCCTTAACCTTAAATTTTTGAAACACTTTGAAGCAATTATGGTCTTAGTATAATATGAAGAGAAATTAATCAAAACACATATTGTCACCAGAAATTAAATAATTTTTAGTGAAAACTGATATCTCAAGAAATATTAATTGCACATTTTCCACATTCACGACAAATTGGCAAGATGAAAAATAATTTTTTTTAAAAAAGTAAACTAACGGTGCTACAACAGCACATATTTAATCGTATATCAGATTTATAACCTACGCAATTTTCGAAAATTCATTATTCAACAAATAATTTAAATAATAAAACGAATTAATTTTATAAATTTTAAAACAAATCGATAAATATGTTGTGAATAGGAAGTTATAATATTTGTTAATCTCTTTTGAGATACAGTTTTCGAACAACGAATAGTTCGTCAGACCTTAATGAACAATGAATAATGAATACTGAATAATGATGCTGTTATAATATGGATTTACGGATGATATATGTGCGCCGCAGCTGTAAATAGTTCACATGCCGCCGCGAGCGCCGCAGTGGATTCCGCCTCAACTCTAATTCTCCCTACAAAAGCCAATGCAGCGTAGATCTCCAAACATTGTTCTCGTCAGTCGTCGACAGTTGACGTCAGTTGAAGAGTGCCCGTAGTTGTCAGTGTAGGTGGTTGCAATCATTCTTCAGCAGTTAGCTCGCCATTAGTCGGAGTTCAATGTTCTGGGCGTTTGTGTTGACTTCCAGCTGTTATTTGAAATACTAATAACGACAGGAACTGCTAGATGAAGAGTTGAATGTTATATATCAGACTAGATGAACTTCTAGGAATTCGAAACTTCTGTGCGTGCTTTTCTGCGTGCTTTTTAGTAAAAAAAAAAAGAAATTATTTTGAAAGCACGATCAGATCAGAAACTGAAAGTAGGGCCATACGTTTTACTTTATTTTGCCTTCAAACAACAGAAAAATATCGTATAAATCTAAAATGGTGGTTTTTCGTCGAGTGTTTTCTATTCTACTATTCGGTTATGTTAAATTGTTTAATCTCTGATATCAACTAGTTTTTCGCCATTTTCAATCCGCAAAATTTCTCGTTATCAGAGCCCGATGAAAATTTCACCAAGTACAAATTTATAAAATAATAATAATAATAATAATAATAATAATAATAATAATAATAATAATAATAATAATAATAAATGAGGGATTACAGTTGAAAAGCTGAACTAAGGAGTGTAACAATATATTCACTTCCTATTTCGGCTGATGGTGTAGTAACAAAAAAATTCTGAAAAACTGTCTACAAAACTTTGTATTGTCTCAATGAATTCTAAATTACAGACAGAAAGCAGTGATCCACCAAACAAGTCAAATAGTTCGCAAGTTCTTGAACAAATGAGGCTCCCTTATCGATATTGGAGGTCAGAGTGAAATCTCTCTTCCCAGTGACCGAGCTCTTTCCTTAACGTGGCAGGAATGGGCAAATTGAACCCAAGAAATAATAATAAATATAATTACTACATAAAAGTTAAATAATAAATACGACTAATACATTGAGAAGTATGGCTGTGTTGTTCAAATTACATTAATAAAGACGAAAAATACGACACATATAATCTTATTTATCTTATTAACATACTGTGCAGTAGATCCTACTGAGCGTCGCGCTCACCTTCTACCTACGGTGTGAAACGAACACGGCCTACCGTGTATTACACTTCGATTTATACATAGCGGCATTTCAAGATCACGAGCTGGTCGGACAGGGGAACATTGTCATCCAATCTAAAGCTTAGTTACGACTTAAAATTTTGCTACTGGAGCTCCCGATTGGATGACAATGTCTTACTCTACTTCCAGCTCGTAATCTTTATATGTCTAAAATGGTGTACAATTGCTGTCACGCAGTTCTCAGAAATTCTACAAGGAGAAGCAACCTCCACTGGCCTTGTCGCATACCGCTCCTTCCGCTGAAACAGCCACTGTTGTTGAATGCAGGCGACAACTGCCAGGTCCCTTTGTGTAACACTTCATCGGCAATCTTGGGTAGTGAATATACAAGGCCTACTTCTACTTCATTATACTCTTTACCTGCATTTTAGTGTGCTGCTCCGGTATTCGTCAGGTGTTAATCGGAGAAACAATGGAAAACAACTGCTCAGAGCAGTCGGCCGCTATAATTCTTCTCAAGAATACTTCAAAAGACACGACAGGGTGTGTAGCTAGATCTGTGCGGCCCTCAAAGTTCTTAACACATACTCATAATGGTACGGACACTCACTAACACCGGTGACGCCTGTTGGACTGTGTACAATTCTTTACGATTAACAAATTAAAGCCGATCGCACATACGGCAAACAACCGGATATTTTATCCGAGATTTGGAAGTCCACTTGTAGATCTGAGTGTGCCGTGCGATCAAAACGACGCATCGTAACCAAGGAGAAACGTCTTAAATTCAAGAGTTTGGAAATCGAGATCAGCCCGGCGTTCAAGCACAGGCCGTCCCGATGGTTATCACAGCTCTGGGACTTGACCCGCAAAATTTGTGTAATAACTTGGCTAAACTTCCGTGTCATTCAAAAGACTCGGAAGTGCAAGTCTTTGCTTAATTTCAGCAGACTACGTTTTGCGCAAAGTATTGTACAATCACCGACAGACCCCAGAGCTGATCCTTAGGAAGCTGGTTACAACCTGGAGTGGACATTATAATCAACCAACACATAACATCTTTAGTCGAAAATTAGAGGAATAATAATAAGAAGAAGAAGAAGAAGAAGAAGAAGAAGAAAAAAAATAAGAAAAAAGAAGAAAAAATAAGAAAAAGAAGAAGAAGAAGATGATGATGGTGACTGGGATGTAATACATTAGTAGCACATTCTACAAAGGTAGTTTTCAGATCAATCTGCACAACGCTTGAGGCAAAAACACCCGCTCTATCTTTTCGCCCTCGACTCTAAATTTAAACAAATATCACGCTTTAAAGAGTTTCAGACATATCAAGAGAAGGGTAGAAACGAGAAATAAAAAGAATAGAATATGAGGCCCCACAGGATCAGCGATATGCCACAAATACGTGCCGGCGGGGTAAGGAACCATCTAGAGAAAGCAAGAAATCGTAGGAAGAAATGCGTTCATATTTGAACCACTTATGTTAAAATAGGACTCTGTTGTCCTGTAATAGTATATTGTAACTCTTTTTATTTTGTTAAATTGTTAATTGCACCACGATTGTGATGAACTACTGTCTGAGAAACGATAGAATAGATTAATACTTTTACAAATGTGAATTATTTACTGTGTTTCGTACTGCAATGTAGCGAATATGTTTGTTAAACAAAAACCAATATTAATAGAATATGGAACATGTCCTAAAACGGATGAGCAACATCTCCATATTATTTCTGGTGAAGCTTTGGAAATTCTCTTTTCGCATCATCCCTGACGATTTAAAACTATATTTCCGCACGATTTTAATGCGTAGTGTACAATGTGATTTTCAACAGTAAAATCAAGATTGAAACAACCTTGTATATACAAAAATTTATCGCTTTCAACAATTATTTGTAGACGTATTATTGGAGATGAAACAAGTTATGTGCGGGAAATAATATTGGAAGAATGAGTTGCTGCAGCGAACACGGTTTGGGAGCCAGAAACAGAAGCTTTATACGGACCTATAGGTAGGGTCAAATAAAAAAAACGTTAATATTAAATACATGCAACGTAGAATTACTTTACAAAAAGCTAGTTCGGCCTCATTAACTTCGTGAAAATCGTCGTAATTCCAAAGCCCTTTCCGAGCAAGGATATTTCACACCACGTTTTGCACGTGCGTGTGTTTTTATGTGTATGCGCGCGCACGTGTGGTGCGTGTGTGGTGTGTATGTGGAGCATGTGGTGCGTGTGTGTGTGGTGCGTGTGTGTGTGGTGCGTGTGTGTGTGGTGCGTGTGTGTGTGGTG
>BOPP01000006.1:12322794-12372425 GCA_017312745.1 Gryllus bimaculatus
ATAAATATATTTGTTATACGAAAGCTCTGTGTCTGTGGTCGCTGTGAGTATCCATGACGTCACAGTGTATTATTTACTGTGTCCGTGTTCATATTATTACTAATTGTATTCATAATATCCTATATGTCAGACGTTATTAGAGGTGTATATAGACAATCACTTTGGGTGGGCAAAGGCATTCATATTCTGAACGAGATTCAGAGTTACTGATCAACAGTCCAAACGTTCCAGGTACAAAAAATGTTTAGTGAATTTTGTGCTTCTAACTACGAGTATTGCGATAAAAATTATATCGGTGATCTCATTTTAAGTACCCAGGCGAATAATTATTTAGCATATTCGAATAAAAATTTGAGCAACAATTTTATGCTTTGTTCAACATCATTTGTGAGACTCAGGGTGATGAAAAGCGAGTTGAATCATGTTACGAGAGATTAATGATTTTGAAGACTAAATAAAGAAATTGTAGTTTCCCCAACTTCATAAGTGGAAATGCCCCGCCAAAATTGTAAGGTGTCCATGTATAGAAGCACTATCAAAAGCCTTCGAACAATATTTGGATGAAAATGATATTGTGTTCAAAAAAATGTAGAAAGACAAATACAATCTTCGAATAGACTGCGTCATCATGAGCTGATTTCACATTCTAAACCTTCTAAAGGCATTTTACTTCACAACGGGTTTGTTTGCCCAAAATTTAAGCAGGTGCGGATCCATAGACGAATTTTGAAAGGGTAAACTATTTTTATTAAAACTCTTTTGGTCAAATGTGTGTTATTACAGATTATGTAGAATTATGCAGGATAGGCTCAGCTCATGTTTTGATACAATTTTTATCGTTTTAACGTTTATATGAAAATAGTTTTACTCTAATGTTTCGTGAGAAGTTAAAATTAATAGTTACTGAAAAAACTTGGGAAGGGGAAATTTACCTCATCTCCCTCCTTGTGAATCCGCGCTTGAATTCAGAGAGTAATAGAAGTAAAATAAGCGTTACGTAACTTGTAAATCTTATCAATTACTATATATACATAAATTGGTAAATAAGTAACATTTTAAATATGGTTGCAATTCTTCCCAGAATTCAAGAAGAGACTCGTCCTACTCCTTCTTCCTTTGTGATGGGACAGTCGAGATTAGATTTTGCATTACAAAAGGAAGGACTATTCTCTTCGAAAGAATTTGAAAGTAGGGGAGAAACAAGTGCAGGAAGGCTATGGCAGAAGTTATTGAGATTTGGTTCTCATTTAGCCAACAAATTAGGACTGATAGGAAAATGGCAAAGGAAAAACATCGATAAAAAATGGACATTCCTTTAGATATTTACTTGCAAAACGTTTTCAGTTTTCTTTGCAAAAAAATTCAAAAAGAGTTTGGAAAGTTGTCTGTAAACTAACATCCATTTCTTTGTGTAAATAAATGTTATATAAGTATTGAATTTTTTAGATATTGTCTCCTTCTCATTCTTCATCAACATTACTGCTCGCTACTTCTGCTTCTCCCTCTAACGATGATGATGGAAGTAAATAAAATTACTTCTATTGATAATCAATCCTTTTAACTGGAAGTCAATACTAAGAAGTATACAATAAATATAAAAAATACGTTATCTACCCCATAAATAAATTGAAATATATAAGAATAATCATACAATATCACACTACTGCTTCAAATCTGCTGAAATGGTGATTGGATGAGAAATGAAATAGTATGTGTTGCATTAAGCATACCGAAAGGAATGCTGTATAAAAAAACAATCATACCTGAAAGGGATAAACTGTTGTTCCGTAGACTATTGACTTCGCTATATCCCTCCCTACGACAGGTCCTAAAATTCTACGAAAATGTCTCTCTAGTTCATATACGAAAACATTATAACGGCATAAAGCTACACGTCTGATGAGAGGAAGATTCTTTCAGCAATGGGGAGCACCCACAGCACACTACAACGACCACGCTTTCTACCGTTGGAGCCGGTATTCCAACCCCATGCTAGTAGAATTTTTCGTGGACAAAGTAGGTTCGTATATTTAACTCTAGTATTATTTATAATCATTCACCCAATCACTCTCAACCCACTAATATCGCCATTAATTCTAACGAAGTACTAAAAAGACCGAAAGATGACTCTCACGGGGGAAGACAATGGAAAGACAAGAAAGTCGTAAATAAAGTATTATTTTTGCTTGTTTTATTTTTCTCTTTAGTTTTTTAACCGACCTTTATTTTAACTATTGCAGTATTTATATAATAACACTGTGGATCAATCTGTAATAGGTTTTAGTGGAAAAACCCGTTAATATTATAAAGTTATAAAATATTATTTCGCTGACTACGTAGATCCAACAATTTTGCGTGAGACTGCAAGGTATTTTATTGTAAAAGACCACCATTTCAAACTCCCATGATGACCAAACGTAATTCGTGAATTAGTACGAAGCAATTCGCATATGTCCTTCTGCTCGAAGTCAACAAGCTGTGTTAATGTTCAAGAATATTGTACACCCAGTGCATCGCATTGACAGATTGCAGATAAATTCGTCACATTCCCAATTTCCAAACCGCGACCAGTGATTCACGGGAAATCTCGCCCGCCGTTACCTCCAATTCTCTCCCACTCGCCACACCCCTGCCCTAAACGGCGCGACGAGGCGGCTGCTGGGCGATCGGAGCTGTAAGGGGTAATCGGCCGTTCACTCCGCCCCCCCCCCCTTCGCCCACGACGCCCGCGGGCGGATCGGTGGGCTTCGCTCCGTCGGCCGGAAAATGCCAGCTGTTGCTGCCGCCGGCGAGCCGGTTGAGCGCCGCGCCATTCTCAGCGGCGAGCGCCGCCTCTCGGGGTTGCGGGCGAAATATTTCATGCGGTCGCGTCGCGTCACATGGCTTCGCGTCTGGGGTCTTGTCCGCCCGCCCAGCCGCCCGCTCGCGCGGAAGAGCGTGCCTCGGGGATTGAGTGACATCGGGCACCAGCAAGGGAGACAGAGAAAAGGAGACCGGGAGCAAGACTAGAGAAAGGGTCTGTGAAAGACTGAGTGTATGAGAGAGTGAGTGAGTGAGTGAGTGAGTGAGTGAGTGAGTGAGTGAGTGAGTGAGTGAGTGAGTGAGGGGGTAAGTGAGCAAGCGAGCGAGTGATCGAGTAAGTGAGTGAATGAATGAGTGAGTGATCAAGCGAGTGAGTGATCGAGCGAGCGAGTGATTGAGCGAGCATGTGATCGAGCGAGCGAGTGATCGAGCGAGCGAGTGATCGAGCGAGCGAGTGATAGAGTGATCGAGAGAGTGATCGCGTGAGCGAGCGAGTGAGTGAGCGAGCGAGCGAGCGAGCGAGCGAGCGAGTGAGTGAGTGAGCGAGTGAGTGAGTGAGCGAGTGAGTGAGTGAGCGAGTGAGCGAGTGAGCGAGCGAGTGATCGAGTCTGTGAGCGAGTGAGCGAGTGAGTGATTGAGAAGTGATTCCGCGTGCGTCAACTGCTGATGTCTTGTCATGTAAGTGTTATGCACGATGTGTCGGGAGACTTTCCTTCCTCGAAGGATCGCTAGTTCCGGTACCGAGTAACACGCGGACTTACGGTGATTTCCCCATCCAAATATCTCCCACAGCGGGGCATCACCCGAACCGGGCAGTGCCCCTAGGTCCCGACGTGTGGTGGTGAGGAAGAACGAGCCATGGGGGATTGAGCGGCATCTGGCACGCGCGGGGAGAACAGAGAAAATGAGACGGACAGGGAGCGAAACGGTGAAGACGTGAGTGAGTGAGTGAGTGGGTGAGTGAGAGAGTGAGTGAGAGAGTGAGAGAGTGAGGGAGAGAGTGAGTGAGTGAAAAGTGAACCCGCGCGCTTCAACTGCTGAGGTCAAAAGTGCCGTTAGTGTTGTGCACGACATATTCCGAGTGGCGATCCCCTCTCGCTAGTTTGTTAGTTCCGGCAAAAACTTACAGGTCGATCTGCGATGATTTTCCCTTCCAAGTACCCCTCCCGGCAGGTCACAGCTACGTTCTACGCTCCTATCATGTGTGGAGGTGCACTCCATGTAAGTGTAAAGGTATGTAAGAGGAGAGGACAAGGAAAAGGCAAAATCACACGCAGTGCGTGGTCGCTATGTCAGGGCTTTGCTTCAGCATTCTCCTGGTATTGCTCAGAGAGTCTACGGGAAACTACCAATCAAACCACTCTTCTTTAATATTCCCCGCGAGACGGTGTTTGAATTCGACGAAAGGTGTTTATTTATTTACACAGATGGTGAATACATAGTTCAGTTGGATGTTGCGCATGTTGGATGGCTTAATAACTAACTTCAATTAAAACATAAAACTAAGACAGAGACTGAGATTACCCATTGAGCTCCTCTAGTTGGGACGAAAATTTATTTTGTATTCTGGTTCTATGTGGAGGGGTTTTGTCGAGTCTTATAGTGAAAGGATTTGGGGTATGTTTGAGAAGAAGTTGTTTGCTAGGTAGGTGATATGATGGTATACAGTGTCTAGGTCGAATTCGTTGTGTAACTGATTATTGGAAACATACCAGGGAGCGTTTGAAATAATTCTGAGAAATTGGTTTTGTACTATTTGTAGTATCCTTTGGTTGGTTTTTACTACGTTTAACCAGATTGGACAGGCGTATAGTACCAAGGGTCTTATTGTTCTGTATATTTGAATAGCTGAATTGTATGATAATGGGCTGGATCTGTATATTAAAGGCTTCAATTTTATTAGCTTGATTGAGGCTTGAATTATTTTGGTGTCTATATGCTGCTTGCAATTGATTTTTTGTCCATGTTCAGTCTTTAGTATCTGATTGGTTTATTGAGAGAGAGCCAGTTGATGATTGCATTGTTTAGCATTAGCGGTCGCGGGGTTGAGTGTGGACGGAGTGTGAAGATCTTGGCGGCTGTTTTCGTTGGACTGAGTAATCTAGTAAGTGTCGAAATTTCTCCAACCTCGGGCCTCGTGACCCAAAGACCCCTTATCAACAATACTGTAGATGCAATGGTGTTGAGCCAAACTATCGTTGCCGGCACGGATAAGGAGAACAAGGCCAGACAGATCTTCGTACATAGAGAGAAATAGCACAAAGATAAACAGAGTCGTAGGGACACAATAGAGACAAACACTGAGCGAGACCTGAGAGAGAAGGACAGGCGTACAGAGATTCAGAGGCATACACATATATTGAAGACCCAAAGAGGGACGTATTTAGATAAGCACAGAACAATTCATTTGAAAACAGAGAGACCTGTAATAAATATTACCAAGAACTTGATTTTTTGTTCATTCTTGATAGAAATTGAATTACTTGTTGGAACTTATGTGAGGTAAAATTAGAGATTTTTAAAATACAGAAAATGAATTTTAATTTTTTGAATTTTCTGGCTGCACTGACACGTATACAAAGTTTACTATATTTTATAGTTTTTTTCAATTATATTTTACTGCAATTATTCTTTATTGGTCCTTCTAATTAACTATTTATTGCCAAATAAGTATATTGATGGTGCCAAAAGAGAAAGAAAAGAGCCTAAACAAGATAATAACCAAATTAAGATACGAAACCCACGGAGACGAAATACAAAGAATGTCATCTAGAAATATATGACTTTGGAAATAATAACGATAATAAATACACGATATATAAAATTCGTATTCGACAAAAATTTCTGTTGTTTCCTTCTAAAGGAGTTGCTGTCCCTGATAGGAAATAATAAAATTTTACACTCTCGCTGACCTGTGAGCCTGTGAGCCTGTCAAGGGTGGGCCCGTAATTTCAAAGGTGGTGTCTGTCAATCCACTAGCGGTGACGGTCCAGCGATTCGCACTTTTGTGACTGACAGGCGGCTGCCGGGCATGCAGAGGGTTTTACGTTTAGTACTGAGACGAGAAAGAGAGTGAGAAAGGGAAAGAGAGAGAAAGGGAGGGAGAGAAAGGGAGGGAGAGGAAGGGATGGGGAGAAAGAGGGGGAGAGAAAGAGGGGGAGAGAAAGAGGGGGAGAGAAAGAGAGGGAGAGAAAGAGAGGGAGAGAAAGAGAGGGAGAGAAAGAGAGGGAGAGAAAGAGAGGGGGAAAGAAGCAAAAGTAAAGAGAGAGTAAAGTAGAGAGTAAGAAAGGGGATAAGAAAAGGAATAGCAAAGGAAGTAAGAAAGGCAAAACGAAAGGGAGTAAGAAAGAAAGAACGAAAGAGAGAAGTCGGGAGAGAGAAACGAGCTCAGGAGAGTAGTCAACGCTGAGAGTCGAGTTGAGGGAAATTGTAATTAACTATTTCCCTCAACATTTAGTAGTAGAGATAGAACGATTAATTGGATGAGTCAATCTGTCTTGCCCGGGCATTCAATCTATCCAGACAGTTTGATTTCCGTCAAGATTTTAATACCACAATATGCCGTTTGTTCTGAGCAGCGGTGTTTGATGTTTGAACGATAAAATATGATCTAAAGAAAGTAAGTACAAAATTAAACTGGTTTTGTAAGGAAAAATTATTTAAATTCTTGCTAATACTGTTTCGGCCTGTTCATCAAAAGGCAAAGAGGTGGCAAAGAGGTTTTATCATAATGTAGAGAGACAGTCAATACAGTTCAGTAAATAAATAACAAAGCAATATTGTCGTTAGTTTTTGACTTAACGCAACACAGCTAAAAAACGTAGCTCTCGAACGCATAGCTTTCCAACTTGGTACAAAACATAAATAAATATATTCTTTTAATCAGGCACCCATTTCACCTACCGAATTCAACTTTATTTTCAGTGCTGCGCGGATATGTTGCAAGAAAACAAAAACGAAGCGGCAGCCTCACAGAATTTTACCGCAGTACTTCTAACACCGCGTCGTGCAGCCGAAGCACCGGATCGTTTGATGGCGGCAGGAACGTGGCGTCGTAAATTTCAGAGGCTTCCAAATCGCCCATCGCGGGCGCAGAGGGCATGCGCGCGGGCGAAATCCTAATGCTGGCGCGCATGACGCGCAATATCTGGGGCGATGGGATGGGCAGGCGATCGGACGCCGAGAGCTTCCGCTGAACTGCGCGGTGCGACGTAGTAGAACTGCGGCCGCGGCAACGCCGTGCGCATGGATCGCCCGGTACCCGTGTCTCTGAGGCAAAGGGTATGTGGGGGACGGAGGATTTGGTATAGAAATCGCATAGCTGTGGAGATTGTGTAAGAAGAGTTGGAAAGAGGAAACTACATGTCGTCTTTCTCGGTATCATCGTTGTCGCAATTGTTGTCGCCATTGCCATCACCATCGCTGACGCCATCTTCGTCGCCATAGTAATCGCCATCGTCGACGTCATCGCTACCGTCATCATTGACGGCTCTGATATTGTATTCAGCAACGTCATCATAGTCAGCAACGTCGTCGTCATAGCAACGTCGTCATCATAGTCAGCAACGTCGTCATCATAGTCAGCAACGTCGTCATCATAGTCAGCAACGTTGTCATCATAGTCAGCAACGTTGTCATCATAGTCAGCAACGTTGTTATCGTAATCTCCAAGGTCATCGTCATCATTATCTTTATCATTATCATCATCATCACGATTTACTGGTTCTGAGTGTCAATAGCCTACATCTTTACTCCGACGCAAACGTACTGCTTCCGAGAGATCTAGAGATTCCCACATTCGGTTTAAATTAACTTCATTTCGCTGGTGTTGTAATACGACATACTACGTGACATGAAGCAGTCTTTTCACCACAAAGCACTGCTTTTCATCCAAGGATTAGTTTCTGTTCTTGTAAGTTTTCTTGGAAGACGATATGTCGCAGTTTTTCCTTTCGAAGGAATAAATCATCTCAGAAATGCACAATATGGAGATAAAGGCTGCAGAAAAATTGTGTCATATTTGCTAGGATATATAGTACCGATATAGTACACCAAACACATTTCTTACTGAGACAATACCCGTGAAAACGTCCCGAAGCTGTACGTCGCCTTTATTTTCCAGGAAAGGAAGTTTATTCTTTGATGTAAGCCAGCAGTAGTTCTGAGTACACGAGGCCCAATAAAATCGGGATCGTTGGATTTATTCATGGTCAATGGTGTACGCAGATGTTGGAATCCATATTATTTATGTTTTCTAGTTAATTTCGCAGTGAGTGTAAATTCATGTCGTCTTGGGACTGTTCAGTTGGTTTTTTTTTATAAGTAAGGTTCGATCCATCAGGACGCTGCTGGTAGGCCTTAGCTCGTAGAGAGCTGTTGTGTCAAAGTACATACATACAGGCATACAAGCGGTCCATTATATATTAAATAATTGCCAATAATAACGGGCACAAAAACAATAGTCTCACAATTTCATGTATTCTTAGTCAAGAATATACTACGTATGTGTCATGCATTCTTGTAAGCATACAAAAATCATCATGGAAAAATTATTTTACAGAAAACACAAAACATAAGTGTGTTTTTTACCGTGCAGGAAAATATGATGTCAGCAGTACTGCAAATAACTAAATATTTTCACTGCACGCCTTAAATTTTCCAAAGACTTTTTTTTTAGAGATATGATGTGGAAGAGAAAATAACACTTCAAACGGTGATCACCATTCATCAGTTTATTACTACCATTCATTAGCACCATATTTAAAAAATAATTAGCTCGAAGGCATGTACTGTTCTATAATTAGAAAACAAGAATAAACAAGTATGTAAATAAATCAATGCCTCTTTGCAATCTCTTCGTTTTATCACATAAAAATGTGCTAACCAAGATTTTTCATATCTTTACACTTTTTGTTTAGGGAGTCTTTTATTTTCTTTCATTAGAACAGAAAATAAGAAGCATGAAAGATCACAAATTTGCATTGAAGACTACAGTCTATGTAGCAAAACTGCAAACAGAATGGAAATATTCCTTGTTTTAGAGTCAGCCAGTTTAATAAATTTTCATTTCCTCTTACAGTTTGTTAGTTCGGTCACGGAGAAGTGCCTCCAAAACGTACTCTAAACAAAAGCAAAATCTCTGTTTTTGGAGATGGCAAGAAAAAAATGGGCTCTTACCGCCTAATTTTTTAATAAAAGAAGTTTAATTTATTGCAGGTTCTAATGGAAGAACGTTCGTTAGCATAGGTTTTTTAAGCTATTGAAAAAATACGGTGAATGTTTTTTTTTAAATGCATAGTGTAGTTTTTAGGAATCAGAATGTATTATATGTAACATATCTCATCGGAAATTCTGAGAAATTGAAAAAAAAGTGCTGCGAAATTCAACGCAACCGGAAGTACTGGCTCTCGGCTCTTCTTGGACTAGGAGTTATGCCGTACAAGTCGTGTTATTGTCACCACTGTTTCTCTTGGGTTACGAGATAAAATCACTCTAACTTAAAATTTTGTATCACAGACAACCAGAAACTATCTGAGGATAATCCACTTTTAATGTAAATAATGTGGACTGACATTCAAAGCAGTACAAATGTAGTGCGACGTAGACAACCTAACCTATATTACGTATTGCAAACTTGTGAAAATAAAAAAAAATCCAGTGAGACACTAAATTTATTAGCAAACATTTCTTTCTAGAGCAAGTATTCATTACTTATCTTTTAAATATTTACAAATATTTATTTAAACGCTCCGTTTACTTTTACAAGCAGCTATTGTTAATCTGTAGGTGTAATAAATGGTCGAATGTTTGACTAGCGACTGGCACAAACATCCCATCGCAAGTGGACAACGGAAGACGTTGCCACATCAAGTGCAACCTTTTGGTCACTCGAGGTCGCTCGCGCCCAACGACCTCCCCTTCCCCTCCCACAGGCCCAATGGCTGCCCCCATGAAACAACGATAAAAGGAGGCAATTAGCTCGTGATGGCCCTGAGCGGGAACGACAACACTAGAACCCTATCCGTCCACAACAGGCGGCTGGCGCTGCCAACCTCCTTCGAATCTAGCCGCGCTCTGGTCTATTATGAGGCGAGCTCGATTGTGTGGTCATTAATCGTGCGGCTTGAAGGTAGCTTGAAGATGAGCTTCGAGACGTGGATTGGTTGATTTCGCCGGTTGATGTCGGTGGAATTTTGAGGCGAGAAAATTCACGCCATGTCGTGGCGTGATGGCAGCACGTTAAAGAACACTGGGATTTCCTCAACAAGACGCGCGTTACATCAGAGATTTATTTTTTGTTGCTTGCTGAAAGGGATGTCTACTAAAACCGCTTGAGTGCAGCAACCACCTTACTCTAACAATATGGGCATGAAACAGGCTCAAGAACTGGAATCTGTTGGAAAACGGCTACATGGTAATCCCTCAAAATCCAATGATTCACCACCGGATGTCGATATGAAATTAGAAATTATCATTTACACTTGACAGCAGGTTTTTCCGGCGAACGTTTGTACGATTTATAACATTTTAAAATGAGAACTCAAGCCATGCTATCAAAATTTTATTCTACAGAGTTTTGAAGACATAAATATATTATCAATTTTTTTGTTAAATTGATATTTTTGCCAATTATTGTCATTACGATCTTGTTTTGTTTATTTATAAGAAAAATAAAAATAATAAGTGCAGATCTGTATTAAATTGGTGTTTGATCAGTGAATGGGAAAGAAGAATCCTCTTAGGATGTCGCTGACATAAGTTGTCACTCCTGATTTTGTAGGGATCGTCCGTACTTCATTATAATTGTCCTGCACTCCTGCGTGAATGCCCTGCTAAACCTTTTTTTTTTGCTTGATAATTATGAATGCTTCACTGATTTTATTATCAAATCTTAAATATTTTACCTCATAACACCTAATATTAGTATTCTAAAGCTTTGCTTCTGCACAACTGTTTAAATTCGTGAAATTAGGATTTGCTGTTTTCGAAATCGCACAGTGGCATTTAAGCCTTTTTTCTGAAGCAGATAACATAGAGTAATGAAATAATATTTCAATATTTCTAAACCCTCTTAACATTCTTGTTAGCCAGACCTACGGCGTTTGTTTATTGATAAGTCAAAACGTAGCTGAAAGCTGCTTTGCTTCACAATGGGAATACATTTCTATCTGTTCTGTTTGCCTGCGCTATTAATATGAAAGAAATGTTCGGAACTCTGAAGATAATTCCAGAGAAGATTCAGTAACAAAAATTTGCCTGCATATCTAAAGATCTTAGGCTGATTCAACAGCTTTTAGGTTTACAGGCTGAATGCACAAACCTTTTCGGTTTTTTGCGAATGGCACACTATTTATAGTAAACGCCACATCATAAAAAAGCATTCACGTAAATATTTCCCAACGGGTGCAACAAATGCTAAGAAGTTTCCCATAATTTATAGGAAAAAGATATTTCTCTCTAGATTTAATGAATTTCGTGAAAGCTACGAAGAGAGATAGAAGGGAGACGGAGAGAGAGAGAGAGAGCCTGAGAGTGAGAGGCAGTTCACAATTGAACAACAATTAAATAATTTGGGTAGAATTGTTATGGAAAAATTATAGCGTCGGTATTCCAACTGTGAGGCAAGAATGAATATACACAAACTTTACCAAAACATTCAATATAAACAGTAATATGTTATTATTGTTTTGAACCCCCCTAATTGAAAATCTAGATATAATTGAAATATGGTTATCATTTAATGATTGTAGTAACATGTCTCCAGAACTCACGTACTTGCCTGCTCTCGCCGGTTGTTAATCTTTCGCTTCTTCTAACACCTTCATTTCTAGCACAATAGGAAATAATGAATTAAATTCAGATTTATACCAAACTCGTGAACGTTGCTTGTTCATGTCTACAGTCTTTATTCCTTATTCTTTATCCTATATCCTTTACGCTTCAACCTTTCTTCTTAAAATTACATCTCTTGAGAAAAAGATCCTTGATTACATTAATAATTCAGATCTCTGTGGGATCAACATAATTAAAGAACATACTTCTGGAATTTATCCATTTCCGGGTTCCACCAATTATTTAACCAGCAGAGGGATCTTATCAAACAGAGCAACATGGCAGTTAGTAATCCAATAGTGATAAAGATTTGAAAGAATCTCGAAAGAAGAAAGTGGGGTTCGTATGCTCAGTTGCAATGATTGTAATTCTGCCACTGCTGAACAGACTGGCAGGAAACTTTTTCAGAAAGTCAATGAACACCGTAGAGCACCGATGTTTCAACAGAAAAACTCCACTTTCCCGCAAAAGTGCTCTTAAAATAACTTCCCATATCATTATTTCATTCTAGAACTGAGTTGAAAAACACCATAAAACTCTGTAATATTTGTTTTCTGCGTACTTTTTCTGAATTCGAATTTGACGCATTTAGGAAGAAAAAAATGCTAAAAATTACTCGCGTTCATCAACAATCAACAAAACATCAACAATTATAAGCGAAAAAAAATGTTTATATAGTTCATTTTGTTTGTTGAAGTGACTTTTGTCAGAAGGCACAAAAGTCTCCCCTGCCACCTAGGTTTTTCAAAGCTCCCCTCTTGCGCATAAAGCTATCGATTTTCTGAGCTCCAAATCTCTATAGGATGTGCTGATCTTTAGAACATTTATAAATTCTTAAAAATGTCATTTTTATTTTAAAAAATGTATCTAAAAATAATTTGTATTATAACAACAGTATGATATGGAACTTCATTTCCACAAATGAGTTTTTATATTCTTTATCCTCGAATATAATAAAATAACAGGAAAACCGTAATATTTATATAATGATTATATTTATATAATTGGTTTTCCTGTTATTTTATTATACTCGAGGATAAAGAATATAAAACCTTATTAAGTGAAGTAAAGTTCCATATCATAATTCATCATAATTGATCATAAGAAAGTATTTGTGAAAACAAAAAATAAAAACAACGCTTAAGGCAATGGAGGAGTTGTAATTGTGTAGCAGCGGTACTTCAGCGAACAAAGGACAAATGAAGGCCGCGTCTGGCCGTTGTTTATCCGAGCTGTCTCAACGCCAACCACTTGCTGTACTTGAGTGATGACTTTTGAGCCAGGATATTACTGCTCGGCTGTGAAGACTCTGCTGCGAGGATGGTAGCACCCGACAGATGCCGCGGGGAACGAAGTTGAGAGACTGAGGACTGAGGATAGCAGAAGGGGACTGACGTGACCTGAAGGGTAAGAGAGGGAAAGGCAGCAAAGCGGTACATGAAGGGGGTTGGAATCCGAGGAGATAGGGAGTTTCATGGGAGGGGGGGGGGCGGACGATTTGAAAACAGTAAGGGAGTAGGATCATGAAAATAGGCTGGAAAGACAGTGGGATTCACATGATAAATTATGGACACGCGTGGAAATGTTTGGTAAATTCAACAGCGGTTCCTCAATTAGTTGGGGACAAAGTACCAAAGAATAATGGTGAAGCATGATATGAAATGATCTTGTCGCATGAAGAGGACAGATAAACTAAAATTTCAGAAGAGATTGGTGAGAGATAAAGAATATAGTGTCTCTCCATTTTCTTCAAAAACTCGTGCAAAACCGAAGATTTGAATATTTTTCTGATCTCAATGTTTTAAGCGAAAAGTCTTGAAAGTATTTATAAATAGACACATTTTATATATTTCCATCTGCAATTAAATGGACGGACGCCAAGACATTGTGAAAAATTGGAACTTTCAATGTGCGACAACGAGCTTCAAAATCAGATCCGTTAATTTATATTTTGTTCTCTCTTGACTCTTCAAGTTCCATTACCCTCTCGACAGTAAACGACCTACCCTATATAAAGGAGCATCTTGTTGGTTGAGAGAAAATAGATTTCTTCGCACTGTCATTCGAGTTCGTACGGTGTAGAAGCTGTCGAAGCCTGGTGCCGCAAACGACCTTAGAGAAGTGAGTAGAATAACCGGGGCGAAAAACAAGCGATGCACTGGGGACGGTTGCTCAGCAACCGGATGGCGCGAGCTGCGGCAGTGGCAGAAGTGGGAGCTGGAGAAAGGCCTTGCGGTAGCAATACAGAACAGTTGCCTGATAAGGCCTAACAGTTGCCTATACATTTAAAAAAGTAAGGTTAGACAGTATATACTTTTACCGGCAAATAATTCTGATGCCCGCTGACAGCTATCAAACATAATACTGTTCTTTATTAAGTGAACTAGGTATTAATGCTTACTAACGTTAAATTTAAATACTCTCGTAGTGTGTTGGATTGTATCAGTTCGAAACTAACTTTTATTTATTCTACCCATTCTTACAAACATAATTCATTTATTTTAATATTAATAAAACACAGGGCAAAGGGTCCCCTCTTTCAGGAGATACCACCTTGAAGTAGCACCTGACTATGTAAGCGGAGAGATTTGGGTGCTCCCATGAAGTTGAGACCTATAACGCATAGAAGTCCTTGATATATTGAAGAATCGATAAACATTTCTATAAATGGGATCACCCAAGCTGAACGGACCTCAACGGAGGAGGCAGACGAAAGGATCTCACAACCACCTCCGGGTTCCACGCATGATCTTGCATACGACTTCCATAGTACGTAAAACTCATATCCAATATCATTCCTCTCCCTCGCCAGCGAGCCTGGCCGTGAGGCAGACAGAGAGAGGTGAGGCAGACACAGAGGAGAGACTAAACGAGAGAGAGAAAGAGAGAGTAAGCGCGAGAAAGTAAGCGAGAGAGAGAGTAAGCGAGAGAGAGAGTGTAGGCGAGAGAGAGAGTGTAGGCGAGAGAGAGAGAGAGACAGTGTAGGCGAGAGAGATAGAGTGTAAGCAAGAGAGATAGAGTGTAAGCAAGAGAGATAGAGTGTAAGCAAGAGAGATAGAGTGTAAGCAAGAGAGAGAGTAAGCAAGAGAGAGTGTAAGCAAGAGAGAGAGAGTAAGCAAGAGAGAGTGTAAGCGAGAGAGAATGCTAGACAGAGTATGCGAGTGAGAGCGAAAGGGAGCTTTTTCCTTAGTCGCGCGAATATAGTTGAACTTCATTGAATATGCAATAGCACAGCTACACGTACACGTCAAACATAAATGCGAACAGGTAGATTTTCACAATTAGGTCTGATGGCGTGAGAGTAGTTTTGAATAGTTTCAATGGAATTTTCAAGGCTGCTGTTTACTAGAAATTGGTATTGTAATGCTCCACAAATGAATTACTAAAAATACAAAAATATTAGATTATTCAGTACATGTGTCTTTTAAAAGCAAATTTGAAATAGATTCAATTATTTTTAATTTCGTGAATTTTAGATGGAAAATGTCAAATTATGTAATACGGTGACCGGAGTAAGAAAAATTAAAAGCGGACCTATCTTCGAATGATTCAAAAACAAACTTGAATTTAGTTGGAACTACTTCACATAGATGCTACCAATTTAAATTGAACAGCTAAATTCACAAGGTCTGTACATTTTTGCGTTGTACAGTGTATGAAAGAAATCCCCTTCTAACAGTCATATGTTAATTTAAATAGTGATAATTCATCAAATGAACTTCATATACCTTTTACACACACCAATTTCAATTAATATGAAAGTAAGTAATATCAGTACCCGTAAAACCAAGAGTATTCGCAAGATCGTAGCTTGTTGACGCATCTCTTCGTGTCGCAAGACGCGGACTACAAGAACAGGTCTTTCGTCGTGAAAAATCACCGTTGATCGACGCCAGGAAGCCACTCTTAAGGCAGGCAGGAAAGTGGGGAGGCTGGAAACGATGGGGGAGAATATGGCAGGGGAAACGAAAGGAACGAAATCACTGGAGATGAAAAAAAGAGCATCGGCGCTCGCAAGCAAACACGATGTTTGCGTGCGGCGCCGGGGAGGCAAGGGAGTGTCTCGCAAACACGCACCGCTCCAGCCGGGACAAGCTCTTAGCTCCCGTCAGATCTCCCGGCATGAGTAGTAGTGTATTGTATGAAGATGTATGTGTTTGTAAGTAAGGGGTGAGGATAGGACAAGGGAGAGAAAGGAAAGATCGCGCACCGTCCGTGGCCTGTTTGTCAGGGTTCTGCTCCAGCATTGATCGAAAAAAGTACTGTCACTGCAGTGCCTCTGACCGGGAGGTCCGAGGTTCCAGTCTCGATGGTTCAGGATTTTCAACACTAGCTTCTCAGTTAGTTCAAATTCCATTCATGTCTGGAGGAGAATTCTAGCGGCCGGCTGCTCTGATCGGTAGTTTTCTGTGGTTTCTCCGACGAATACCAGGCGTATGTCGGAGCAGGACCCTAACAAACGGGGCACGGACAGCGCGCGATCTCTCCTACCTCTTCTTTGTCCTATCCTCACTCCCTTACACACACTTATCACACTATCATACACTACACTAACACATGTGTCAGAAAACCAGTCGGGAGCTTATAACTTGTCCCGACAGGAGCGGTGCCCCGCTGGTGGGAGTACCTGGTTGGGGAAAACCCCGCAAGCCGACGATAGGTTGGCGCCGGATCTCACCATACAGAGGAGAAGACTGCTACCTTCTGAATCAATATATACACTACACGCACGGGAATAATAATCCTAGTAGTTGACGCGTCCGGATATACTAATAATCAATCAATCTAAAAAACACGGGAAACTACCGTTCAGAGTAGACGACCTCTAGAACTCTCCTTCAGCCAGCGACTGAACTGAACGGAGCGTTGTAGTTAGAGTCGAAAATCCAGCCGCCATCGTGACTGGACGCTAGAACCCTCAGTCAAAAGCAATGCTGTGACATAGGCTGACGCCCTGACCCACCTCTCGTGGTTCAACATCCGTGGATGCGCGAAGATGCAGGACGAGAGACGCGGAGAAATTGCGATATGGGATGACGTGGGACGAGCGGGATGCTGAGAGAGGGTTAAAGGCATGCTTTCTGAAGTAACGTGAACGTGATGGTGATGGGGTTATGAGAATTTGGAGGCTATGGGATCCAGGAACGCAAGGTCACGTGTACACAAGGTTGCGGGAACACAACAATGACGGAACGCTCAGAAACCGGAGAGGCGAATACGGAGGGTCACGAACACGGAGCCATGGAATTGTCGAGTAGAAAAATAAGGGAAATAAGGGAAATGAGGGAAAAGGGAGCTTGGAGAGCGTGTGAAAGCCGAAACAATTTTTAAGGAAAACGCCCGGGAGGGGTGGGAACCCGGGACCGTTCCAGAAAAGTCTTCAACTTTCTGACAATAACAAAAATAATACTCTTACACCGCTACGGAATTTTGTTTAGAACGCGATTTGAACTCTCAACTCAACCAAATTTCCACATTTTTTCTGTAAATGAAATGTCTTACTTGTTATCTAGTAACTCTCATTTATTAGATTTGTAGTAAGAACTCTACATTTTAATAATATTTAACAGTGAGAGAATTAACGCTCAATTCCGGTAAATTGTGCATTATGATGTTTCAAGAATAACTACAATACAACTCCTTTGCTAGTTGGAAACGAAAGTAGTGAACGTTTCGGCATTAGAGCAAGCATATGCGTTTGTGTGATATATGATGCAAGAATATATTTCCATTAGAGTTCCATCGAAGTCATTTAATGAAGGGAAGAAAGCCAGTTTTTTAGTAGAGAAGATGTACTGATTTTAAATGTGTACATTAGCAAGAGTATATTTCCGCAATGTCCAGGAATTCTCTGATTCATGTGCCCCTCTACAAAAAATGTCTGTGTTTATAAACGCACGTGATGAATACATGGATTCTAGGATATCCCACAATAGCCTATATCAACATACATTTACAGATGTTGGTAAGAATGAAGAATTGCATTGCTCCAGAAAATGCAAATGTTCCTAATTCCGTCAAATTTGGAGAATAAGTACTGAAGGACATGAACGACATTTTCGGGATTTTCCATATTTTGCATGCTTTTCCACAGCTTTTTTGTGCGAAGAAATCGCATAGATTAAGTTTATTATTATTATTATTATTATTATTATTATTATTATTATTATTTTATTGTCCCAACTGTATAAGTTCGAAAACCCTTAGATTCCAGACGCACTTGATGTAGTTTTATAATGGAAATTTAGTCTTATTACTTGTTTGTTCCTTATAATCAGTTGAAAGGGAGTATTCAATTTTAATCTTCTGTCATCAATTGAACCCGTACATTCGTAAGTTTAATATACCCTTTATTCGTTCATTCCCAATACTTCTCTGTCATGTTATATAAATATTTTTCAACATTTTCATTTTATATACGTCAATGTTCTCAAAGTTGTGCTAAATGAAGCAAAGTTTTTGGTCTTCAGCTCACTGGCACCGTTTTGTTCATTTAAAGTTCGTTACAAATGACTATTAAAACTCAGTTCGAAGAGACCTCGCAAGGGTCCAGGCGAACACAACAAATCTGCTTCGTTCGTTCAAGAAGGGAATAGTGCAGCTGAAATTCACAAAAGAATGAGCAGTGTTTATGGTGAAAACTTTCAAACAAATGTGCAATGTTGGATTCTGGAGATGTCCTCATTCACGACAACACCGTCCCTCAGAGTGCTGCTGTAACCTAACAATATCTGGGGCAGACGGGTCGAGCACCATCACTTGGCGAATTCTCGGCTTACCAGCGAGTGATTTTTATTTCTTCCTCGAATTGAAGAATTCACTAGAAGGCTCTTTGTTACTCTTGTTTACTCATTGTTACATTTGTTTTGTTATAGTGCAATGGAGGATGAAAAACAACGGCCCTCGTATTTTATAAAGTATTACTACTACAACTGAAATCACCTTTGCTTGACCTTGAAAGCAAAAATTCTTAAATTGTGGCATATTAACCCCAGTTGTTCCGGTTATTTTCATTTAACGCATGGTATACGTTTTTCTTCTCCAAACCAATAACCTGAGGGAAAAAAGTTATTTTTTAACGATTTAAATGTAGTGTGATTCATCACTCCCCACATCAAAGTATTTTCATTACGATCTCGATATGTGCAAATACAGTTTTATACGAATCGTTTGTTTACTCTTCGATGTGCAAAAAGATTCTCCAAATCGTTTTACCACTTTTCAACAAAGAGTAAAGATACAAATATTGAATCGTTACACGGAATATCCACACCAGCGGGAAACCCAGTGGCGAGTTCTTTCCACAGGCCACTGGCTTCGCATTTTCGGCTATCGAAGTGCTAGCGCCATCTGCAATCTATTAAGCGAAGCAGCGGATACTTGCGGCGAGGGGAGCGCCACGGAGAAACAATAAACCTTTGGAAGAGAAATCGATTTGCGGACAGTTTACTCAACACTTCCGAGTTTTCAGTTACTCTCTGTGTATCCTCGCAGAAGCGTCTATTTTCGAATGCCTTGCAAACGCATGCTGGGAGCACCGGACGTCATAATGACGTCATCAATTCTGTTGATACTCGGCGAGGCATGGGGTTAGCGATCTGAAATTCCACTGCGGGTGACTGTGATGATTGAAATGGTGCAGTGACGCAAAGAGGCAGGTGTGATCTGGTTGCCTGACCTGGTGGGGTGGATTTCTAACCCAAGATGGCCAGGGCGTGCTTGAAACGATCACCTTGAAATTTGAAGAAAAGAGTAGCAGTAAAAGTATTACCTGTAGAAAGTCACAACTCACTAATCAAAAATAAAGTAAAATACCATGAAAGGCTATTGCTATCAAAATACGTTTTTTCCATTCTTTAATAAATTCTCATTGCATTGTTGCTAGTTTTGTAAACTTTTCACAAACTTTCAAAGGGATGTAGTTCAAATATAGCTTATTCTCAGTTACAATATGGCAAGAACATGCGCCATTTCTTCGCAAATAGAAAGAGTTTTTGAGAGCAGAGTCACCAATTTTTTAATATGAAAAGTTTCAACGAAAGGATACTAAAGTTAAAGTGGATTGGACGATATTCTGCAATAGTCCACTACGACATACCTACACAAATCTAGATTAAATATATATTTCAATTAAATTTCAGAAACATGTTTAAGTCTATTATCATACACAATAATTATGGTATTGTTTCATAATTTGTAAACCTCTCTCATTTAATTCGTTTTTGAGAATAAGAAAGTCATTAAACAATATTTTGGGATATTCAATTTTCTATATAGTGCATATGTACTACTTTTTATTATAATGTTTTTACAGTTCTTACTTTTGTGTGATGTGATTTCAGGGTTTTAGCCAGAAGTAATAAAAGTGTTCTTTTTCTCTCTGTGGACTTCATGATCAACATTATTATACTCAACAGATTAGCCTACATTCTCAAATCTATTGAATTAAATACACCGAAACTCTACATCGCTTATAATGTGTGCTTCCTCAACTTCATTGTTCTTTTGATGATACCGAAACGCAGTTGTTCTCGCTGCGTGGGGCATGGAATTCGTGGACATGTAATACTTACGGTTGGAGAGAAGCCAAGATTAGTGACTTAAGTGATCTCTCACCAGTGTAAATATACGTGCAGCAAACTGAGACCTCCAAGGTTGTTTAACGTTGAAAAACATTTATCAACTCACCGAAGAAACCAATAGACGGGGAGGTTATTACGGGAGAAAGCATTACTAGGTGACGTGACTTGCTGGACAAGCGCCAAAATTGCGCAACCGATTCGTAAAAATTGAGGGAGAGGGACGAATCCTGAAAGACGTCAGTAATATTGTCGTGATATTATATTTTCTATTTGAGAACTATTCAGAATTTAGTGGTAGGAGGTTAATTCTTACTTTGTATTTGAGCCAACTACACAGATAAAGCCATCACACATACCATCATACCACCATCATTTAAATACCATTACACATCAATAATTTGCTAGTTAAGTCGTGCATGTTGACCGAAATCTACACCTACAGAATCCACGTGCTTATTGAACTATGCAATTGCATTAAGGAGCCACCAATAAAATGTGAAATTCGATCAAAGGTTTCTTTAGATAGTTGCTGTTAAAAGGTCTCGTTTTGTTTAACGGAACACAACATATAAACAATTATCTGAAGCGGTTGTAGATAATTCACAACTGAAATATACGTTGGTATTATGTTAGCATTGCGTGTTGGAAAATGTACACATAAAAAATATTCCTGTACGGACAGTTTCATAGATAATGTTTTCCATACACATACGCATGAATTTACAGACGATTCATGCCTTGTTGACTTTGATTCGCAATCAGTGGCGGCTGGTGTCTCAAAACACTGGAGATTGCACTTCCATCGAATGACGGAATTGCAATTTAAAAATTCAAAATACGAATATAATAATAAAATTGAAAGCAATGAAAATTAATTAATACTAAGTTACATAAAAGTCTGCATTGAAACATTACTTACATAATTTTATGCGCCCTGTTCACGCTAGGTGTTGTTATACACCTCCCGTACACGTAATTCTGCCGTTGATTTCCATTGGGCATTCAAGGTCGACTCCAGTATATTGCAACAACCACTATTCCTTTGAAACGTTTCAAACCTCATAGGAGTTACGTGAGAATGAAATCGTATTGTACACGCTGTAGTAATTCGAGTTCTATTTTACTTTATATTTTTTAGACTTTTAAAAGCAGCAATAATCTTTAAGTATTAAAGAGTTTTAGTTATAATGAACTATAAATAAAACAAAATAACAGTAAAATAACACACAGATTACGACCTAAAAAAATGACTAATGGCCCCTTTAGGGAACCTATAACGTAATTTTAAGGACGCATATTTTCAGCTTTATGTATTATCTACTAATGTACTGCTAGATTGATACACAAAATTTTATTCTTTTACTTTAATTGTCTTCAGTAACTCAGATAATTTAGTGATAATTCCGCACGTGACTACTGGTAGCTTATTTACCGGGTTTGGAGGCAATAACGTGTGTAAAATATCTCTTCCTTGTCGTATTTTATAGAAGGAATATATAACGATATTCACAATGCTCTTTTCGACGCGAATTCTAGAAACAATTCTCAAGCTATTTTAGAAATTTTTTTATAGTCCTTTTAGTTTGAGTTTCGTAAGATTTCTTCTCATCGTTTAAACATACTTCTGATTATTTATTTCCCTGGTTTATGGGACATCGTCAGAAAGTAGTACAATTGCCTTCTCCAAAACCTGTTTTGCAAACTGCTGTAGAATGGAACATGGAAGGCCATCCGCGCAGCTCAGGAAGCGGATATAAGGCGTCCTCGGGGCTTCACTAAATAAAGCGCTCCTCCGATGGATCCAATTTCATTTCTGAGACGAAGGTCCGCCGTGTGTCGCGTGGGCGAGCGCTGCCAGGCCACTGGCCACGACGCGGGCTCCGCGCTCCATCCCCGCCTCCACTAAGGCCGGGCCTCGCTCCCCCTGCCCTGCCGCCTCCCCTCTGTCCACCCAGCCCTGCGCCTTCCCCACCCTCGACTTCCACGCCCTGACATCACGTACTGTTCTTTCCACCGCTGGCCCTGCCTTCCAGCCTGGCCTTTCCAGCCTGGCCTTTCCAGCCGGCCTTTCAGCCCTGGCCTTTCAGCCGCTGCTTTCCAATCCCTGGCCTTTCCAGCCCTGCGCTTTCCAGCCCTGGCCTTCTCAGCCGCCTTCAGCGGCCTTTCCAGCCCTGGCCTTTCCAGCCCTGGCTTTTCCAGCCCTGGCCTTTACAGCCCTGGCCTTTCCAGCCATGCCTTTCACCTTGGCCTTTCCAGCCTGGCCTTTCCAGCCCCTTGGCCTTTCCAGCCCTGGCCTTTCAAGCCCGCCTCAGCTGCCTTTCCAGCGGCCTGACCCTTTCCAGCCCTGCCTTCTCAGGCCCTGGACCTTCCCAGCCCTGACCTTCCCAAGCCCTGACCTTCTCCCAGCCCACTGACCTTCCCAGCCCTGCCCTTCCCAGCCCTGACCTTCCGCACCGCTCCCCCGTCCACGAAACCGGCGACGACCAGCAAACCGCGCGCGCCGGCGGATTGCGAATGGCGATGCATAAGGTGTGGCAGTGGGAGGAAGTTTTGTGTTATGGGGGAGGTTGAATAGGGGAGGGATTGAGAGAGGCGAAGAACGGGAGCGGGGGCCGGAGACGCCGGGTGCCGGTAAGAGAAAGGAGCGTCGAGTGAACAAAGAGAGGCAACGATGGGGGCCGCGCACTGGGGGGGAGGGGTGAGAGGCGAAAGGAGCATGAAAGCGGGAAGAGGGAAGAAGGGGAGGATAGAGGGTCGGAGATGGTTCGGTATCGTGACGACTGGAGCTCAGGGGACTGGCGGATGCAACGCCGACGGACGAGCTGTTGCAGGAGCGGTCCGCCACTTGAGAACGAGGGCGGCGCGCCTGAACATCTCCACGAGAGCGGAAATGACAGCGTTGACGGCCACACGATCGCCACTAAAGTGAGTCTAAAAATAGTACGACGCGAAACTAATGAAAATGGCAAGAAATTACAGAAGTGCAGAACGGCGAGAATATAGAGAATATACGAACGGTAAATGAAGAAGCTGGGCAGGGAAATGTAGATTGAACAGGGATATTAAAATGAAAGAGGGGAGTGAGGAGGCGAGAGAATTTTAAAAGACAAAGTGAACAAGAATAAAAAAAATTTGAAAAATTAGAGTAAAAGGGGGCAGAAAGAGGAAGGAAAAGAAGGGGAAGAAGTTAAAGGTTAGAGGCAAGACAAAGATAAAAGGTGAGAGGAAGGGGGAAAGAGGAGTAAAATCTGAAGGAAGGAAAGCGAAAAGAGGGAGAAATGGAGGGTGCACGAACAACATAGATGGACACAATTGAAGTTTAGAAACAGTAGAGTGGGGTAGAGAAAGTAGTCTGATCAAGAGAATATAAAACAAACAGAGAGAGAAGATAAATAAGATGTTAACAAACGAAGATAAGAAAGTAAGGAGGAAACAGGGAGGAAACCTTTTTGGTGATAATAGTGAGACAAGTGAGTGACATTACATCAGGAATATAAGCGAAAAGCAATGCGATGGCATCGAAATATTCCCATAGAATTAATAAAAGCCGGGAGAATAGCTCTCTTAATCAATAGCTTTTTTCAGATCTGACTCATTCGAGAAAAAAGGTGATTGTAGAATACGAGGACTCGATCTTGTAGAGTGAAACGGCAGAAATCGTGACAGCGTAGATCTCAAAGAATATCCGCGTGAGCAGGCGACGACAGCGACCGGGGCGCTGGCAACCGGAGAGCTTGAAAATGGTCTGGCACTCGGGGAACGAGGGCCGCTCTCCAGAGCCCCGCTCCGCGAGTGGAAATGACACCGCTGATGGGCACACATGATCGCCGAGACGAAGGAGACTGTCGGGCTAGAGCCCTCAAATGCCGTGAAGGGAAACTAATGGAAATGACAAGGGAAGACAGAATGAAGACGTACGGGGACGCAGCGGAAAAGATATGGTTGGAAGGAAAGACTAAAAGGAATAACAGGAGAGAGGAGAGAAGCAAAGGAAATGAGGGGAATGGGGAGCAGTTAAAAATGCGATAGAATGGACATACATAAAACCTGAACGATTTAAAAACTGAAGGGATTGTAAGAAACATTAGAAGAGACAAAAAAATGAAGAGCGATTAAAGGGAATAAATCCGCAAATAGGCGGTAGAATAACGAGCAAAATAGAGAAAGGAATAAAAATTGAACGAGACAGATAAATGATGTGTGGTGTATGGCAACTGAAAGCGACCGTATTAATAAAAGTAACAAATAATATGAGAAAAATTGAAAGAGAAAACCAAGCGCAACACAAAATAGAAATCATAGATGAAGAAGACCAGCGAATAAGTAAAAAGCGGGGGATAACTTACAGAAAATTTTTATATCATAATATCAAATCAAGATATACTCGAGATGGAGAGAAAAAGGCTAGAGGTGAATTGAAAAAAGTTTCTAGACCGAGTGAAAGAGGCAAGAAACGAAAAGAAAATTGTCACTTATAGAAAAATAAAAGGTTAGGTATAGAAGATGGATGGAATACAATAGAAATTAAGGGTTCGGCACGAATGAAATCGAACAGCTAGGGACATACAGTAAAGGGTTGGTTGAACACGGAGATGCTGGAATGAGAATGTACGGCGTCCCGAACAAGCGAAGCAAGTGTAGTGCCGGAGGAGCAGAACCAAGGCGCAGCAAGCCGAAGCCGATGCAGCAGGTTAAGGCGCGCTGGGGGCCGTGGGTGGGGGCTGGTCCACCGCGCGGCGACGCAACTGGACAGTCGGCGGCCACCGGGCACACGGGGGCGGCGACGCAAGGGAATAAATCAGGCCGTTTCCGGGGCCGTATTCGCCGATTGAAATTCTACTGCGCGGGGCCCCAGGAGGCGAGGGCAGGGGTGGGGGGCCGGAAGCCAGCGGCGGGGGTGGGGGAGGGAGGCGGCGTTCGGCGCCCGCCCCCGGGGACGCGGCCATCGCGAGGAGTGTGAGCTGGCGCGTGGGCGGTCCCTGGCGGCCGGGGCCCTCGGTTCGCCACCCGCCGACGCCCCCTGCGGCCTGTCATACACGATGAGGTCTCCGGCCGGCCGTGTCGCCGCTTCCCGTCTCCAAGGCCTTCGCCGTATTAGCCCTGCGATTGCCCACGCGCGGAGGAGGATTTACCTCCTGCACTCGCTTTAATGCGAGAGGCCCGGTGCGTTCAACATTTGTGGAATCAATGTCGGCCTGTCGCGAGCGATATTTTAATGCTGGCTTGTTTATATATTAACAGAAAGATAATAATTAATTTTAATTCATCTCCATTGTAGGCAAGGATGTATAACACAATGATATAGCTTTTACATTTTATTGTTTACTTGCTTTACTGTCACAAAAGTTGTGTTCGGAGATAACGCCTTTTAATTCATTAATCGCAGATACCAATAAGCGAACTCAGATGGGAGCTTGAACTGATTAGTGAGCAAACCAAACGCTTCTCAGCAGAAACTTTTACTGACACCTAATACGCTCCTTAAGCCGGCGCGCTGTTGGCATACTCGCTCGTCGAGAGAGAATGCTGAGGACAACTACGTAGGTGTGTCTGAATGAATGTTACGGACTTCTATAGAATGATAATCACCATGATAATCACTTTTTGACATGTCTACGAAGCTTATCAATTGACATGTGGGAATAAATATCATGTAACGAAGTTTTGCAAGTGATATTTCCACTGGTATTTAGGATTCTCCGCAAGCGCCAGTGTTCAGCAAAAACACGAAACCCCTTTAACTTCAGATTGTGATCTGCCGAACATTCGTGCATAAGCCCGTTCCCTAGGAATAGGGCATATGTCACATGTGTAACGTTATATGAAATATCCCACCACATTTTCATTGTCAACTATTATCTGCGATCCCCCTACACGTTCTAGAGTTTCTCATATATTCTCAGACATTCTGAATAATGAATTTACTCGTATTGAATTTGACCATGATTGCTGAGCAATGGTGTTTAGCGGGTACGAAATTCCTTTGAGTGCGTCAGAAATATACTTGTTTAATACTAGCTTACGACGAGTTGCCTGAAAAATAAAAGACAAATCTCACTTTTTTATTTCCTTATATGTTCTTAAAGGTTTAAACATTTATTCTGAGACATTTTTGTAACAATATTATCATTAAAACAGTAGTGCAATCTGTTTAATACCAAGACATATTAAATGGTTCAGAATTAAACAAATGTGTCCCTTCACCAACTCAAAAAACATACACTTTGAATTTAATTTTTTGATTTGGTGGTTTAGCACATTTTATTAAAATTGTTGTAGGTCATTCACAAATGGCGATCATTTTGTTTGAAGTTGCGCGCCGTTTTTCGCGGTTGTAGGCATTTACAATTTTCCAAATTATTTGCCGCTGACATGTTACAGCTTTATGAACGAAAATACAGCCATATTTTTTTTCTATTCTCTCACACGTAACGAATTACTTATATAAAATATTAAGGTTATGTAACTTACCACTTAAATATTACGCCTTCTAAAAATTGGAATTTTAAATTTTTTCCAAAATTTCAAATTTAATATCTCTGCTGGGTGACTAGATGAAAGTTGATATTTTCTCATGTAAACGGTCGCTTTGCAACCAAACTACCCTAAATATCAACTTTAAGATTCAACACAAAATAGATTTTAAAAGTGTGTAAATTTATGCAAAACGTGGATAACAGATGACAAGCAGAAATCTGATTATTTGCAAACCTTTTGGAACTCAAGCTTACATTCCTTTAAAATAATAAAATATATTTATTACAAATAAACAAAAAGATGTACCAATATATAATTTTACTTTAATACATACGAATGTAATTGCAAGTAAAAATATATAAAAATAATTTGCAAAAAAATGAATTTTACTGAGATGGTCGAGCGACTAGTGCTGGACCACCTAACATTGGCCCCGTGCTCTATTTCGCACGTGACAGCAGGTGCTGTGAGCCTCCACACGCAAAGGGGCTCAGCGACATGTTAACGAGCCACATGTCCTCGCGCTGTCGCTCATCTGGTAAAATCTAAGACGCCGGCCAGCGCTGGTGGACTCTCTTGCTATCTACGTTGGGTATTGGGTTGGGTAATTTTTCTTCCAATTTACATAATAACAAAATAGAAAATTTTACGTTTTAAAAGAATTGAAATTGGTAAAATATACTATCCGCTGATACCTTGTTTATAGCTTAAGATACCTATTCTTTGAGAAAAAGGAATGTTGAGGACTGATATTTCTTCTTCTCCTAGAAGCTAATGTATTCGGCGGAGTGATTAAAGTTAATTCCTGCCATGCGTGCCCCTAAGCGGCCAGCACTCTTAACTCAACTGCTATCATGACTCCTATCTGCGCTTTCTGGAAACAGTCACTCCCTCCCGGGCTCAATTTTCGTGTCCTTGCGGGAAAGGCTTATCGCTACTACGACAATTGTCAGGGCCCGCGAATGGTGGTATAGAACGCAAAAGAAAAGAAACATTTCTTCGTCCCGTAGTCTGAGACAAAAAACTAACTTCCGAAGTTTTCAAGTGGAAAAGGCGCAGAAAGTGGTTGATGCGTATCTCCTGCGAAAAGTACATACCCGACTTCAGGAGGATGTCTGATACATAAGAAATGGAAACAAGTGTGTAACTTCTAATTTAGCGTGTCGTATTTTAAAATATTTGGTGACGGCATTGTTTACGGGCCTTACATCTCGTTGTTTGGATTTGATTAGGGGTTGTCCACAAGAGACCCCACCTACCTAAGAGTATGCAACTGACGCATGCTCAAAAAGAGATAGAGAATGGGAATGTATCACACAATGTTCGTCCTAGTCAATCGTCCGATCCTCTAATCCATATCCATCTTTAAACGTCCATTTGCAACTATTCCGGGCAACTCCTTGAGTAAAATGTAACTAACACTGGTATGTCGATCCGGAGAGCGGAGATCGCAAAGGCAGTAGTGTCGTGTCGATCTCAGAACGAATGATCGCGGGTTCGAATTCCGCCCGGGCATGGATGCTTTTGTGATCGTCCCTTCAACCTTAATCTTCATCATCATCCTATCATTTCATTAAAGAAGGATTAATAATGCCTTGCGCGAGACGGAAGACCTTGCCCTTAACGGGATGTGAGTTGGCTATAAATATTAGTAATAAAAAAATACTGGGATGGCTCCATAGCGGTTTGTTTTGCCAGTCTCTGTCGGCAAATATGTGTGTCAAAATTTTGTAGTAAAACTGTGAGTCTAAAGAGTGCCAAATAAAACATGTGTAGTTTTTTATCATGTTGCAGTTTGATCAATGAGGTCAATCTTCAAGGGTCCGGGCATTACTGATACTTTTATATGACTGTTGTCCATTTGACAAAACCTCAGCTGTTAAGGAGTGCAAGATCTATTATCTTTATAACGAAGGTAGTGACTGTGAGGCACTTGTAATGAATACATTTATCTTTGACATAACATACTCAAAATTCCCCGTCCTCGTCATTATGATTGACACCATTCATGTCTAATCTTCCTTAAAATATTGTTTGAGGGCGGTTAGCCGGAATATTTGCATTACACAATGATAATTTTGCATTAAAATTCTTTTTACGAAGAATGGCATTCGTCTTACATGAGAGTTAAAAAAGTATTGATGTAGTTTACTAATTTTTCATTCTCGGTGGCAAACCCTTGGACCACAGTGATATCAGCGCATTTATGAAGCACAGATGACCAATGCTTCACAAAGTTATATTGTTTCACAATTATAAAAATAAAGTTTAGAATTGCAGAATTGTATAAAATAAAAAGATGATCCATAGGACACTTACCACGAGGGAATTAAGGGAATTAAGTAATTTACAAAATAATATAATTTATATCCATTAAAATAATAGATAACATTTACTCAGTAATGTAAGTGTTGCCATAATATTGCTCTGAGTCTATCGAAAAACCGCATATTTTCTTTTAGTCCAGTAAATTCACAGCATCGTACCAATTCAAACCATTTATATTTAACCATTTTATGCTTTTATTCACCATTCACAAGTTTCTGTAGTTGAAGAGCCCTTCCCTTCCATAATTCAAAATTGCAAATGAACCTTTAACTACCCATTCAGAAGGTCGCCAATGTATTGCAGCTATTATAAGCCACTTTATAACGTGGACAGTAGCCAAGAGCTATCCTCATGCTAAGGACAGGCAGCGTGCGCCCAGGAATTAAAGCGATGAAGTGAAATTAAAGCGATATTCCCACATTTTGCAATGAAAATGACGTTCTACATTTTACAAATACAACCTTCATATACCCCTCCATTCAAAAGTACTTTCAAAACAGAATGTCATTGCAATAAAACCGAACATGGTAACAAGAGTTGAGTCGCTTTCCAAACAGTTTGCGTACTTGGAAGCTTCAAACACGAATTTTGATTCGTTGCAATGTTCCAACACATTATTCTTCAAAGCGTTCGCGAGCACTTTGCCATGTCACGGCTCTTCATTCATCAGAGTTGATGAAGCTGATTGAAACACAGATGCATCCGATAGGGGAACCTCCCAAATAGTGATAACACTGTGTGATTCTAATGATGATCTCTTGTTTCCGGGCCAAAAAACATATCTGCGATTCAAGAGCAACTAACATACATGAAAGGTAAGTGAATAATACATAATTATTATAAAAAATACTGATAGTTACACAAAATTAGTCAGCTACTCTGTACGTAAGTCACACAACGTATAAAACTGACAATTCTCTTAACTCTAAAGAATCATACCTCAACTGGTAATTGTTAACTGACCTGCGATTCGAAAATGTATAAAAAGAATGAACAAGACTTCTAATTTGGTTTCAATAAATATTTATATTTGACTTTCATGATTTATATTTGTTCGGGAGTGCCCACAATGCTGAATATAACTTCAGTAAATTCATTTTATCTATAAGCTACTTTGGTATTTCAATCTTTTCTACTTGTTTAAATGAGTTTCAGATGATTTTCACTTGCTTAATTTTAAAATAATAATGTACGTACCACTTAACTGATATCTTTTACTAAACAATCAGTCCCAAACTTTCATTTTATAAAATTCGTTTACCAATGTCTTAGATGACGCGTACACTTCAGATGCATCTCTCGACAAACCGCAGAGCGGCTGATAAATATCAGCTTGTTTATAGCATACCATCAACTTACAATTGTGAAATTATTCTTACAGAATTGCTGAGAAGTAATACAAATATGAGTCGCGTAGGAACATCACGTCAATAAACGAGAGCATGTGTAATAATTTGAAAATGTCTAACTCTTGTATTTTATATATATTGGCTGTACTCGATTCAATGTCACATCATACAATTTATTATTAATTCTAAAACTCTGTACAATTTTTACACATCCCCACATCTCATTTTCTATTTCCATGTTGCTTTTGAGCATTTCTTCAATTAATTAACGTCATTCAATTCATTTCCAGATAAATGAGTTGTTATTACTCGTTTCTAGCCCGACGGCAAACACCAACGGAAAACAAACCTTTCGATTTTGTCGTTCCGGCGGCAGCGTAGAAAAAGGCAGATGAGCTCGCTCGATCGTGGAACGCAGTCGAGAAGCGGGCTGCGGCGGATTGCGCGGCATTTGTTTTCCCCTCTGCAACGGACTTTCTCTTCTCCCGGTATCCCTTCGGGCGCGGGCCAGAAAAACGCAGACGAGGCCGACGGCACAGACCGCCACAGTCGGCCTCACCGCGTCTCTCACAATCGCAAATGCTGCCGCTAGACGCGCTCCAGTAGGCACCGCAGCTCACGGTATCTCTGCTACCCTTACACCACCATCGAACAATGTCACCACCACTTCTGTTTCGTCACAAGAGAACAATACTCGTTACCAACAAAACTTCACAACCATGACCACTACCTATTGCTAACCAATCAATGGCTTACGGGTAACCAACCAACCAACCAAACAATGGTACCTATGGATTACCAACAAAACTTCACAACCGTGGCCCTAACCTATGGCCACTACCAACCAAACAGAATATCTAAAATTACCAAATCACAAACTCCAATTTCAGAATTTTTAAACATTTTATAAGAACTCGTACACCAAGATTCCTACGACCGCCAAAATCACCGATTAGCATTACATTACATATAATGATAATTATATAGCGATAATTATTACATATACATCTCCCATCTCTATTTCTTTCGCCACCTCCACCATTTACTCCAACTGTGACCATCAGGCTACACCAATAACAACAGCACCATTTCCATTTTTCGCCGAAATTGTGACACTCTCCGTATTATTTGTTCTAGGACTTTTAATTCGAATCCCAATCTTTGTAAAACCTTACCCAAACACTGACGATACTTTAATTTACTTCGCCAGCCACAACTGTCTCAATGTTTTACTTACTCGTAGTATTTACCAACAGCTCCCGCGGATACCACCATCATCACGATAATATTCCACCTCCATCCTTACAACGAGAAACATAATGAAGATGGTGATGATGATGATGATGATGATGATGAAGAAGCGATTGTGTAAGTTTTACGAACATACCATGAATGATTTAATGGATAAGTTATTATAACGATGTAATATATATGATGATGGCGCAAAGTAACATGGTAAAGTAAGTGGCTGGGACACGGGGAGAACCCAAGAAAACCTTCCGCGAACCCGCTCTGAACATCAGAAATTCCTATTGTACTTGCGGCGATCGGATCCACCATTGGCCTGTCTCTGCAGCGTCTCTGGCAGGGAGGTCATACGGTTCGAATCCCGACGGTGGCGGATGTTTCATACTAGCTACAAAGCTAAGTCTGATTCACTAGCGCTGTCTGGGGAAAATTCTTGCGTTCGGCTGTCCTGATCAATAGTTTTTCTTCGTTTCTCCAATCAATTCCCGAACCACTTACCACGCGCAAACCTCTTCCCTTTTTCTATCCACTCCCTACGGCACCGGTCGGGAGCTTAAAGCATGGGCAGCACCCCAATGGAAGAGATACCTGGAGGAATATATCGTTCACAAGTCGACGTATAGGTCAGCACCGGATCTCGCCATTCAGCGGTGGAGGAATATCACCACATCCAAGAATAAAAAAACATTTACTGCACCACCAGGACAAATGACTGTAGCAGCTGACGTGCCCGAAAGCAATCAATCCGCCCCCCATACAGACACACGCGTGCTGACCACGGGTGACTCGCCGCGTCGCCGCGGAAGAGGCGAAGGAGGCAGCGGCGAAAGCGAGAAAAAACGCGTCAGCCGCAATCGATAGCTCGAGACAGGCGCCTGTCGCGCCGCCGCTGCCGCCGCCGCCGGCCCAGCTTGTTTCGAGGGCTCTTCTGACTCCGCGTCTGTTTCAGGGCGCCGCGAGAGGGCGCGTTCAGAGTGAGTTGCGATGTAAAGAACGCGCTTTCGAAACACCTGTTTCGCAAACACCTGTTCTCGTGGGTTTTCATTTCTTGTAAATATAGTATAGGAAACGTTTTGGAATGTACAAACAATCAATAAGTAGATTTTGACGATGAATCTGGTTTTGGGATATCTCGGATACCAAAAGTTTTATTGTCAAATCAGCTGTTTGTGAGCAACACGAGTGCGTAAACTTTCGGTAGGATTTATTCAAAATAGGAAATTACTGATTGATTTATTCCAGGCTGCAGATTTGGAATTATTTTTAATTTTTTAAGGTACATTATATGAAATTCTTAGGATATTTTTAAATGACTTCAATTTTTGAAAAGTTTGTAGACTCTGACTTGGTATGTTTATAAAAATTAGGCAGATCTCATTATCACAAAAACCTCTGAAATTTCGAAATTGCTTAGGTTTAAATTTGTTGAATTATCTTCTATTATTTTATATACGTGAAAACAGATATGTTTTAATAATATCCGGTCTTTAAATTTGGATCTTCCATAATATGCATTGTAGAGTATTTTTATTCAAAACATGAGCTTTTTAAATTTCTGATTAAACTAGAGATAATTTTCCACAAATACGTAATCAAGACATCTTCGAAAACGAATTTAAACGTACTCTTTAAATCTTTTATGACGATTTAGCCGAATACACCGAGTTTATGATAAAATTGTCCAGTGTGTAAAACTTTTGAATATTCAAAAATTAAAATTTGTATTCCTTTTTAATCTCCCGCGCTGAATAAAGGGATGAAGAGTTAGTAAAATGCAAGCTGCAATTCCTTAATTCAGTCCAACTGTTTCAAATAATACGAGAGAGTATGTGCTTCTGCAACAATAATAGTTTTTTTATGGTTTTACAGTCCCATTCAAGGACCCGCCCTCCATGATGTACTGTCGCAGTCTTCATCGTAAGCGATTTTTTAAGGACAATCTAGAGGAAGACGCGCTGGTTTACATATAGAGGACACAATATGGGAACGCATAATGGGAACTACAGAACGCTTCCTTGTAATAACATTCTTTACCGAGCATGTTTTGAGAGCGTCTCCAGTACATGCGCAGGAAACGCTTTCTAGAAACTCTCTATCTCCCTTCTCTTGCCTTTGGCGCTCTGGCTCAATTTGAACCACAGACACGACAACCACAAGCTAGCTATACGGACAGTCTTCATACGTTTGGAACTTAGTCGGTTAAAGCAATAAAGGATCAGTTCATCATTGACACATATTCATTTACATTGTATCTGGTTGTGGTAGGAAGGAGGTGTTGTATTTTTAATACTTCATTTTCCTCCTCTTCATTTTACAACGGAGTTATGAGACGTACGAAGAAGAGGCACCATTCAAACCGCTGTGATTGTCAGCGGTTATGACTAAGGCGACATCCAATACACCTTCAAAACTAAAAACACCTCATACTGACTTATATAATATTTTTAAGAGAAGTGCTAAAAAGGAAACGATAATGAGTATTAAACAAGCATCTCACACGAAAGGCAGGAAATATTTTACATCGTTTTATATAGAACAGAGAGACCTTGGTTTCATGGGAAATCTATTGAGAGAGATTTTGATTCAATGGTGATCAGAGGTTGAGCTGGTCATCACAGTTAAAACTCTTCATTATTAAAGTTAAATTGGCATCTGATCAAACATGCCGGTAAGGATACTATACTCAGGATCTAAATCATGTAATATGGCGATGTACAGTATATCAGTACGAAGGGGAATATTTTATTAAAAGACTGAAGAAGATTAAGGTATTTTTACCATTAAGTGTTAAAATGTTCCTTGACCAACCCAATAGTACAGGTATAAAATACGTATAGCATTTCTGTTATCATGTAAAATAAAAGTATAAGATTAATGCAAGAAATTGAAGTAACGCTAAGAAATTAATATCTAATGTTTTAATGAAAATTAATGTATTGTAAAATACAAAACACGACACATTGTCATGAACGGGAGACATGTCATCTCAGGGTGAAATTCCCTTGGCGCTATAGTGCATTTCTGGCTTTGGCACACGTATTCTTGCAGTAGTGACTGAATCATTCTCTAATTGTGGGTAAATCATAACGTTGGTAGACAAACAAATTGACACCACAAAACAGTCTTCTTTAGTACAGTAAAAAAATATTTTCAGAAAATAATATATGAAGTAAATCTTTCCTTTAGTTCGCAAAATAGCCAGTATATAAAGAAAAAAGGGCACTTTTATCCGCAGCAATACATAAATGTCTCTATACTGTGCATTTTACTCCGCATTCACGTAAGTATACGAAAAACTAAACACGTCTTAACAAAGCTTCGTCTTATTATTTATTTATTTAATAGGTAATTATTAGAGACAAATCAACTTACTTGATCTTATGTGGCTAGGCCGAAGTCCTTTAAGCCATTACAATACCTACGTCCTTTCGCGTTCTAATGTTTCGAATTCTGGAATTCACCCCAAATGGTCTCTCCATCGCATCAAAGCCGCGGAAAAGAGACCATTAAGGTAGCGGCTCAGAAAAAACCCCCTGAAGGGGAAAAACCTGCCGTCAGAAGCCGAGTCACATTCTAATCTATCCGACGTTTATTTTAGCTATTTTATTTTCTTGGCGCGGGCGTCCCGCCGTCTCCTTCCAGTGCTTGGCCTCCTCAGCACCTGAAATCAAACAGCGCCACAGAAGATCGTCCGCACCAACGCCTCTGCCCTTATTTTTCGATCCCCCCTTACCTTCCCCCTAATGTGCTTATTACTATGGCAGTTTTATTTTATTTATTATAATTAACCTTTTTCTTACCAAATAACTATGTCGTATGACTTATTTCTTAACTGTTTACTAACTTAACATAAAATTACTGAATTAACTTACATATTGTTTAGCTTATTGACTTTTTATTTCTCCAGTCTAGGCTCCGCTCAGCTAACCGGTGCTGTTTTACCACTCCCTAATTTGAGTTTCCCTAATGGTCCGAACCTTTCCTAAAAATGTTCCTAATTCTTTCATGATTTAGACCTTTTATCACCTAAAATGTTTTGGCGGAGCGTTACGTTCCTGTTTAGAAAGTAGTAATTTCCCATTCCCAACCATTTTTTTCTCCATGATTCGGTTGCACAGCAAATTAAAGGACGTGGATCCAATCTTCCCTATCACCGCAAGCACACAGATGCCATTGCCACTTGCGTCCTTTAGTCTAAGCTGCATCCATCCCCCAACCCTGAACCACTATCCCCTTCTTGCGTCCTTCGAGAGTATGAACGTAACTTCGCAACCCATAACGGACTCGCATGAATTTGAGCTACTAGCGAACGTTTTTCAGCCGTTGCTGCCAGATCTCTTGCCTTTAATATCCGCAAGTCTATTGGAAAATCAGACGTTTTATTTCACGGGTTCCCCTATCTCCCACCGTTTCCGGAGAGACGTCTCCCAACCCTGCGCGGGTCAAGTACCGTTTAATTTTGTACGTCCAGTTAGCGATGGTCGTTCCCTGCCATTGCACTCTAAGCACCTATGTATGAGTGTGTCAGCTGTTCAATCTGCTAATTTTATCCAAAGTTAATAGATTTCATTTTTAAATCTCTCCAATTCCTGTACTTTCCGACCTCTCTTAAGACTCCGGCATTTGCTCGCATCTAGAACTCCTAGAATTAATTTTGAAATAATCTGTTTCGATACTTCTAGTCGATCTATCCTATCACTCCCCAGATTTCTGCCCATAGTTCATAGCTGGGAGAACTATCGATTTGAACACTTTTACCGGCAATTCCGGAACCCTGCGCACCTGCGGAAACTATTTCTTTGAGCGCAATTCTTCCTTTGCTGTGAGCCGTCAGTATGAGATTATTCCATCCCCATTCATGGAAATTTTGCACCAAGGTATGTGAATGTTTTGACGCGGTCAATTTCTTCCCTAGCGTAGTACCATTTCTCTTTTGCTACCCCAAATGAACCCATTCTGAAGACTACTACTTTCGTTTTTTGAATGTTTACTTTTACCCCCATGTCTCACCTATACCGTTCTAGAATATTTAACCTTCTGTAAGCCCTCAATCGTCTCCGAACATAGACTAAATCATCAGCATTATAGTAGTCCGGGAATTTTCAAGCCATCAATAACCGGGGCCGCTGTATCCGCTTCCTGTACCCACGTCAATAAATCGTTTAAAACAAGATAAACGCAGCGGTGAAGAGGACACCCTGTCTTACTCCTATTGTCGATTTTATTTTGCGTTATACTTCCGTCACCGCACCTGACGCAGAAATTTACTTCCTTTATACATACTCTGCAATACGTTTAAAACTTACGTGAGACGCTAGCTCATTTAGTTTTCGCCATAAAGCATCCCTATTAATAGAGGCAAAAGCCTTTTCGAAATCTACAAAACTGCAATATAAGTGGCCCCGTTTTACGCGCCAGCGCCTGTTTTACTAGGTTATCTAACACAAATATATTGTCGGTTGTCGCGAAGCCTCTCCTAAAGCCTGCTTGCAATTCTGATATTTTACCGTACTTTTCCGCCCATTACTCAGTCGCCGTTGAGTATTTTACAGAACCAGTTTGCTCAGCGCTGGCAAAGACTAATTCCGCGATAATTTTGTGGCAATTCGCATACCCTTTTATTTTTAAAAATCGGTTGGAGGATAGCTATACTCCACGTTTCTGGATACGAGCCGGAATCAGCAATTGCATTAAATAACTTCATAATACTTCTTGGGTCTATGTGCCATAATTCCGAAATACATTTTGTCGAATGCCGTCCGCGCCACCTGCCTTCTTATATTTCATTGTATAGAATAGCCCTATTTACTTCAGGTTCAGGTTAGAGGTTCGTTAATTCAGGCACACTCGGTCAGTGAAAATACCTTGCCCTGTTTCAATGGTCACTACTGTGAACGTCCGTGAAAAATAATTGCACCCACGCGTCTGCTGAAATTTCATTACTTGAATTTATTTTATTGCGCAAAGATTCTGAAACTTCCCAAATTGATTTACTATAATCGTTTCTTAGAATTGTCTGTATTCTTGCTTGCCTCACTATTCTGCCAAGATTTCTTCAATTTCTTAATTGTGGCTTCGTCTTTAGTAAGTTGCTCCTTAATCTTTTGAAATAAGTTGTTCTGCTCAGGTCAAAATCGTTCGAAGAAATAACAACTTTCGAGATGTGTCACTTTTCTAGTACACCGACTGTAATGAAATGTGACAGTAGTCTTATCGCTCCGACCTATGGAGTAATTAAGTGCAGGTTAACAAGGAAGTTTATATATTTAATTTCCACGACTTCTGTATTCTTTTCCCTACAATGTTACTATTCAAACTCGAGCATCAAACATTGACGCGCATATTAATGGATATAGTGACAGAGACATCATTTCGAAGGATAGGGAAGAGAGAGATGTTATGTTGATTTTAAAGATGAATTTAGAGCACTAGGTACGATCTTACATGACTTACTAAAAATGGCGCTCTCGAAAGGCGCTCTCGAAGGCCGCTTCGAAAGGCCGAGACTCAGATAAGAATCCGCTTCTGAAACACCCGATTTCTCTAACTTTTTATATTTCTCAGTTTCTCTCTCTAGCTCGACAACCGCTACTTTGCAGTACTCTCAGAGTCTATCATTCATTGCCAATGGGGAATATGGAAATATTTGATTTAATTATTGAAATATTTATTTACCCTAACGTTGAAACAAGTAGGAACAGTTCAAATGAGTGTGATGAAGGACACTCCTCACGACGGAACCACTTAATTTGCTCAATCCATGACGAAGATTCATGTGATGACTTATTTAATCGAAAGACTAAACGTATGAGGGAGGAACTGGGGAGAAGTACAATAGATGCACTCTTTCATTAAAGCTTTAATTCTTGATTTGTGGCTTCTGAAACGACTGGGAACCGCTGTGGAAAGGTTTTGAATCTGTAATCTCTTTTATTTCATCATCTTTCTTTAGAGTACCATTCAGTCTTAACCCACCCAACACGAACTCTCAAAACTGCGAAGGAAGTGGTGCGTACTTGCATCATGCAAAGAACTCTACTCAATGACAGACTAAAGTAATACTACCGAGACAATTTGCGTCCAATCAGATCCCATTTTCGCTTAGCTGGGGATCGCCTCCAGAAAAAGTATAAACATTATTGCTATCGTAGTTATGGCGCACCTGAAGCAAATACGAGAATCAAACGTTGCAGTGACGTTGGTGCCTACAGAAAGTCAAGAAAAAAAATCTTATTCATTTCAACTTTACGGAGATCGACCAATAGACAACGCACAAGTGCAAGAGCATTACAAATAAACCACAAAGAACTACGTGAAAAAGGATAAACGTTCTTTTCAAAACGACTGCAATCTCAGTTTCGGACAAAAGTCTGAATATCTCGTGTTCTTCCTGCAGCCAGCATACCGTCCCGATAAGACGCTTTCGCCTGCGAGGAAACGGAATAGAAAACAAATACTGAACCTCTCGCAGCCGGGGGAAGAGCAATTCCAAACAAAGCACTGTCGCCGGTTCGAGGATGCAGTGATATGGATCCTCGCCAATTCGTCAGCTCTCGGAAACTGGCCTCGCCGCCCTCGCCGCCCTCGCCGCCCTGCGTCGCCGCCCTCGCCGCCCTCGCCGCCCTTCGCCGCCCTCGCCGCCCTCGCCGCCCTCGCCGCCCTCGCCGCCCTCGCCGCCCTCGCCGCCCTCGCCGCCCTCGCGCCCTACCGCCGCCCTCGCCGCCCTCGCGCCCTCGCCGCCTCGCCGCCTCGCCGCCCTCGCCGCCCTCGCCGCCCTCGCCGCCCTCGCCGCCCTCGCCGCCCTCGCCGCCCTCGCCGCCCTCGCCCCTCGCGCCCTCGCGCGCCCTCGCGCCCCGTCCGCGCCTCGGCCGCCCTCGCCGCCCTCGCCGCCCCCGCCGCCCCTCGCCGCCCTCGCGCCCTCGCCGCCCTCGCCGCCCTCGCGCCCTCGCCGCCCTCGCCGCCCTCGCCGCCCTCGCCGCCCTCGCCGCCTCGCGCCCTCGCCGCCCTCGCCGCCCTCGCCGCCCTCCGCCGCCCTCGCCGCCTCGCCGCCTCGCCGCCCTCGCCGCCCTCGCACGCCTCGCGCCCTCGCCGCCCTCGCCGCCCTCGCCCTCGCGCCCTCGCGCCCTCGCGCCTTCAGGTCTCAAGATTTCATCGGCTGCAAGGTTTGGCCAATGTGTCTTACCGGACATTTTTTCTTTACAACTCGAAAAAAATTTGCCATCTATTCAGACGAAACGACAAAAGCGTCGCCCAACAAAGCAAAATTGAAATATTAGAGTTTAGTAAATGAAATTGTTTATTTTAGAAACAACATAAGTCAATGTTTTGCTACTTTTACTTCTAGTGCAGTCTCATTCCTGTAAGTACATGCTTTGTTTGAGGCAGATTAGCACAAGTAAAACTATGTGCAGGGCTTTTGAACAGACCTTTTGAAGTCTTGACTCACTGTGATATTTGTCGCAGATGGTCGACGATTTTGGCATTTCCTCAGAAAAATTTAATTTTTTTTGATAATATTTGGCTCTTACTCACGACGCCACTGCAGTCTGTTAAAAAGTACACGTTTCATCAAATCGATTTTATAGCACAATAATTGTTTCAAGAAATGAAAAATAAGTAATAATTTCCATACTACTTAATAATACATTGTATTTGATAATATATCCATTAATTTTTATTACAGTTTCAGTTACCTATTGAAAACTTGTAAACGCTAGTTCACCAAGGATACTTAAAATATCATTTAGTGTCAAGCGGTATCCCTATATTTTTACGTTAAACTCACAAAACCAATGTGCGAAAGGCTGCCGGGAGCGTCTTTGCCTGGTCGCTCTGACAAAAGAAGCTCGTTGGCCTTCCCCGTACGCAGCCTTCCCCGTAATTCGAAGAGAATAGGGCTATTCGCGTCACAGGCTACTGACCATGATACGAACTCTAGAGTTCTACGGTGTTGTAACACGACGGATTTTTATTGGAATGATCTACAGAAAAAAATAATAAAATGCGGAAATGTTTTATTTATAATAATAATAATAATAATATATAATAATAATAATAATAATAATAATAATAATGATACTTCAGCAAATTTCTTTCTGGCACTTTTCTAACTTTCACAATTTTAGAAACATATTTGAAAGAACTTATGTGAAAATTCCTACTTTTTTCAAAAAATTATACATAATCTTATTTTAAAACTTTAACTTTTCCAGAGCTCTAAGTTTTGGGGACATAATCCGCAAGTGTTCAGATAGTAATTCTTAATTTTACCACGCCCTATTTGTTTAAATCGCCCTCGTCTCGCCTCGTCTCTCCCTGGTCTCGCCCTCGTCTCGGCCCTCGGTCTCGGCCCTCGTTCTTCGCCCTCGTCTCGCCCTGCGTCTCGCCCTGTCTCGCGCCCTCGTCGCGCCCTCGTCGCGCCCGTCTCGCCCTCGTCGCGCCCTCGTCGCGCCCTCGTCTCGCTCCTCGTCCGCCCCGTCTCGCCCTCGTCTCGCCCTCGTGTCGCCCTCGCTCCTCCTCGTCTCGCCCTCGTCTCGCCCTTCGTCTCGCCTCGTCTCGCCCTCGTCTCGCCCTCGTCTCGCCCTCGTCTCGCCCTCGTCTCGCCCTCGTCTCGCCCCTCGTCTCGCCCTCGTCTCGCCCTCTGTCTCGCCCTCGTCTCGCCCTCGTGCCCTCGTCCCTCGTCTCGCCCTCGTCTCGCCCTCGTCTCGCCCTTTCGTCTCGCCCTCGTCTCCCCTCGTCTCGCCCTCGTCTCGCCCTCGTCTCGCCCTCGTCTCGGCCCTCGTCCCTCGCCCCTCGTCTCGCCCTCGTCTCGCCTCGTCTCGCCCTCTCGTCTCGCCCCTCGTCTCGCCTACGTCTCGCCCTCGTCTCGGCCCTTCGTCTCGCCCTACGGTCTCGCCCTCGTCTCGCCCTCGCTCTCTTTGTTGGTCACACCGCTCTTGCAGCAGTCGTCACCGCCCGGGTCGACCGCCCGTGACGTCGTTGAGGACAAAAGAAACTCGTTGAGGGCGTGGAGCGCACGGCGCCGTTACAGAGCCTCCGCCTTAAGACGGAAAGATTGGGGCTGGCGGCCTCTCTCCAGGGGGCGCACTGGCCGAGGCAAGGCGGGCGAATGCGGCAGATCTAGTGCTGCAGATTCCAGAGATGGAAAAGAACACAGTAATCTTAAGTTAGCAGAATACAAACCACACAAGAATACGAAACAACATGCGAAATTGAAGGCTATTCTATCACCCTGAATTCGATTAAGAGGCTCTTATTTTTACATAAAGCGAACAGATTCCACTGATTTACAATTTAAGTTAACATCTGTGGTTGTTTTTAATCTGTCTTATAAATATTGTGAAATGAAATAAGATGTAAATAACTAGGCTGGTTGGATTCGCTTGATTTAAGTATCCGTTTGAAAACGCAGAATTCACTGTTATCGTGATTTTAATCATTGTTTATTATTTCAGCATTCTAAGTGTATTTTTTATTTACCGACGTGTGTAACTAAAGATCAACGTGTTGCGGAAAAAATGGATTCAAAGAAGCGAATCTTCTGACTCCTCTATATTACGATTTCATTTACATTCTTCAGAGGAATAATTTTAATAATAATAATAATAATAATAATAATAATAATAATAATAATAATAATAATAATAATAATTTGAAATGCAGCCACAAAATATTAGTGAAAATAACTTTTGTCCATGGCAGTTTCCAATCCAATCAAAATAGTTGCATTGCAGATAAATTTATGTGCATTTTTATTTTACACAGCACTAAGTGCAAAGCAAACTGTCTAAAGAAGATTCCATAGACTATGTTATTGCAAAGTTTCCTAATGATGTACAGCATTTGTAACTAACTCACTTTTTAAAAAGTTGAATAAGTACGATTTCATGACGTGATTAGGAATGCGGAGCAGTCGCTTTAATACATCATCTCTCCATCGCATTCTTGAGTTTTTCTTCAGTAAAAAGTACACGAAACACAAACAAAACGTATTCACGAATGTTTATTAATGTAAACTCTTTTTTCGAAAAGTTCTTTCAACAATTCGGAAGTCTGCTTTGACACATACTGCTTTACAATATTCTTCGCACTTTGATCACCGCCAGCCTTCAAGAATGGATTTTCATCTTTGTTTTTCTTGATGATTTATTCAGAAGCATTAAAGATGGACAAACTTCTCTCTTTTCCGTTTGTGGGATAATTTTGTGACTTTTATTTGAATTGCCAGTTGTGACAAAAATATTTGTTTTTGTGAAAGTAAATATAAGAAGCATTAGCTAAAAACGAAACTTAAACATATCCAAATCTGCTCTAAATTTCGACAAAGTTCTTGGAAAAATGTATTTTATCTTGCTATTAAAATTATATTCGAAACATGGAGAACACGAAACAAAGTATTAGCCATACAGTATGGTGCGCAAAGTTTGCTAACAAATGTAAGGAATAAAAACGATTTACTGATTTACAACATACGTGAAATGATATGATGTAGAGCAGTGTATTTTTAATTAAACATGTATTTCTCAAACTGCAGTAATATTAGTTGAAAGAGTTATTAAATTTATTTCCACCGACTTAATTTGCACAATTTTTTGCAAACAATACTCTAATTTTTATGTCTTTGTTTTACTACCTACCTTGCTTAGCATAACAGTCATTAAAAATTAAAGTAAATATCAAGTAGCCTTTGAATGTCCAGCTCTAAAGGTTAATTATTGTAATATATTTAACACCATCGTGAAACTAAATTCTCAGAAAATAGAAAATAAATTCAGACTCTGAAAGAATATCTAGCAATGTCCTCATTACCCTCTCAACGCCTCTTGGAACAAAACAAACTTATTTTAAAACAGAATCATTGTTGCCACAAAGCCACAGCCTAGCCCCAAATTTCACCCGGAGAAGAGCTCGAACTTTTCCAGCTGCTGCTCCTACGGTTGCTCGGGCCCCCTCCCCCGCCGGAGTTTCATTAACTCCGGAAACAAAACCTCTTTTCCGCGAGGGCGCTAGGGGTGACCAAACACTTGTTTCACCAAACAGGAAGCGTTCTCCTTTCCGCATGCCAAGAAAGGGACCTTGAGTAAATTTCTGAAGATAGGGCTACCTAAATAGTATGTCTCAGAATAAATATTGCAATAGCACGAAGAGGAGTCAAATCTAATTACGTTTCATCAATAAAACCTGTTTGATTTTTTCTGTACCATAGCATGTCAACTTCTAAAGTCTTTAGTCTCTCATGTGTGATACATGTTCAATCTCGGGAGTTAGCGATGTTGCTTCGGCTGGAAGTCGAGATACGGCGCCTACTTACATACAGGCTTTTAGGATTGCCTCTCCTCCACATTAGCCGTTATCATTAACGTAGTCTGTTTTTTATTTGGTCTGCATTGGCAAAATTTGGGCTTGGAGTCACGTTCTAGTACAATCATCCTCTGACGTTTTGGCCTGCGAGAATTCGTAAAAGATCGCAAACTTCTAACCGTCCTCAATAGTAGTCAGGGGAGTAAACTGCACATATAGCCATTAAATATCTTATTCTTGTTCATTTATTTGTATAATTAATCGTAACTAATGGTATCACAATAGCAGATACTTTCTTGAATAATTTATATCGGTTATGGAATATTGAAGCCCTCGCGGTTTTGTTCATTGGTCAGCGTGCTCGCTTTACATGACGCGACTCCGGGTTCGATTCCCAGTTGGGCAGGATCAAAACCATCAAATGTCAACAAGGATCAAGGTTTATGTTGTCTTACGTTATATTTTGTTGGGAGTATTCAGATGTAACATTTACTGCTGAAAGTACTTTCACGCTCAAAAATCGTGTTACTGCTCCTACAAAATATTTGGAGGTGTTTTATGTCAGCGTTCATTTTCTAATAACCTACGAGGATAATCCTCTACAATGAAGAATTATTTTTTTCAACCGTAATAGTCTACTGAACTTTCGAAGACATCACAACATGGCAACAGACACCTCTATTTTAGTCTACTTATCGCTCATAAACATACGGAGATTTCTTTCCGAATTGAACTCTAAAACAATTCACTAATACAAATGTCAGAAACAATACTCGCCAGAGATTTGTCATTTATTCTATTCAGAGTGTTGAACACATTAGGTGGGTAATCTTACGGGTCTGTCAACTACACCATTGGAATCATATTGACACTGCAACGGTCCGCTTAGCATTATATTTCGCCCATTGTGCAGCAGAGGCGACGAAACGCACCAATGTCCAAATTAAGTTGGTACCCCTTTTCAGGGTGGTAATTGCTTCGCGACGAGCCCCATTGAGCAGCAGGGTTGCCATTGGCGCGGAGCGGCGCAAAAGCCTTTTCGCTTTGTCGCCGCCGTCGGTTGTTTTCCCGGCCGCCCCCGATGACCAGTTTGTTTTCCTTTTTGCCGCCGAGTTATTTAATAAGCGACGACCGGATTTGCACGAAACGACTCAGCGAGTGCTCCACGCGTCACTGCTCTCAGCGCTGCCCCCGGCGCCATCTGGAACCAATGCCACACGGCACCTCTGGGTGCGACACACCCGCCATTTACTCACGCACAGATTGCATCGTTCCGTCAAATTACGTCGCTCTAGACCGGTTTCGCTGTTCGCTTTTCCCGCTTTACGTTGTTGTCAGTTCAAAATCTATGTAATAATATGGTGAAAATGAACAATAGAGCAAAACATATGAAATCCGAAACAAAATAGAATGCCTTAATAGAATATCTTAAGAAAGAACAACATAGAATGCTAAACTATAATGTCTTAAAATTGAACACTTCTTAATGTAATATTCATATATTATTAATTATCCTCAAATTAACTACTACATCTTGGTCCGATATATTTTCGCTTATTCAAAAAGCAGCATTTTAAAAAAATTGAAGCAAATGATTAAAATCTACTATTCTTACACAGGATCGTTTAAATTACGTTTATTGTGATAGTATCAAGCACATAAGTGTTGAAATCATAATTTCAAAGGCAATATACTGGAGTAGACAATCTAAAAGTCCCTATGCAGTCCCCTAAATATACGCCAATATTCCAAGATATTAGTATAAAAAAATTAAAATGATAAAACTAAATGTAATACATACTGACACTTTTAATGAGTTATACAAATACTAACAAAGAATAGTAAATAAAATGCCGTAATTGCAAGTGTAGGAGCTCTTTTTATTATTAATATGTGTTCTCTCGTATTGACCCAATACGTTTTTTCTATTGTAGAATCGCAAAGAACGAACTTGTATTACATTTTTGTAATATGCATCATCAATGTTGCTTTATTTTATACCTATTCTGTTCCATGTTAGTTTACGACTTATAATTATGTTTGAGTGAAAATGGCCTTTTATGCTTCTAATATTTTTAGATCATAGAAAGTGAAACCCATACTTCCTTATTAAGGAACTATCTGCTTAAACTTGTGTTTCGTTTGTTGCTAAAATACAACCGGCAGCGCTTTTGAAGTGAAAAGAAAAATTGAGAATCGACACACACACGCACAATAGCGTTCACCGAGTGTTTGCAATCTGCACGTGATCCACATCCGATGGCGGATTTTCAAAGGTAATTTCCCGAGTGCTTTTGGAAGTACTGGTAAATCCACGAGCCGCGAAATAGCAAATGGGTGTATATGGGAATTTCCCAAGCACGAATGGTATTTATAGAGGCTATTATATTATTGCAAATAAATAATGTTCGAAAATATTCATCCTGATTTATTGATGATTAACATCAATAAACATAATTGTGAAGAACATGTTACAGCTACTTTCTGGGGTAAAATTTTCACGATAATATCACTCAAGAACTCCATTTACGATTAGTGGACTTGGAAAATCTTTTAATTAGATTGATTCGCATTTCATGAGTGAAGTAACAAGGTAAACATTTATTCCTCTAGAAAGAACTATCAAAAATCCGTTTAGTGCACAAACGTGAAACGTGTTGGAGCAGTGTTAGAACGTATCATGCGAAGCGATTCTATTTTTTCACTCAATTACCTCAAACGAAGATTTTGGCGTAATCTATTTCATTTTCCAACAAACCGTTCAAAGTTTTGCGTTTTTTATAGTCTTTGGTTTAAGCTCACTGAACGTAAGGGAACGAAACAAAGAAGGAAGACGGTGAGTATGAAATGGAAGGGGAAAGAGGAGGATGATTAGAAGAGTACGATGGAGAAAAGGAAGGAGGAAAAGAAAAGAAAGAAGGTGGCAGAGACAGGACACGGAGAAGAAGAAGACGAACAAGAAAAAAGTTAAACGAAAAAGGGAGGAAAAATGACAAAGAGAGGCCATATTCATTATTAATACCTAGGTAGCTTTTACATATCTTTGAAATAAGTCTGCCTGACCCGCATTGCGCATTCGTGTCACGGGTTGCATTGCAGAAGTATTGTACGGCGCATGAAAGACTACAGAACAACCAACCCCAACACTTCTTGTAATTGTGCAATTTGCTGCAAAAATTTGTTTCAGAAAATCCTTATATCAGGAATATTTTTTCTAGTTTTATAGTCATGCAGTAGGTGTTTAAAAAATACAGATCACTTGGAGAAAACAGAATGTCCTTTTTGTGCAATCCAAGGAAACAAAATCCAACGTTCTGTAAACGGGACATTTGTCAGTAGGGGCGGCTATTTCACTTTGTAAGCTGTAATTAACTACCTTCATGTAAACAATATATCCACGAAAACTGAAAATTATTACAATTTACGCCATGCCAAGCAGCAAAACCCTGAAAATATGTGTCTGCTGAATACGTACTAATTATTCTCCAGGTACACATGCAACAGTTTAGAAATTGAAATAGATTTTAAGAAATAAAAAAGATCTTGAGAAATAAAACTGTGCAGTTGTAACATGTAACGCGCTTAATTCTGCATTTCTCTCTGCTCCTTCAATTTGTAACACAGATGGTAAAAAATATGCAGATGTTAGATATGTGGGTAATGTTGATAAAAGAATATTCTGTGCAATTTAATTGAAGCCTTATACGAATTTTTGTCTGTTACTAACTTCACTCCGTAGGCGCACTTAGATGAATAGACGACAAAAATTAGAGTCAAAAATAAGTTTTTTTTCTTGAAAGCACCATGTTTCTCTTCAGAGCAATACAAATTTCACTTTCAATATTTCTTTGGAAATGACTTCTTTCTGTAAAGTTGGAATCAGATACAAATTAATTAAATACAGAAAGTTATAAAACAACTTCTTAGTTACACTTCAGAGTAATTATGCGGTTTTACCAGCTTGTAAACCTTTGTGGAATGGTACTCCAAGTAATTCAAATGCCTCTCAATGACTCAGAAAAAGGCAGTAACAATCAAGATAAAAATCGTATTAGCAATGGTACGAAAACCTCCTTTCATTTTCTTGGTATCTGATTAGTCGTTCCAAATTTTCTGGAGCATTTACATTGTGATTTTATCTCAAGCGTTAATGAGAGAAGTTTTATCGCAAAGGGAGAAAGGACAACGACTACAAAGGACTCAATGATTTAGCCTGAACTTTACGAATAAAACTTCCGCAAGATTTTTCTCAGTAAACGAAATAAATATTAATCAATTTTCACTATTAATAATTCGTATATACTTATTTTTATTAACAAATGCTCATATTGCTTCGAGCTGTCAACCTGTAATCTTTTATGATAGGAAAATTTGTGTTCGTTTTGTAAAAGGCTATAGTAATTAATGCAGGGTTTTGCAGAAATAATATTATAATGTGGTAAACATTTTTATCGAAAGAGAAGAAGAATATTTACTACGCATATTTGCCTGGAGATGTTCCTCAAATTTTGCTAAGACACAAAATTAGTGGCATGCATTGTGAATGTTCTATTAATTTCTATTTACTTATACTCAAAGGTCTCATTTTAAAAACGATTTTAATCATCTTAATTACATTTTTCTGATAAAGATTTGATAAATATACTTTGAAACGGTGTTCTGTTAAAGTGTATACCGCTTTATAAAAGTATTTTTCTATATTACTTTAGAATTTAAAGAGGTAAAACAGAAAAACTCATATTTTGAAGTGATTTTTTTTCTGAAAATTATTTTTAAAAGACATCCTATGCATTTTGTACATGCAATGCACATTTTAGTTGAGTGAATTTCTACTCCCCCAATATTATTAATACTGAGGATGTTTCACCATTAAATCATCAAAAATAAAAGGCACTGGTCTTTTTTAGATTAAATATTGTTATCATCGGTATTCAAGAGAAACCCAGAAAGTTCATTTCTGATATTTCCAAGTTGTTTACCTCGCATTTTATGTATTCTTTTGATTTATAAAATTGCTGAGATCCTGGAGTTTAGGTGGACTAATTTACCCAAATTACAATTGTTTTTTAAAAACCAAATAACAGAATTTTAAAAAGGTATTGGAAAATTCAATTTTTGGATTTTTTTATTTCTAAAATATGAACAGATGTCGGTCGGTATGAAAGAAAAACAGTTTTATCTCCTATCAAACATTTTTGGTCTTTGTGCACGTAACTTGTGAAGCGACTATATAACAATTAAAATCGACTAGAATTTAACAAACATTCTACGTACGTGCAGCAAAATGACAAAGTGATAAATAATCTCTTGGATGCGAGTGTATATCCAGCCATATTCAAAGTTATTTCCTTTGTTTCCAAAAGTGTATACTTCAAAAACATTTTTATTTTATTTTTCACCTTCTGAGATCGGTGTAAACTTCTGCTTCTCAGGTAAATTAGTCCCCCGTCCGTCCCTCGCGCTCTCGCTCGCTCTCCTTTCCAGGGCCGTCGAGGGAACTGGCTACCAAGTGCTTCGAGAAGCTCTCGTCAGAGTCGTCCCAACTGACGTCACCAGAGCTCCCGGAACACTTCCCAAGAAACCGCACGTCGAGCTGCGTTTCAGTAACTAGAGGTATGAAGAGGGCGCGGGTAGCAAGGAGGGGCGGGCTGGGCTCCCCGACGAAGGAACTCGGCGATCTGCGATTCCGAACTTCGCCGTCACGCCCCTCGTC
>BOPP01000006.1:12379060-12389457 GCA_017312745.1 Gryllus bimaculatus
CCGAGACCGCGGATTGGATGCGCCCCGGCCTCGGGCGCGTTGAAGCTGAGGTGGAGGCGGAGGCGGAGGCGGCAATTACGGCGCGAGATAAGGGCGCGCCCATGGCCCTCGGGGCGACCTTAGAGCGAGTGGGGCCGCCCGGCCCTCGGGCGCTCACCTGCGCCCTCGGTACAGCCCCACCAATCGCGCCCTTGATATCTCTGTGCGGTTTTCTTCTGGCCACCTTGCTCTTCCTGCTTAGATTAGATTTCGTCGTCTCATGTAAGTGCTCTGGTTCCCATCTCTGCATAGCGCTATTTAGTTTCCTGGCATCGGAGCTCTTTCTTCGGTTTTATTCGATGGGTCTCCAGATTCTATTTTCAGCCCCGGCGTCGTTGTTTTCGTATCTCTTCATAGCTTATCTGGTCTTCTTAATATTTTTCTCATTTCTTGGGTTGAACATTCTGTTCGCATGCTCCTGCATTACGCATAACCATCCAGTTTAGGATGATTTATTCGTTGTGAGTTTGCGCTTTCTCTTTTGATGGCAAACTCTTTCCGCTAGCTTAGATTTTGGTGTTTCATATAATCATCTTTCCTCTCACATTTACACCTATCTTTTGCTCTGTGTAGTGTCTGAGTGCACTAGCTCTTTCTGCAGTTTCTATTTGATTAGTGTTTAGTACGTCTTTTCAATTCCTGTTTCATTGTAAACATGAATCTGAATAACTTTCCTGGCCTTTTTAATATTCCCGATTTCTTGTATTTTATTGCTTTGTAGCATACTTCTAAATCTCTCACGTCCATCTGGACTGTCTCCTCCCGTCGATTTCTGAATTATTGGGCTCATTCTGAATTATATCTGTCTTGCTCTACGTAGCTGTGTTTAGTATTAGGCCTCTCATATAATTGTTTTGGATGCATAATATACTTGGTCTTTGTGGTGATTTAGATACTTTGCATTTGAACTGTATTTCTATTGGATGTAACTAGTACTGGCCACTTCGATCGACCTACATTCTCTTGGTCCTTATCTGATTTGTGGCTATCTTTGTCTCGTACTTAATAATATCTTGGTTGTCATCGCCTTTTATCACCTTTTCTATTCTCTCATCTCCTACCTATTTCGTTACCCCATCTGATTTCTGCAATCATGCGAAAATGTGTGTGGGATTTATTGTTTTCGCACTTTCCTTCCAGTTTTACTTGGTCTTCGAGGTACTATTTTATTACTATCCTGATTCTCTCACTTCCATAGGTTTTGCTTTATTTGGTTTTCTAGCACTTAGTTCTCGGTGCCGTTACTCTTCAGACTGTCTTGTTTATTTCGCTTTTATTCTGCGCCTAATAACCCAGGATACCCTGTCTGTATCGTATTCTGTGACTATGTAATGTCCTTACATTTTTGTTTCCTATGCACTTTTTATTAGATATGAGAGGCCGCGAAAGATTCTAAATGTCTATTCATTGTTCCGCTCCGTCACCTATCTCTGCCGTCGTGGCTTTCTTTGCTTCCTCTTCACGATTGCTTCCTTTTTACAGAATAATCATTGTCTAATCATTATTGTAGATCAATCCAGTTTTCTCATCCTTCGGTTTTGGCTGTAGTTTCTCTGGTCTCTATTCTTTTTTTTTTTTTGCTTTGGCCCTTCGCTTTATTGTGCTATCTTCCACATTGGTGCATCTGCCTTCGTGATATTAGCTTGCTCCTTGTTCTTGAGTTCCTCTGTTTTTTTCTTGGCTTCCTTCCGGTTCCTTCTTCAATTGCTCTTCTGTCCTCCTTATCAACAATGCAACCTTACCTCCACCTCTATTCAAGTCTCTCAGAGTCTTCTTTGTCTCTCATATCATACCACTTGAGTCACAGTATTCTCTTGAATCACTAAAATATATTTGGTATGATAACCATCTGATTTCAGCATCCTTCAACACACTCTCCAATTTCTCGTCTAGTTCGTATGTACATACATATTTTCTTCTCTTTTAGATTTTCATGTCATATAACTCGGCTATATTTCATTTGTGACACTAATCTTCATTCGCCTCTTACCATAATCCTGGTTGTCTCATCAGAATATGCCAAGGAAGATTCGGCTATCTGAATTTCTCCACTTCTTGGTCGCGATTCGTTGACCTTGTCTTGCCTGTGTCAGTCTCTACATTACCTTTCCCGGTTACTTGGACTTAGTTTTCTGGTAGAGTTGTAGATAGTTTACCTGTACATTGCCTCTCTTTTTTTACTTCTGCCTTCATTGTCTTCCATTGTTGCTAGTATCTTACTGTTTGTTATTTCTATTACGATCCCACCTTCACTTCTCTCTTAATATCCCGCGCACATAACCTGCTTCTAGATTTTATATTGTTCTCTGTTATTTCCTAGAACCTTTTGCTTCCATTTTCCTCCATTTCTTTTCTTTCTTCATCCTGCATACTATTGTCCAAAACTTCCTTGACATTAATATGACAAATATCACCTTATCTCTCGCCAGCTCTGCTTTCCTTTTTTCGTTTTTATTTTGTTTTGATATTGACATCAGTGTTTGGCAATTGCTTCTCTCAATCACTTTCCTTCTGTCTGCATACCTTTTCGCCACTTTTCGGTCTTCAATTTTTCATACTATACTAAATATGATGCAATAAGAAAGCACGCCGAATCTGCCACTCTGTAACCATATTTTCTTCTTCCTAGACCTTTTCGTATCTGGTCTTCATTACCTTTTATATTGACCTGGACTTCCTCTTGTAAATATTAGCTCTCCAACTCTCAGAAATTCTGGTACTGAGATGTGAAATATCCCTACAGAGATGTACTGAACATTAAGACGACCAGCAAAGGTGGCTAATGGCATTAATTGATGTCATTGCAGTGCCTGTCCGAGAAATCCTAGGGTTTGAACCTCGACGTTGTTGACTGGATTTTAGACACTAGCTTGGCAGCTAGTCAATCAATCAAGTCGAGTAATGCTTTGCTTATTTATTATAAAAAGAAACGAGCATGCAACCCGCAACACTCCTTAGGAACGAGCGTCCAATGCGTCCTAGACCCTTACAATTCGATTTTCTATTATCTTAAAGGGAAACTGATAATGTTATTATGTAGTAATTTGCTTAATAAAAATTCTATTTTATATGTGGGGTATCTCCATAGCGTAGTACTGTTAGGAATAAAGGTTCTATATATCGTTCCAGCATGTAGGTTTTTACTTTTAAAACTTCATTTAAACAGTTTAGTAGGTTCTCCTATGGCCAACTATTTGGTATTATTTCACACGTTTAGTACTGTTTTCATCTTTTCTTTGAAAATGGGAAGAAACGCCGCGTGTAACCCTGTGTAACTTTGTCATCCTATGTTCACTGACAAAATGAGATCTTAAACTCATCTACATGCACTCTAAGTTTTAATCTGAGATCCCCTGTGTATGATTCTTCTAATAAAACGTAACTAATATTCGCTAACACTGAAATCGCTAAATACCTTCAAAAAAGACCTAGAGTAAATCTGTCATATTAATGGTAAAGAAGATGTCTAATCAATCAATCGGAAAGGATCATGTTGCAAAGTATATGCTGTAAAGACAGAAAATCACGTATGTTTTTGATCAAGAAATATAAGCTTAGATATTAATCTACTATTTCTATACTTCAATAAACTTGAAATTAAGTATTGTTGCTTTTGAAATCACCATTGGAATCATGAGTTTCCGCTAAGACTTACTGCCAATTCACAGTAGTTAATTTGAGAATTTGTGAAAAGTAAAGAACGCGAGTATATTCACTAAAAGGTAAAATATGAAAATTTATCTATTCTGATTTACTTTCTAAAAATTAATATTAGTCAAAAAAATGTCCATCAGCAATAAAATATTACACTTTAATAGTGAATTTGAAATGGAGATTACGGTGTGTCTTCGGTTGATAAAAATAATTATGATCTTTATTTGCTTTCAATTGTTCTTTATTTTATGTTGCATTCCATGTATATGAATAGTAAAAATACATTTCCGGTGGATCTCAAATAAAACTAATATTACAATTTTCAGGAATTTCATAATAAGTAAAAAAATATGCTAGATAATAACGACACAAGAGGATAGAGAAAACAGAGAATTTTATGTTTTCTTAAGGTTTGGCTTCGCAATATTCAAGTATTTTATAAACTACAGAATATCCCACAATATTACAGTTCGAGGAACAGAGAGATTCCATCCACTGAGTTTCATACCAGCGAGTCACAATGCGTTTGTATCTTTCTCCTGGAGACCGTCAGAATTCTTTCTCTAGAGGGTCCCGTCAGCTACCTGCTCCGCCTTCCCGTCCTCTTGCCCCCGCCCACGCCACGCCTCCGCCGATCCTGGAGGTCATGCCACCCCCGCAACCCCCTCCGCCTACGCTGCCCCCACCCACGCAGTCCTCACCGCCCACACCAGCCTCTCCGGCGAGCTCGGCCACTCCAACCCCACGCGGACGCCCCTGGCGCAGACATCGCTGTTCCAACCCCTCTCGGCGTCAAGCTTCCATACCTCTACCGCCCTAACGCTCCCACAGTTCACGGAACCTACGGAGCGTCAACATTTCCAATACTGCGCTTCAAAACAACCTTCATAACGCCTCACCAACCACGCTCCACCCTCTTCCCTTCGCCATCCACCCTTCACCGTCTAACCTCCACCCTCCACCCACCATGACCTTCTGCTACAGGCCTTCTCCGCCGGCAACACCTTCCTCACGGCCACGCCATCCCCACCACCCTAGTCCCATCACCCCTCCGCCCCAGCACCAACGCCATCGTCTCCCTACGGGAGACCTACAACGGTACGCTACCACCCGCTCACTCCGTTGAGTGATTCATTAGCGGTTTCGGGCGTGACAACTGCTCAGGTCATTAGTCCCGAAAGTATAGAGACAGTTTTTTATTACAGGAGGTGGCGGTGACCTTCCTCCTCTGGATGGTGAGGTACAGCGCCGACCTGCTAGCCCGACTAGCGGTTTTCCCCAACCAGGCATCCCCCACCGGCGGCACCTCCTCACCCGGAAGAAGCGTTAAGATTCCGACTGGTCTCCCAAAATGGGTAGTAGTTAAGTGCATGGTAGTGTAAGTAATGTGTGTGTATGTAAGGGATGAGATTAGGACACCGAAAGCGAAGGAAAACTCTCGCGCAGTCCGTGGCCCGTTTGCTAGAGTTCTGCTCCGGCATTCCCTTGGAGTTATTCCGAGACCATGGTAAGCTACCGATCAGAGTAGCCGGCCGCTAAAATTCCTCTCCATACAGCGACTGAAACCGATCTAGCTATCTAGATAGTGTCGAAAGTTTTGGCACCATCGAGACGGAAACCTAGGATCTCCCGGTCAAAGACACTACTGTGACATCACTTGATCAGCCACCTCTCCCGGTTCACTCGCTCCGTGATCTGCATTGGCATAACTGATTCAAACACTCTCGCACCCTTCAAATCTCGGGCGTTCAGGATTCCTATTCCCCTTCCGCTGCCACCGTCTGCGTTCTCCATTCCCGGCATTCCACCACTTACGCCTCTCTGCCTCATGAATACAGACGCCCGCCAGCGTCGCCCCCAATGACCCTCCCGACTTTCATGCTCTTCACGCCGCGTGCATTCTCTCTTTCACCAACGTCATACTCTCCGCGCCACTACCCACAGAATATTCACAGCCAAACCATTCGCCACGCCAGATTTGGTCCTCGCGGCGCAAAATGGTCTTAGGTCCACGCACCACACGTCATCTTTGGATGACGCATTTTCTACCACCATCTCCACCACCCCCGGCTACGTCCTCTACCCCGTAATTTCACCGCCCTCGTCTCAGTGACTCACGATGTTTCCACCACCACCGTCTCCCCAACAGCTTCCGCTACTTCTGCCGTCTGCGACCACTACGTTACGGTTCACATTGCTCCTACCCCATATACCCGACCTACCGCCCAACCTTCGCCATCGACATATCCCTCCCGATTGAGTGAATGACACACTGATGTTTCCGACCTCGTCAATGGTCAATAGACTCGTAGATGTAGTGAATACTTTTTTATAACTGGAAGTAGTAATGTTCCTCTCCTGTCGGATGGCCTACACTCTTCTTGCAGAGGTTTCCTACTTCCAGGTATCTCCACAACGGGACATCGCCCCAGCTTCCTTAAGTTCATTCAACATATGAGGAAGTGTAGTGCACGTAAGTGTTTGTGTGTGTGTGTGTGTGTGTGTGTGTGTGAGGGGACAGAAGAGGGGGTAAGAAAGAGGAAGGACAGATTGTGTGGCAATCTTTTCCGGTTTGCAGCACCATTTGCATGATACTAATCGGAGCAATCATGGAAAACTGCCAATAAAAGCAGCCGACCGTTACAATTCTCCAGACAGCGGCTGCATTCTAACTAACTAGAGTCAAAATTGTGTCTCCGTTAGGACGCAAATTCTAAAACCTTCCTGTCTCAGTCGCTTTGAGCTAAACTCAGCTGATACGATACGTCGATGCAGCCCCTTTTCGTTACCTCCCAAAAAAACTTTCTCGCTCTCCTCCAATCCTGCTCTTTTTGGTCTCGGAAGTATCTTTTGAACCCACCCAACACCATCTCCCTTTCGTCACTCCCCTCCAGAGACGCCCCTGCAGCGCCTCCATGCGCCCTTATTCGGCATGCGTGCTGCGCGGCGCGGCGGGGCGGGGACCTGCGGAATATGAGGCGCTGGCGTCGCGCGGGGAAAAACAAACGCCTGGCGGCGCGCGGGGGCGGAGGCCGCGTTCCGCCGCACGCGGGCTGCCGAAGCCTCGAGGCGCCGCCCCGCATCGCCAAGCAGCGGCGCACTGTGGGCGGCGCTGGCGCCACCGGCGGCCGAGAAGATGGCGCTCTAGCTGAAGGGCCTCTGACCGGAAGGTTCCTGGGTTCGAGTCCACAAGCTGGTGGGATTTTCGATACTAGCTGGCTAGATTGATCGAGTTCAACAGCTATCTAGAGAAGTGGTCGGCTGCTCTGTTCGGTAGTTTACCGAGGTTCCTCCGATCATCATCAGGCTAGTGCCGGAGCAATATCCTAACAAAAACGGGCCACGGACCGCGTGTGATCTTTCCTTCCTCTTCCTTGTCCTACCTTCACCACTTACAAACACACTGACATGCACTACACTTCCACACGTGTAGGAAGCATAGAGCTTGTCCTGGCTGGGGGCGATGCTCTCTTGATGGGAGATACCTTGTTGTGGAAATCCCCACAAGCCAATAAGTAGATCCGCGCCGTTCAGTGGGATCTTGCCATCCAGTGGGGGGAAGACATATTCACCTTCCACTTAACAAACGTGAGCTACACTTACGGGACTGATAACCTTAGAAGTTGATGCGCCCGAAAATGGTAATCAATCGAAAAATCTAGTTCAATTACCCTGCTTTGCCGGGTATTTATTAATTATAATCATCTTGTCTCTCCTGGCACGCCATGACCCTTCTCATTGTATCATATTTGTGTCGAACATCGTTGCTACAGCTATCAATACTAGAGCAGATTACAACAGACGCACTGTTGCATACTCGCGACATACTTTTTTAAAATTCTGGAGAAATGGTGTTGACACTAAACCTAATTGTTCTAATCGAATTAATCAGTATGAATTTAGTAGGAAATTGTGATAATTAATAATGTTCGATTCATTCGGGTGAATTTTCTCACTGTTTTTGAGACATTTACAAAAACTGGAAAGAGTGCGAACTTAAATATTGTTCTAAGGGGTGAAAAAGGGAGATACTAAATCAAATTATTACGAAATATGTTAGAGACAGCAACTCCTCTTATTTTCAAAGTCACGTCCACAAAACTTTATTAAAATCGGAATAAATGTGTAGATTTCTATGGAAAAGGTAACAAATCTGTACATAACAGATAATAATTTGTAAAAAATGTAACTTGTTAGGTCCCACAAAACACAACCTTTCAGTGAAAATCGTATTGAAATTGATTCAAGCGTTACAGAGATTACCCGAAAAATAGACTTCATACAAATATCGCAAAACCAATTTAATTGGTTTTCACATCATCTAAATAAGCGCACAAGATTATAAAATAACAGTAATTTTGAAATAACACACATTCCAATTTCATTTATGTATTGGAGACGGTTTATTTGGAATTTTGCTCATATCATACATTTTCGCGGTTTTCAGCTTTGTAATCAAATTTGATTGTTATTTGGTTGTCCACAACGTGTCACATACCCTCGCTCCAGTTGAAAAATCCGGAATACTCAATATTTGTTGAATATGAGTTGAGCCTTCTCTTAAACAATCCCAATCATTTTATTTCGTACAACAGATACATTATGACTCTTACGTTGGGCCTCTCCGCGCGGTCAGGGTTAACGCTCACATACGTATGATGGTGCGTGGGTTCGGTTGTTTGTACTCTAGCAGCACGCCAAGACGGGCCCGTGAAGAAGCGGTGCCGTTGGGTTGATTCATTGATTTGTGAATTCCGGCGCGTCAACCGCTATGGTCATTGGTCCCGTAGTTGTAGTGCTTGTTTTCCTCGGAAGGTGACGTTGATCTTCTCCCGGTGGATGGTGAGATTCGGCGCCGATCTGTCGTCAGATAACAGAGTTTTCCCCAACCAGGTATATCTCACCTGTGTGGTAGCGTAGTTCATATAAGTGTAAGAGAGGGTAAGTAATGGGTGAGGATAGGACACGGAAGAGGAAGAAGGCAACGCGCACGGCAAGAATTCTCCTTAAAATGGTGGCTGAATTCCACCCAACTTTCAAGCTAATGTGGAAACTATCTGTCGGGAGTCGAACTAAGGACCTCTCGGTCAGAAGCACAGTGACATTGTTGATGCCCTAAACCATCTTCTCCGTAAGGACGGTTGGGGTGAAGGGTCGGTCAGGTTTGGGGTACAAGAAATGGTGGTCTGGTCTGGAGCGAGGTTGAACTTGGAATGGTCCAAGCAAAGTGGCCAGCGGTTGTTCTAGGAACAGGAAAAAACTTGTGTATGGCGGACAGATGATGGTAATGATGGCGGATTGAAGAATGAACGGGGGAAGTAGGGCCGATGGAAGGAGGAAGCCGTCAGGCTAGTCTGAGGACGGGGTACGGTGTAGAGCTTAGGAATCATGCAATTGGGGATAGTGAAGCGAGGTGAACTGAAGTGATGTGTATTTGAAACATAAACCAACAACGGGGAAGTGTTAGTGAGCGAGTTATCGGGGGCGAAATATAGCAGCAAAACGATGAGGGGGCGAGAAAAATTTAAGAGGAGAAATTAGGAAGAAAGAGCAACATGAAGAGACCAGATTTTGGGGAAAGAATGGAAAGACAAGTAAAAGTGACCGCGTCAGGGACCATATTCCTTTGACGTAGGCAACACGCCAGTTTGGAATCAATTAAATCGGAGAAAAAATGAGCCAAGGCGCGGGTCGAAGCGGGTGTGGTGGGCGTGAAGACTAAGACCTAGGCGGGACGAAGCGGGACCGAGGCGAAATGGACGACAGAGGGCGAGACGGAACGAGACGGGGCGAGGCGGGCGAGGCGGGGCGGGCGGGGAAAGGTGGGCGCGAGGTGGGGCGAGTGGGCGAGGTGGGCGCGAGGCGGGGCGAGGCGGGCGAGGCGGGGTCGAGGCGGGCGATGCGAGCCCGAGGCAAACGGGCAACGAAAGCGGGACGAGGTATGACGAGACGGGACGTTGCGGGCGAGGCTGGTCGAGGCGGGGCCGAGGCGGGACGAAGACGGGACGAGGTGAGCACGATGTGGGACGATGCAGAGCGAAGTGTGACGGGGCGAATCAAGAGGCCAGAGGGGAAGAGGCGAGGCAGGCGGGACGCTATGGAACGAAGCAGAGCGCGAACCTGGCGAGGCGAAACGGGGCTGGGTGGGGCGAGTCCAGAGGCCAGGGGAGTGAGGAAGGATAGCCCTGCTTCGCCGCCTGGGAGGGGCGTAGGAAACAAGGCGAGTGGAGGCGAGGGAGGCGAGCGGGAGGCGAGTGGGAGGCGAGTGGGAGGCGAGGTGGGAGGCGAGGGTGGAGGCGAGTGGGAGACGAGTGGAGGCCCGAGTTGGGAGGCGAGTGGGAGACGAAGTGGGCGGAGGGCGGGCGCCCGAGAGCGAAGCGAGAATCCCCAGGGCGGTGTGCAATCGTAGATGGCTGATGTGTTGTCCTTAGGCCGCCTAGCGCAGAGAGCGGCCTGTCGCGCCCGTATAGGGGCTTTCAACGGAAAGCCACCTTCGAAATTAAACGAAAACAAACATAGCGCAGGAGAGTGCACGGGAGCTCGCGGCGAAGGATCCCCAACCCTTCGAAATCATTGCCTGGGTCGTCTTCAGCCCGCCTGATTAAAAATGCAGTGAACGAATTTATATTTTAGAAGACTATTCGCAGCAGTTTTGACATTTACCTTCATATTTTTACTAGCAAACTACCTGGAGTTGTCTGGGT
>BOPP01000006.1:12399245-12415006 GCA_017312745.1 Gryllus bimaculatus
CAATTGCGCCGCGCCGCGCCGCGCCACGCCGGTGGATAACAGTATAATCCGCGCGCCCTCCCGCGCCGTCGAGGGCGTGAGAGGGCGTGCGCGAGAGCGCGTGAGGGAGCGTGGGTGGGTGCGTGCGTGCGAGGGAGGGAGCGCTCGTGCGGGTCTGGAGAGCGCTCAGTGCCAAACCGCCTCGCCGAAACGAGGCAGGATTTACCCTGCGATGCCACTTGTCGGTGAAATATTATAGTGCTGAGATACGGCACGTCGGTGAGTGAGAGTGAGTAAATGATGAGTCCGTGATTGCAGCTTTGTAGGCTAGGAAGTACGAAGAAGCGATTTCCAGTGGTGGGGTATTGATTGACTTTTTGTAGAGCGATTCACCTTCTACAGTCATTTGCACTTCTATGCTCAAATTATTTTAAAACACATTTTGTGAGTAAAATAGAAAGTGAGTAGTGTAGATACGTAAGAGTGAGTAGATAGAGTAAAATTTTATAATTGTCTACACACGATAAAATGTATAAAAACGTAATAAAATTCACGTTTTTAATAAAATGTTGAACCCATAAACTAGTTAAATTTAAATATCAAAAGCATATATTTTTAGAGATCTTGGACAAGATGAAAACAAGACCAATTCCCCCCATTTTTGTTCTATAATCCAATATTTCCGAAAAAGTGAAAAGAGGTAAGGCAGTGAATCATTTTTGCCATGTTTTAAGACGTCCAGCCTCAAGTCGTCTTCAGCAATTGCCATAAAAACTCCCATAGATATGATGATCTCCACAGACAGGTTCGACTTATAATATTCGTAAATGGGAACGTGATTTTGTTGCCAGGCGGTCGCCATGCAAAAACAGGAAACACTGGTCTATAGACAAGTTAAATGCACTTTGTAGCTCATGGGCACCCTAAGATGGTACAGGACCAGCGAACACGCTTCATTCATGTCGGACACTATATGATTGGTTGATGGAAATGGGTAAAGTTGTTTCAATGCACGTTATCTTCTAGGATCATTTGATGTTTCTGTCCCGAGAGATGGCGGTGTTCCTTCCCCTTTGGGTAGGGAGATCTAGCATTGACCTACGTGTCGGCTTGCGTGCTTTCCACCTGGAAAGTTCCTCCAATAGGGCACCGCCCCACCCGGACCAAAATCCTAGCTCCCGACTGATCTCTCAACATGTAAGGTAGAGAAGGCAAATATGTGGCAGGAGAGGACGGGACAACGATTAGAAACGGAACATTACACGCGGCAGGGGGCCTTTTATTAGCGCACTGTTCCACTTTTCTCCTGATTTTGATCGAAAAAGAGTGGGAAACCACAGGTTGGAGCAGCCGGCCGCAATAATTCGCATACAAACAGTGGTTCAATTTGATTTACCTGTAAAGCTAGTATCAAAAATTCGCCACCGGCAGGACTCGACCCTTTGAACCTCCCTGTCAGAGTCAATGCAGGTAGTAATCTGACCTAACTTAGCCGGTCGGAAACTGATTTTTGGCAAATGTACCACCACGTGAGCAAGTAAGGCATAATTGAAAACCCATGGACTCGAATAATCATTAGAAGAAGCACTAAAAACCCAAATATTAAGATCTCTGATGAATTAGAAGTATTTTTTGTTGTTTTTTCTCGAATATTTTACAACTTTAGTCACTTTTCGCATCCTCTCTTTTCTTTTGTTACGATATTTCCAATTGCAGGTTTGCGTTTTATTGCAGATTTCTTCCGTCTATCGCTTTTGTTACTGCACCCATCCAGTGTCTCCTCGGTACACATCTTGCTTACTACACGTAGCACAAATGTGTTTATCTTCACATTTACATTTAAGATTTCAATACCTGGGTGGTTCCAATGAAAATGACATCTCCATGTTTTGTTCAAGTTTGTGTTCGTTGTCAGTAAGGTTTCAAATCAGTGGCAGATGTGCAAAAATAAAAATGTCTTAATTAATTAAACCATAAAAATAACCTTTTCATAATTTAAGAATTCAATTTGGACTTTTTTACAATATCAGTCCTTAAATATATGCTTTTAACTCCTTCACTTTAAGTCTTCATTAGTATTGGAAAGGTATCTAATATTCGTAGAACGATCGAACAGACACTGATCGATCGTCGAAAAGATAAAAGAAATTGAAATTTTCGTTATGACTTACGAATCTCCATCGCATAACATCGCATTTGTGCCAACGTTTTGTGTGTATTATACACAACACGCAACATAAATCGCAAGTAGTTCAATATCCTATGATGTGTGTTTGCATATGACATATAAATGTAAATAAACATAAATTGCAATTTCTTTAGTGCACAAGCAGAGTGTAATAGTTCAAAAATTGTCATTTTGTGAATTATTTGAGCAAATACGTTTACTTCGCTTTAGGGACTTTTACTCTATCAATCAACTATGTTAGGAACTCTTAAATGACAGAATATTACTAAAAATATAGTCAGTTTTCAGCTACATACTTCATTCTTTTCAAAAGAAGGAACAATGAGTTTACGACCAATTTACAACCTGTACGTGACAGGCTCGTCGAGTACGTCTTGCCCGTGGGTAACTAGCTTCAGGGCGAGAAGTTGGCTGGTCCCTCCAATTGCCCAGTAAAAGATGATACGCCAAGCAATAAAACCACTTCGTCCAACATACAACAAAACAGTCTTATGAAATAAAGTAAAATAAATTACCTGAAACTGTCAGTACTCGTAGACCACATCATATGTTTGCAACAAACAATTAACTTGAAAACAAACTATTCATCCCAAAATATAAATTTTCTCAATGAATCAGGAAGAAATAATATATTGAGTTACACTACATATCTCAATATTAAAAAGAGGACAAAATTCATTAAATTTTAATTAATTTCGTCATTTATTAAATTATAATTAATTTACAACGTAATTAGTAATTCTTTTTAGTAAGCAAGAACAGAACAACGAAGGGTGGTAGCGATTGGGAAGGCGTGATAGGCGAGACGAAAGAACAAGGTGCATACAAGTTGGTACAGAGAAACGAATTACAACTTGAACTGCACTGAAAAGACGAAAAGCAGACGGTCAGATGGGTAGCACCACTATTAGAGGATGATGCCCCGAGATCATAGGCAGTCGCCATGTAGAACAGTCATGTGTGATGAGCTACCGATAGGTAATTCCATTTGAAATTTTTTTTGTTAATTAAATTGAAATACTCGAAGAAACTCACAATTGTAAGTAATAGTAATGAATAGATAACAGTTTTTTTGAGAAATTCTAAGTAGAACTGAAATTTACAAATGAGAACTTTTGGAGTGTTTCTAGTGTGGTGACTGATGGAATCCTTATTAATTCTTAACGGAGGAAGAAATGCTTCCTTGTGAAAAAGGGAAAATTTGCTGAACAAGAGGCCTGGAAGTGATTGAAAGAAAACTGGAAAATTACGAACAAAAAAGGAACGATATAAATTTGGAGAAGGCCGAAGACTAGTGTATTATTTAAAATTAAAAAAGGAATCAGATATAAAATGGCCATTCAGTAGTTCTAGATTAGGTGAAGATTGCACTGATCTGCACACGAAAGATATGAACGTCGTTGAATATTAATTAGTGGGGATGTGATATTTCTTAATAACTGTAAAACGGTAATTCTTATACTAATGTTAAAAGCATACGTTAATCTGACGTGGATGCAATGAAGATGAGATGTGTGTTTTGAAAATAAAAGGCATAACGCATATACGCTTCAGAACTTCATTACAAATACCTGTTATTTGCTGAAATATTTTTACGTGTTTTCCACCGATAAAGTCCCAAAATATAAAATTTCTATCAGCCGAGAGCTTGTATTGAGCGGTGGATTTTCAGGCTCACTCGTTTAAAATTAAAGATTAAGCCCTGAGATATTTATTAATTAGTATGTATCTATCAGGATTATTATGGACCTAAAATATAATAATATATAGAAAATGCTCCAATATATTGTTAAATAATTGTTAAGAGTTCAATATACGAGTACTTAGAACAGTATTTCGTTCCTATTTCGAAAATGAAACACATGAAAATATTTATTTTTGTATATTCTGCTCATAACGTTAAACGGGATCAGAGAGCTTAAGAAACACATAATTCAACAGGAATAACAGTTTTAAACAAGTCTTAGTTTAAAAAGTTTGTAAGAAGAGTATTTCAGCAAACATAATGTTAATTTCCAAGCTTTCTTCAGTGTTTATTTGTAGGATATTAAATAATTTTAGTAGGAAAACTCACCACTGAACCGGAAATAAGATTTTTATTTCTTCTTTCGGGAACAGCAGTTATAGAAGGAGAATGGAGATGGGGATTCTTAGGGGTCTGGTCAACCGAGTCATTAAAACTCAACAATGGTAAAGAACAAGTTTTAACTACAGAGGGCTTCTCTAGAAAGATTAAAAAGAACTTAAATTGGTCGCTAGTAGTTTGAAAACTTTCATATTAATATATTTTTCGAGAGCAGAAAGGCATGGCAGAGAGATAAGCAAAAGATGCCGCAAGCGTCCGAGGTCAGGAAAAATTTGTAAAATGAGAATAAAAGTTTGGTTCATTAAATAACTTCAATGCGAACGTATTTTCGGCGACTTTGTCAGTTCATTTACAGCTACTTGGATTAGGGCCGGTTTTAGACACCGCAATCGTGCCTTTCAGTCAGTCCTGACAGTCAGTCTGTCTTGCCGTAAAATATTGTTTACATTTTATTGTCCTTTTAGAGAAAATGTTTGTTATTTTTTGGAGACCAGGTTTACGATTACCAGGTTGTTCTGCAGGTTTAAGACATACAGTGTTAAATAGTCTGGCAATTGCTGGTCACTTGTCTGTTAAAATTAAATTTTTGATGGGTGTTATCACCCAAGGTGCTACATTTACTTGGCGTTCTTAAAAGGAGAAAGTAAGTTTCTTACGTTTCCAATTTACTTTTGAACAGTAAAGCAATACCTTCGCACGTTGTTACACCGAAATATATTCTTAAAGCTGTGAATATATTTGTGTACATTAATTTAAAAATTATTTTTCATGCAATCTATTTTTTTCTATTAATATTTGCCTCATAGATTTTAAATGTCAGAACTCTTCTCTGCCTAAGTATCTAGAAAAGATGTCTATGGTCCTGTCTATAATTTTCCGAATGATGATGAGAAAAAGTCAGTGTAAAATACTTCAGAAAAAAATGACCCCCAAGGAAATATAGTCTTGCCTCAAACATTTTAATATAATTTCGAAACACGAAGGGAAGAAAAGGAAGATTGCTGATAATAAATGAAAGTATCAAGTCATTTTGGCAATAAAAATCTCCCTTGATGTTATTTTTCAGTTTTTCTTGTATTAATTTGTAATCGTTATATTCAAAGTCTATTAAAATTAACATTACAAAACCACAATATTGATGATAGAGATGTGTTATTTAATGGAATCTGTTCTAAAACTAGGGGTGATAAATAGCACTTATTTTCTTGCGTTGTTTCTAACTTTTTCAATTTTCCGATAATTCAGAAATTTTAACGAAACTTGTCCATTTTCCAAATCATCCTTTCTCTACCCCCCAAAAAATATAAAAAAAAGATACAACTACACATACTTTCTGGCCTTATTTATAACTTTTGCAATTTTCCAAAATACAGAACGTTCGTCGAGTCAGCAGTTTTTATCGCCTTTCGGGTTTAATGTAAGGAGACACTTTTGATAAAATTTAAAAAAGTCTTTGTTTTTATATTAATGTAATATATTATTACATTAATAATAATAATAACAATTGTTGTTAAAATCACTCATAACTCTGCAATTATGTTCGAAATAAAAGCAATTATCTAATTATTAGTATTTACTCACAATAACTTCTTTTTTTATAGTCTTAGTTTCTATTTTCGGCATTGATATTTTTAAACTTCTTTCAAATATTTTCGTTAACAGACATAAATAGAGTAAATTATAAGAGAACACTACTCAAATAATTAATGTATGTTAATAATGATAATGAATTTAGAACACTATAGGACAATTTAAATGCCATTAGTATAATATGATACAAAAAGATAATAGTTCAAATTACATACCAAATAAACCAAGGCAATGAGAGAATACATTTTCGTAAAACAGCGATAAAGAATATAACAAATACCTTGGGCAAATTTGAATATTTTGTTTAAATGTATATAAAAATTTCTGCAAAATGTCTTTGTCCTTCATCTGCAGTCCCATAACGAAGGTAAGTAACGATGTTTGAAATTCGCAGTGCTTAACAGAAACCCTTGTTTCCACGAAATAAGGACTTGTGAAGAAAAATCTTGCCGAAAAAGGAGAGAAAAGAATCTTGTTTGTCTAAGTAGGTAATTACACATTTAGCTCGCAAAGCATCTTGTCTCTCTCGACACCTCATTATATGATTATTTAAGACAAAATTACATCTCCTGCAGAAAGGACATCATTTATCTTAGAGGTTACAAAATTTATCAAAAGTACTAACAACATGGAAAAAACACAAGACAGTAACAGGACTGCAATAGTTTTTGTGAGATTCATTCCATTCTATGAAATATAATGTTTTACTGGATTTATCACTACTGGTTTATCAAGTAAGTCTTGATCACTTGTATTGAAAACTACAAGCTTTGCCCAATGAAGCAAATAAATTCAGGGAAGTATAGAGTTATAAAATTATATTGGAAGATATTTGTCATTAAAAATCAAATTCTCCTACAACAACGTAATTAAACTTAATTAAACATTAATCTCCTTGAAACAACACACAATACACAATACACAAATATTTCTGTGGCGTTTCAAGGTTTGCTTTATAAACAAAAATAAGTATTCGCTTATTTTGGCGTATTATTGCCAATAATTAAAGGATTGTAACTATAAATCTGAACAGGCTTACGAACCGTGGCAGATAGGCCACGCCTTTTACAGAGGATTACTGAAATGAAAATGTGAAATTTGTGGTGGATAAACAAGTGTTTTTGAAAGGTTTCTTGTACGTCTCCCGTTTCTTTCGACTTGTTTTCCACGTTGCATAGGTTCATCAGTGTTTTCAAGGCTTCCTAATTGTACATATATTATTACCTACATACGTATTTTAACCCAAATATTATAAGAGCAAAGTTTTACATGAGAAGTATTCAGAATAAACTTACATTTTTCATGTTTTATGAGTATTTAAAGTTTTAATAGTTTCAGCGATTACAAATTTTTGTTTCAACTTATTTACATTTGAAAAACATGAAACTGTCAAAACTGATTTAATTTTCTTATTCCAAATGATGTTACCTGGAAGAACATTTTTAGGCGAAGCTTTCTAAACAGAAAACGTAGTAATGCTCAAACATGACATTTATTTTTACCAAAAATTGTATTATTATTATTATTATTATTATTATTATTATTATTATTATTATTATTATTATTTGAAGAGGATAACAGGTAAAAATTCAAACAAATAACCAATAACACAGATCCCTCAAAGTTAACCTCGTCCTCGTCTGATAATGTACACGTTTAATCGAATGAAAGTTGAAAAGAAAAATCTATGAATACCTCAGTTCTTATTAAATTACACTTAACGCACATTTCCGAAACAATAATTCATTTTCAGCCACACAACCTGCACAATCTGTCTACCAGCGCGGCATATCCACTAATGTTTCACAACGGGCTAAAATAAGAAAGCCATAACGTCGTCTCCTTGTCGGAGGAAGTCAGGTGTATTAGGCGCTCGGACCGAGAAGAATGAGGCAATGGCGCGAGGCGAGAGTCGTTGCGGCCACCAGAACACAGGAGAACACAAGCAACGGGGTGGGTAAGGGGTGGGACAAGAGCGAGGCGGCGAATGTGGTATTAATAGTCGCAGCGCGGGTTGCACACGACGCCATATGCTCGTCTCCGAGGGCCGTGGCATTTAATATCGCCTCCCGGCCCCACGAACGCCCGGGGCCACCCTACCCTCGCCTCCGCCTTCGGCGCCGCGCCGCCTCCGAGCCACCCTTGTCGCACTTCGGGATCTCACCGCGCGGGGCCCTCTGCCAACCTGGCTACTGACAATTCGCACCTGGCGCCTCCCTCGCAAGTGCTATGTTCAACGTCAGAAACTATGACGGCATGAGACTCTCTGAGACCGACCAATGAGACTCTGACCGCATGAGACTTCTGACCGCCATGAGTTGACGCCACTGAGACTGACGCCATGAGACACTGACGCGCATGAAGAAACTGACCGCCATAGAACAACTGGACGCGCATGAGACACTGGACGCGATGAGACTAACGCACCATATAGCACTACGAGCACGCAGTAGCACTAGGACACATAGCCAACACACGAACATAGCATACGAACCCCACTAAGCATGACGACAACCATAGCACTAACGACACCATACACTAGACACCATAGGACTACGACCCATCAGCACACGACACCTATAGACGCGACTCATAGGCACATAGCGACATGCAACCATAGCACTGCGACACATAGCGACTGCGACCACATAGCACTGCGGACACCATGAGCAATGCGAACGGAGCACTACCTAAGCACTGCGACACATAGCAATCTGCGACAACCATAGCACTGCGAACATAGCATCTGCGAACACTAGATCACTGCGAACCATAGCACTGGCGACACTGACGCACCTCCAGCACATGATCGCCTTGGCACTGTATCTTCCAAGGCAGCTATTCCCAGTCATAGCCAACTATGCCCGATATTAGCATATGCTGCCGATAGCCACTAGCCGATATAGCCAATACGTCCGAATCGCCACTATCCCGGATAGAACTATGCCGGCACATAACAGTTTGCACACTATAACCAATCGCGGTCTTTGCTCGCTCCTTACTTCCTAGCGTATACTCGCCTTCCTAAGTAGCATCCCTGGCAACCTCCATCATCCTAGCAATCGATTATCCCAACTAAGGACGCCATCCATCAGTCCCTGCCATGTCTTTCCTCAACTCTTTTCTGTCTTTCTCGCTACTCACATCGTTCGTTCCAAGTATGTTTTCACTCATTTCTCTATCCATGCTCCATCCGTACTTCCACACATCTACGTTCTCTCCCGCCCGCACCTCTTACCTGGATTAACGAATCCGTCCGTCCGTCACTCCTCCTCCGTCCCGCACTCCTCCTCCGTCCCGTCACTCTCCTCCGTCCCGTCACTCCTCCTCCGTCCCGTATGCTCTGCCGTCCGTCTCGTCGCGTACTCCTCCTCCGTCCGGTCACTCTCCCCGTCCGTCCTCCGTCCTCCCCCACCTCACTCCTCCTCCGTCATCGCCTCGTCCACTCCTCCTCGTCCCGTGCACTCGTCCTCCGTCCCGTCACTGCCTCCTCCGTCCTCATCTCTCTACCTCGATTTCCCTACACTTGAAACAGGCGCGTTTCTTTTTGCTCAGTTCGTCTGGACTCCTCCATTGCTTCACCGTTGCCTTGACCTCACTCGTACGTCTTCACGCGGTACTCTCGGCGGCGGAAGTCGAGTTTGTCTTAAGTATCACATGCACTCCACAAGTTTTCCAGTAGTTTAATAGGAGAAATGTGTCTGGAAGTGCTAACGAACCCGTCGTCGAAGTTTCTATACGTAGCGCGCCAATTTATCAACACTTAATGGTAAAGTGATAGAATGCCTAATGAAGACCAAATTGTATAATTCATCTAACATTGAATTGAGATTGGGAAGCATCCTATTTCGGCTTAGGCCATTGTGAATATTAGAAATTCTCAATCGTTGAAATATCTCTATAACTTCGTAGACTTTTCGACTCATCAAATTTTCAGAACGCGTTTATTTCAAAAAAGCCCTATTCCACAAGATGTTAGAATATGGTGATATAAGTTTCTTATTACACCAGCCAAAGCGAGCTAACAGCTCCAAAGTCAATGAGGTAGAAAATATATTTCTATTCAGACAATAATGTTTCTTTTTTAGAAGATAAAAAGTGCGTAGGTGTCGCCTAGTACGGAAATGGGAACACCGCTGATAGAAAGTGCTACATCTCAATTCTCAGGGTTGTGGCGTAAAAACATAGATTTTAAGTAAAAATAAGTTTAGTTAAAAATGTCAATTCCAACAAAGATCAATTTCGAATCTAAAATTCCCTGTTTTAATTCTTGAGTCTTTCAAGCATTTAATCGATAGATAGATTTATTATTTATAGAGGTATAACTGGTGGTCAGACCACTATATTTTAACATATTACAAACTAAGGAATAGTAATACACTGTAATTTTAAAAAGATTTTAAAGGCAATAATAACAATTATAAAAAAAAATAACAGCATTACTATACACTTTATGAATGCCGTGCACGGATTTTTTAACTATAAATCACTGCATTTCACTTCCTTCAAACTACACTTCACTAACACCTTGCATTTCACTTCGTACACTAACTTCACATTTCACTCTCTATTGTACTACACTTCACAACACTTCACGGACACCCCATTGCACAATACTGACTTTAAATATAATTTGTATATTTCACAACCCCAATGTATTAATAGTGATTATCACAATACTATATATTTAAAAATAGAACAATTATATAAAATTATAACTAAAATAATAACTTATTTAATAAGCCTCCCAATATATCCAAATGTCTATGTTACTCTACTTTTGAAACTTTTGTACACCTAAGAGGAAAGGTTCATGGCTGCCGCAGGTTACTTATTTCCAGTCCCGTATTGTTCTATTTGTGATGAAATTTTCCAACATTCTGTTTCTGTGTTCTGACTGAATTTTGTGCTTGTGATGCCACTCTTATGACAAAGTAAGTGGGGTCTTAGTCGAATAGAAATATTTTCCAAGCTGGATAACCGGCATAACGCTTTGTACATGGCACAAGAGTCTTGGCCTTAGCCTCCTGAATTTAGAGACCTCCGATTCCACTTCTTGCCTATTGCTGCGGAAAGTAACTTACACGTGCTTCTCTGAACTCTATTCAAATATTTCTTTTTGTGAATTTCTATAAGGTGTCCACAACAAAATTGCCCCCGTATTCTCATTAATGGACGAACTAAAGATGGGTATAGCTTAATTCTTCTCGCTTTCGCAGTACTCTTTTTTGTAGTATTCGCATGGAAAATGCAAAAGGACTCCAGGCTTTCCTACGACACAGTTTAACCTGAATTTTCGCAGTTTATTTGCTATCAAATATTCTTCGCCAGGTACTGTACAAGCCAGGACTCTTGACTTTTCGTTGCCTAAACGGTATTGATTTTCACTAGCATTGCGGCCCTACAAAACGTGAATGGTTTTGCTTTTGAACTATTTAACTGTCCATGCTGATTTTTTTCTGCCCAGAAATGTAATCTATCTAGATCAATCTGGCAAAATATCCGGTCTACCTTTTGATTGAATAAACTCGATATATTATACAGTCATCTGCATCAGTCTAGCTGAACATAAATTGTCTGGCCAGTCGTTTAAAACGCGATGAAACAGGAGTGGTCCAATAACGCTTCCTGAGGGACTCCTGATTAGTAACCTCTTGCCAGGGGTTGAAATTTGTGTCATATTGTCATTTCAATTGTCCACATTGTCCATGGTTGCATCATTCATAGTTTTTCAAGATTTGATAATGCGAGACAGATTATTTCAATCATTTGTCTCGCAAAATCACACATTCTACACACGATCAATTCTTTATATATACTGATGCATTTACTATTTCTCCTATGCACTTAATTGCAGAGCTCAGAATATTTCATACTCAATATACTTTTCTCAACTCAGGTACTTAAAACCGATCTTTTTTTCTATAAGCCTTGTTGGGAATCAAATATTTACTGTATGCATTTATATACTAAAGTGCTAGTAGTTCTTTGAGTTTCTACATACATGGTATGCAAATGTTTTGCGATCACTACACCCTAAACTGTATACACGCCTGCCACCCTTCACTTGGCAGCCCAGGGGCTGCGGCACGCCGTCTTGTCTCGTCGCCACCGCCTCCTCTCCCCCGCCCACTGGGCAGGGGCTGCCACAAGGCCAACACTGCGGCGCGCTTCGCATACGGAGGCGATCCTACACGGCACAACCCACGACTCGACTTCCTCGCCCAATAGCCGCGCTCCCTCGCCGCGCCCTCGCCGGCCGTCCCGCCCGCCGCCTCGCCGCCGCCCTCGCCGCCGCCCTCGCCGCCGCCCTCGCCGCCGCCCTCGCCGCCGCCCTCCCGCCGCCTCGCCGCCGCCTCGCGCCGCCCTCGCCGCCGCCCTCGCGCCGCCCGTCGCCCCCTCGCCGCGCCGCTCCGCCGCGCGCCCTCGCGCGCCCTCGCCCGCCGACTCGCCGCCGCCCTTCTGCGCCCGCCCATCGGGCGCCGCCGCCGCCCTCGCCGCCGCCCTCGCGCCGCGCTCTGCCGCCGCCCTCGCCGCCGCCCTCGCCGCGGCCGCTCACCACCGCCACCACACACGGAGCCATCCCGCCCACACCCATTCCACCACCTGCAATCCGTCCTCTGCTTTAGCCCCTCTTCTCCCAGGACACCCAAGATATATCCGCCGATATATCCTGTTGCCTCGCATACAGAACACGACCGTCTCCTCTCCATTCCCGTACCTCATCCCATCTTATGACTTAAACTGTCACTCGCTTACCCCCGGCCCAGTCACAATTTCAAACGCCCGTATTCGTCCCCGTGATCCGACCCCTCCCACTCTTCCAATCCTGCTCCCACTCTTCCAACGCCCTCAGTCGACCCAAGCCCCAAATCCTACCTCCATGTCGATCTTCGCGCCTCCTCCACTTTTTCACCCATCGCCGACTCTCAGCACCCAATCTTATTTGCATCCCTCTTCCGACCCCGCTCGTAACCTCTCCTCTGTCTCACCCATAGCCTCCGTGCCTAACCCCACCTCTGCACCAGCCGGGCCTTTGCACCCGCCCCCGTTCTCATCCCGTCGCTTCCGTCCCCCCCTCCGCAACCACTGCCGGCTCTGCCCGCACCCACAGCTCCCCCTGCGGCCCCGCCCGGCTCGTGCTCGGGCCCGCTGCGGCTCGTGCCGGGCGCGTCACAGCGCGGAGACGAGATTGTCTGCGGCGCGCCGCCGCAGCCGCTTCTGTACTCGGCAGGCCAGGCGGACACAAAGCGGCGCCACGCAGATATTCACGCTTCCCCGAACTGCTCATTCTCGGGCACCGCAGGGCGAAGGTCTCTACCAGTCCGTCCGAATCCAGCAACCTCTCTGCTCCCGAAATATGACCGTTCCGAGAATACTTCCGAATTTCACCTCTAATTTTAATTGAACTGAATTGAATTAATGCCTTATTTTACGTGGTGAGACTCGGGCCATCAGGCCCGCTCTTTCGTCTGGCCATGCAAATTTCGCTACGCTTCTTTCACCAACTAGCAGAGGAAGAAGGTATTTCCTGGGCGAGAAACAGACGATTTTTGAATTTAGCTCAGAGGCGTCATTTTGGCTTGAGGATTTTTACATGCTAGTAAATCTACTAACATGGGACAGCAGGCTTTACTTTCCCTCTGAAGGAAGGCGTACGAAGGATTTTTTCGCCCTTAAATATCCACGGCTTCGACCGGGTTTGAACCCGCCAACTTGGCATACTAGCATTAGCATACTCGAACATCAGCATACTAGTGTTCAAAACAATACCGGAATGTTCAAATAATAAGTTTATATCGAAATATACAGCTTAGTTCTGTTTGTCGCTTTTAAAGTACATCCCTTGACTAGACCCACTCCGCTCGCAGCGTTTCTTCTAGCTTTTAACTGCCCACTGAAACGCTGATTTCGGAATCGCATTAACATTCGCTGTACAATGGCTCTTGATGTTCTCAACTGAGTCAAATTGGCGTCCTTTTCACGTGGATTTCAAACTAGGATAAAAAAGCCGGCTGGAGGTACATCTGGAGTATATGGAGGCTGCAAGACCAACCTTGTGCGGTTTTTCGCTAAACACTCTGTCACAAGGAATGAGACCTGGGTCGGCACGTCATTCTGGGATTTGAATTTTCGATCTTCCCACAATTCAGGTCTTTTCCTCATCACAGCGTGCCTTAGTCTCTGAAAAATCTCTACATAGTATTTTTTATGAAGTATTCGCTCTTTAGGGGTGATTAATTAGCGGTATTAATAGGTATTAATAGTGAATAAGTTCTTGCCAGAGGAAAAAAAATAATGAGCAAGCACACTGAGCCGAGACGTCGGATTTTTTTGGGGAGGGGGGCGGGAAGAGATTGATATTCTTTCCAATTTTATCGTTCATATCACTCAAAATTCTGCGACGGCTCATATATTCATTGCCAAAATATTATTGAATTAACTTGAAGGTCTGTGGCACTTTCCCCGATATTAAATCCAACTTTAACGCTCACCAAAATCAGTCATTAAGCTCCTACACAAGAAATATATCGCAAGTCGGAGCAGTCTCTGTCGTGCAGCTCCAATACATCAGAGATTCTCCAGGAAGCATTTTAATTGCCGTGGCCATAGCTAAATGGCGCACTTTCATCCGTCGAGCAATTTGAGAGCAAGGAGCTCTATCCGGTGTTTTTTCGAACACGCATTTTACATATAAAATTATATCAGTGAGTACATTAGTGATTTAGGCAGCACCTGCGGTTGTTATATAAATATTTTTCAAAGTTTTCGTTTCATTTCAAAATAAAATTAAAGTACCATAAGTCTAATGAGACGTGTCGAAACCATTTATGTTCTTCCGAAAAGGTAAGTGTATTTAACAGCGTTTCTTCTCTGTAGCTACCTGAGAACCCCAAAATCCTTTTTCCCCGCGACGAAGTATTGGATAGTTTAACCCTTACCACCTAGATAAACCTTGAGCAAAACTTTTATGATAGAAGTTTTAGCTTTCAATTATTCTGCCACCAGGAATCGCCAAGTGAGTTCCGAGTGCGTCAACTTGTTTTTTACAACTAGTTACCAGTAAACACGCAAAGTGTGATCCTTCACTGCAGCACACTGAACTGCACGTCGAGCATCTGTTTTTGCATCTAGGAACATTGGCACTCTGTACTGCAGTCTCACGAACCATGTTTAACATTATGATTATTATTTTTTTCGCCACGGAAGATATCGGCCATTTTTCGATAAAATAAACTCGCATTGGAGAGCGCTGACTTCTCAAAAATACATAAATATTTTTCATACATGTAGTAAATTACTCAATTTTCACCATTCTGATTGCACTTAAGAGAGGTGTAAATGTTCACAACGGCTGGAGGGACAATTCTCTGAAAAATGAAATTGAAATTGAAAAATATAGCCCTTGCAAAGTAACATTAATTTTGCAAAGAGTTATCGCTTCGACTGTTTTCCCCTCCGTCTTCCATATTAGGCCTCGAAAGAAATTTTTTCAATTCCTGGTCACCTAATAGTAGAGTTGAAATATGACTTGATGAATTTTATGAAAGAGTAAAACTACTCCCTATAACAAAATTGCATTGAACATTATGAAAATGCGTAACTTTGAATTAATTTTCACAGAAACTTCAGAGTATTCCAGGAACATCATAAGAAATCATTTGAAGCACTTGTACTTTCAAATGCAATAGTGCATAAAAACAAGAGTGTCCAAATAATTTCAGTTAACAACGAGAATGACAGTGAGTTCAGAGTTATCTGTGATATTCAGACCTATCTGTATTTCAGTCCATTCTTGAAAGACTTTTTTTAAAGTATATTTTACTTTATTTTTACCGGAAATTTAATAAAAAAGTTATATATGAGAAAATAATGAAAATGATCCGGGGGCTTTATGTTACGGACATTTAAAGATTT
>BOPP01000006.1:12415751-12431063 GCA_017312745.1 Gryllus bimaculatus
ACTCGCGTTTCGGGAGATATTTCGAACCGTGTAAAGCCGTCAGAGAGAGTTTATCTCCGTGACGTCATCAAGTTAGGAGACTTTGTCTCTTCGTGTAAACGCACCTTCACTGTCGTGTGGCTCCAATACATCAGAGACTCTCTAGACTGCATTTTAGTTGCCATGGCCACAGCTAAATGGCGCACTGTGACTACCTTTCATCCGTCGAGCAATTTGAGAGCAAAGAGCTCTGTCTTGTGTTTTTTGAACACGCATTTTACATATAAAAATTATAGCAGTGAGTACATAATGATTTCGGCGGATTAGCGATTTGTTATATAAATATTTTTCAAAATTTTCGTTTTATATCAAAATAAAATTTGAGTACCATAAGTCTAATGAGACGTGTCGAAACCATTTATGTTTTTCCGAAAAGGTAAGAGATTATTTAACAGCGTTTCTTCTCTGTAGCTAATTAAAAACCCCAAAATCCTTTTTCCCCGTGACGAAGTATCGGATTGTTTAACCCTTAACACCTAGATAAACGTTTAGCAAGACTTTTATTATAGATGTTTTAGCTTTCAATTATTCTCCCACCAGGAATCGCTAAGTGAGTTCCGAGTGAGTCAACTGTTTTTTTACAACTAGTTGCAAGTAAACTCTCAAAGTGTGATCCTTTACTGCAGCACACTGAAGTGCATATCGAGCCTGTATTTGCATCTAGGAACATTGGCTCTCTGTACTGCAGTCTCACGAACCATGTTTAACATTATGATTATTATTTTTTCGCTACGGAAGATATCGGCGATTTTTCGATAAAATAAACTCGTATTGCAGAGCGCTGACTTCTCAAAAATACATAAATCTTTTTCATACATGTAGTAAATTACTCAGTTTTAACCATTCTGATAGCACTTAAGAGAGGTGTAAATGTTCACAATGGCTGGAGGGACAATTCTCTGAAAAATGAAATTGAAATTTTAAAATATAATCCTTGCAAAGTAACAGTAATTTTGCAAAGAGTTATCGCTTCGACTGTTTTCCCCTTCGTCTTCCCTATTAGCTCTCTTAAGAAATTTTCTCAATTCTTGGTCACCTAATGGTAGAGTTGAAATATGACTTCATGAATTTTATAAAAGAGTAAAACTACTCCCTATAACAAGTTTTGAAAATGCGCAAATTTGAATTAATTTTCATAGAAACTTTAGAGTATTCCAGGAACATATAAAGAAATCATTTGAAGCACTTGTACTTTCAAATGCAATAGTGCATAAAAACAAGAGTGTCCAAATAATTTAAGTTAACAACGAGAATGACAGTGAGTTCAGAGTTATCTGTGATATTCAGACCTATCTGTATTTCAGTCCATTCTTGAAAGACTTTTTTTAAGTATTAATTTTACTTTTTTTACCGGAAATTTAATAAAAAAGTTATATATGAGAAAATATTGAAAATGATCCGGGGGCTTCATGTTACGGACATTTAAAGATTTTTTAAAATATCACTTTGGGTCAGACCAGATCGATCGGATAATATACATTTGGAAAAATTCTTAGGAATTGTTTATGCACTAGTTGTGTGCTTATAAAGCCGGAAGGACGAGCGTTTTAAAAAAAATACTTTTGGTATCAGGGGTACCCAAATCGTGCGTTTCCGTTGAAATCTGGGAATCAATTTTCCGCATCAGTACATTACTTTCTCTATACCACGTATATTACTTCATAAATATATACGTGCCAAATTCTTCTGACAAACATATTAGACAGATAGAAAACCCAACAAAAAAGTTCGAAAAATCAATGTCCAACCTCAGCCTATTATTGTGCATTATTTAAATTTCACATTACAAAAAACAACTCAATAAGACGTGCTTTGATGAAGATCAAATGTACCGCTGACTGTTGCTTTGCTCATCGATTAGTTGATTCCTGGTAGCACATCCGCTCACCCAGTCTAGGCCAGGCATTGTGTTGGTTTCTCATCAAGTGAAAGCGCACAATAGAAAAATTTCTAGGAATTGCTTCGACACTAATTGTGTGCTTATACCGACGGAAGTACGGACGTTTTGACAAAAAATACTTTTGGTATCAGGAGTACACAAATTGTGTGTTTCCGTTGAAATCTGGAAATCGATTTTCCACAGCATTAAATTACTTTCTCTATATTACGTATATTACTCCGTAAATATATACGTGCCCAATTCTTCTGACAAACATATTAGTCAGATAGAAAACCCAACAAAAAAAGTTTGAAAAATCCATGTCCAACCGCAGCCTATCATTGTGCATTATTTAAACTTAACATTACAAAAAACAACTCAATAACACTTGCTTTGATGAAGATCAAATGTTGCTTTGCTAATCGATTAGTTGATTCCTGGTAGCACATCCGCTCACCCAGTCTAGGCCAGGCATTGTGTGGGTTTCTCATCAAGCGAAAGCGCACAATGCAACGCTTGCCGGCCAAGGCATTGGGGTTCGCGATGCGGCGCGCAGGTCCTTGTCTTGCGCCGCCCTCAATGGAAGCAGGCGCCGTCGAGCCGCCAAGTGCCCCGAGCCTTCCCTCGCGCACCCACACCGTCCGCCGACCCAGCGAGGGGGTGGAGGTGGGGGTGGGGGTCAACCTTCGTGGCCAGGCGCTGCGGGAGCCCATTAGCAGATTGTCGCTCCGCAGATTGCAGCCCTTGTTTGAGGCGAGTCCTCGAGGTAGGACATGCCCTGCGTGTATCGTACGATCACAGTTGAACCTTGACATCGAGAAACTCTGACAGGAAATAGATCAAGTTACGGAATACTTCCACGTTTCAACATATTGCCATTTTTTATATTATTCCAGGTTTCCGCCATGAAATACACAACGGTAGAGAATGTAGTATTTCGATATAGTTGCGGTAATTTGAGATTCCGTGCAATCCAAAATGGCCTGATGTGCGCCAAGTCATTATACAAGCAGTGATATTCAAGAATTGGTTCTTGACGGGTTGGTAACACTGTGTCGAAGATCACGTGTGCGGTGTGCCTGTGTGCTACATTGTTGTAAGTGGTTCGCGCTAATCTATGTTTTTCTAATTTTAATAGTATCTTCAAATTAAATTTGACTTTGTTATACAATGTAGTTGAAAACTGCGTTATGTTCTTTCCTTTTTTGTGTATTCCTAATTTTTTGTAATCCGAAGTGACATCATCCCCAATTACCTCGCGTTATTTTGACTCTACTGTACCAATGTTGAAGTTACTGAAATAATAAAAAGTTAATAAAGCAATAAAGATAATAAGTTATAATTATTGTTGTTTTTTGTTTTTGATGGTTGTCGTGGGATGTTGTTGTTGGTTTTTGTTGTTATTTTTATTAGCTTTATTCAATCCTAAAAAGAGCAAACACATAATAAGTAATAAGTTCCGATAGTAAGTAAAGAATATTAAAAGATATCAAAGGGCAAGTTGTAGTTTACTACATAATTTCAAGGTCTGATGTCCGTAAGTTTTTGTGAAGCTCGAGAGAGAGAGAGAGAGAGAAGAGAGAGAGAGAGAGGAGAGAGAGAGAGAGAGAGAGAGAGAGAGATTCCACAATATGAACACGCAAATTGTGCATACAATTGACTTAAAATATGATATGCGAACGGTTATTTTCGAAACACTAAAATTAGTTAAGTATTCCAGCAAAGATTTAGATGGAAGATAAGAAAACCGAAACTAGTTTATGTTTACAAATCCCGCCATCCCAGACGTCCTTTTAAAATATCAATAAAATTTTATTTGTTGGAGAAAATTGGTATTGATATCACGACCCTCAACATATGTTGTTTTTTATTGTTTGTTATTGTGGTTCTCATGAACATTTATTTATTTATTTATTTATTTATTTATTTATTTAAGAAAGAAAGAAAGAAAGAAAGAAAGAAAGAAAGAAATATTTTTCGTTTAATTCATGTTTGCAAAGCGAATACATTTGTAATAAGTATTTTCTTGGTAACTGTTACTCGTCACGCTAGGCCATGCTAAACTACTCCATTCTACCATACACTGACTGGGCCGTGTCCATTCCTCCTGCCTTGGTACTGATGTCCGGGTTTCCTGGCACCGCGCTGCCCTGCTACGTGTTTCCACTTGGGGTCACTCCAAGCGAGAGGCACAACCGTGCATTGCCGACCCAATGTGACCCACAGCACAGTCCGGTGCGTCTCCCCCGGTCTTCTATCGACTTCTTTCTTCTATCGTTTATTTAATAAACGAAATAAACAAAATTTAAGAAAATCGAAACTAGTTTATGTTTACAATTCCCGCCACCCCAGACGTCCTTTTAAAATATCAATAAAATTGTATTTGTTGGAGAAAATTGGTATTGATATCCCTTTTTTATTGTTTGTTATTGTGGTTCTCGTGAACACGTATTTATATAAGAAAGAAATATTTTCGTTTAATTCATGTTTCTAAAGCTAATACATTTGTAATAAGTATTTTCTTAATAACTATTACTCGTCATGCTGAGCCATGCTACCTACATTTCACCATACATCGTCTCAACCGTGTCCATTCCTTCCGCCTTGGTACTGATGTCCGTCTTTCCTGGCACCGCGCTGCCCTGCTACGTGTTTCCACTTGGGCTACGCGTTTCCACTTGGGGTCACTCCAAGCGAGGGGGCCCAACCCCGCACTGCCGACCCGATCTGACCCACAACACAGTCCGGTGCGTCTCCCCAACTCCACTCCTAAAACGACACTGTTACTTGACCGTCTGGCCTAAGGACGGGGCAAAGGATTAAAATATGAAGAATAAATGAAAATACGAGAGTGTAAGAGAGTCCAAGCCAAGATCGAAACGGGTCCTTTATAAAGTTTGAATTGTTGCAATGATAGGATGAAGATACATTTATGGATAATACATTCCAGAGAAAAATGCTTTTGAGAATATTGGTGTATAGTACAGAATAATGGCTCGTATGACTGAACCGAATACACCAACGAATGAACAATACAGAAGGGAAAGCGTGAAACAAAGTTTAAGTACTCAAGGCGAAGCAGCAACTACGGGCGAAGGCAGGAATGACAATGGCAAACACTGACCAGAACTGCTGAGATCGCTATTACGTGCATTCTGAATCATGCTATCCATTTCCCACTGGTAATGACGAGATGGCCATCGCTTCCCACACAAATGCCCGCTTATATAAACCCTTTACTTTGTCCTTTGTTGCTTTGTCGTTTGGAGACGGAACCGAAACACAGGGCAGGCAACGTAATGGACTAGCACTGCACGTAGATACTGCTCTCCGGGCATCTGAGGCTCCATAATTTCCGCCGTGCAGCGAGGCTTCTCTCTTCCCCTCTTAGTGTGGTAGTAACCTCCGCTGCATTTCCAAGATGCTGTGACAACCTCCGAGTGTATACGGCCGCTAACGTGTCTAGAGGCGTACAGAGTTGTGCGGAGATCCAAATAGTTCGTGAAAATTTGAATTTGGAGGAGTTTCGGTATCTCGGAGAAATGGAAAGCTAAATTGGTTGCGGTGTTCTATTTAAATGCACGTGAATTATTTCAGATATGGAAAAACCTTCAAAATAGGTTAAATATTACACGGTGCGCAAAAGGCTGATCATGATAAAATACAAGAGAATGTTTTTGAAAATTAGAAAACATTTAAAAATCTTTTCTTTTTTTTGTTGATAAAACTATTTTCTTGTCAGAATTACGAGAAAGTGTCAATAAAAAATGGAAATCAATAAACATATTTTGTTCTCAAATGAAACAAAAAGTTTCAAAAGTAAATGCCTTTAAAAAATATTATTGTATTATTTGTAAAGAAGTGACTATCCACTTTATGTGTAAATATCGGATAAACATTTTTTTGAGTTACGAATTTTTGAATACTTGACAGCAACTATAGTTCAAGGAAATCCGCAGCAAATTGGCTTCAGCAATAAAATGAGTTACACAATTATTAAACACCGTTACTTTCTAAATTAATTTAAAATCATATTATCTGTAGATCTGAATTGAATGAATGCAATGTTCATAGGAGAAGTAAATTTTTCCCTATGGATGTTGTTAGATTTTAATAACCGTAGGGAAAAAAATCAGTCTTGCAGTCGTTTTCCTCACTACGTTTGCTCAAAAACATTTCTTCATCATTTTAATATAAACATTCCAGAAAACCATCACTGAAAACGTGAGTGGGAAATAGTTTTAGAACATCAATTTCAAATATCATGATTGGAAGCAACAGTGTATACTTCGCACGGGGAATCTGTGCAGGCAGCTGACATAGGGGAGGGAAACTGCTACACTGAGTGAAGTCTCAAAAATATCGAATTCCCAACAATTCGACAAGCTTCTTCGGCATACAAAACTTACATTCACATTTCTTGTTGGAAAGCATACAATAAAACGTATGAGACAAATTACTAACGCAGTCAAAACAATTTTCTGGGCGATTGCAATCCCTTGCTCACATTAGCCTAACCGACATGCAAAAATTATGAGCGAGATAGGCTTTTGATTATTTTTTTTGTATGTTTGTTTTTAAATCGTTACACAGTTTATGAACCATAATTCTTTTGTAATATGAATAATAATATACAGTGAAACCTGTTTAAGCCGACCACGCGATTAATACCTTACAATTGGTCTTCTAGAGGGATGTATTTTTTAAAGCAACTAATAAACTAGACTCACTGCAGCTGCGTATACTACGATGCGCATCAAAACATTCATCTGGTTTCAAATGAAAGCTTTAGAGTATTACATCATTAATTTTTTTTTATCACTGTATTTATTTATTAATATGATTAAAAAAGAATAGTACACTACAATTTCGGAAGTGTTCTTCTTCAGATAATGCGTTATTGAGATAATGTGGTCTCCGGATTATAGTAATCCAGGGGTATTATTTTGCTTTTGTGAAATTGTTTCAACTTTATAATGTGATTATTTCTCTACATTTCGTGGAAAGTCTCCCCTTGAGAGTTATTGTGCAATATCAAGGCTGATGATTATCTAAAAGGCGCTAAAAATGCCTGGGCACACAATAGTATGTAAACTCTCGGGTTTAATATTTTGGTGCGAGGTTTTCTAGTCGCCTTAAAGGGAATGCGATGTAACTACAAATATTACTACGAAAATTCGTGGCCGTAGTTCGGGAATAAGGGAGGTCGTCTTTAAGTCGGTAACAATTCATTGATCATATGGAACAATAAGGTATTTTGTTCCATAGAAAACTGGTCTCGAAAAGGGGCGGTCTTCTTTAAGAGGCGGTCTTCACGGGAGGTTTTTCATTTTGTTTAGGTTGGTATTGTCAGCATTGATACTGATGGTACAAACATATAGTAGTGTCGAACGGGTTATTGCTACGTAGAGTAATAGTGCATTAGATGTAGACATTTGATATTGCTTCTGTAAGGGTTGTAGAAGAATTAGTGAAGATTTATTTCTCAAGTATTTGCTGATTATTTCGATCTCTCGAGAAATAGGCGAAGCATATTGACATAAAAACAATAATTCAAAGGGTAATTTAAATTACATAGTCAAGAAGTACATAGTAGTGGAAATGCATCAGAAATACGTAAATAGTAAAAACATACGAACTCAATAAAGGTGTAGTTTCGTTTCCGTGTTGGATCATATTTTGTATTGTTTGCGTTTTATTCGAGTTGAGGTACTTCTGAAAAATTGTCTACATGCCGTATTCGTCGTGTACAATAATATTGAAAAACTGGTGTGCAGCATGACAGGAAGATACATGATTATGACATTGGGTTCAGAATGTTTTCGTTGAAAGAGCAGACAAGTTATATCAGGAAAAATTCACGTTGAGAATGTAGAACACATGAAACTTTTCGGACATATGTTGCCACCCATCGTTATATTGAGAATGAACAAGATCGAAGGGCAAGACAAGAGGAACAAAGGGAAAGTGCAGAAAGCTGCGACAAAATGCAACGTTGATGCTCCTACACATGAGTTAAACAAAATAGGACGCGAGGGCTTCTTGTGAAAGTGTAGGTGAAGGTAATATGGTGGAACGAATTGACCATAGTGAATATGATTCAATGAAAACATAATGTCCATGTTTTTGACAAATAGTCTAACACATTTGAATACTTTTTTTTAAAAAAATATTTTTATGATTTAAGTTTTGTGAAAGTTAACATGACCACACACACATTAAATAGACAGGTTAATTTTTATGAACTTATAAAACTGAATTGCATTACAAACAATTTGTTTGCTATTCCTCTCTGAAAATTATATGAAATATATCAAATTAGTTAATAATATAATTTGTACTATTTTTTGTAATTTGTATTGAAAAGTATCGATTGTTGCCCTGCTTAAAAATAGTTAAATTTTGACTTTAAAGTTACCAGTAGTATCTTTGAAATCATTGTATAATCTGGGTTGTATATTACTATTTCAGTTCGCCCATCTCAAAATTATCTCCGTGTATTATGATAAATCAATATTTTAACAATCATATGAAGAAAAATCAAGTGAAAATGCTATCAAAGCAGGATATATATATATATATATATATTGTGACGTATCTGGTAACCGGTACTCCCACGACAAATAAAATGATATAAAGGACGGGTACATTCTCGTGAATGGGCTTTCCAGGGGTTTGACGCCTGCATTGGAAGAATGATCGAGAGAACTCTTTGTGCATTAAAAGTTTAATGATTGAAACATATGTACAAACATCTTTACAATACGCAGTGCGCAAGGCCTTTAGTGATTCATACACAAGTAACGCTATGAGGCTTTCGATTGAACGCACCGGTGGCTAGAGGCGAGCGGGGGCCGCCGTGGCACGGCGGCGGCGTGTTCGGCAAACTTCGGGTCCGCCCCGAAGTTGTAGGGAAATCGCTCTCCCTCGGCGGTCCGACTCCGCTGACCCCCAACGCAATGGGCCAACGAGCTCGCCGGGGTCCCACCCCCCAAGCCAGTACAAGCAATGTCACATGTCTCACATTGCCACAAAACGCGCAATTGCGTTCCACGTCGGAAGTTCCGATCACAGCAGTTCTTTCTCAATCCCACTCGAATGTTGCACAGGTGCGGGCGCTGCTGAATCACACCCGGGCGGACATGGAACGCGTGTCCGTCGGCCACTCAACTCTAGTATTAATGTTTTCCACTGGATCCTGGCGAGTCCTGGTGCGCCTTCCATTTCTCTAATCCTGATTAACGATTTTTATCACTCTAATCTCCGCATTAATGGCTACAATCCAATTCCACACTGGTTGGTAAATCACTATATAACTTGCTTTGGCAGCACAGCCGTCTCGTGTTGCGCTCGCGGCGGCCTCTCTGCCTATACTCCGCACCGTCACACGCCTCGCCCGTCTACCCCCATTTGACCGTTGGTGGCAGGGCGGCGGGCGCGGCGGCGCGTTACTACACTGATCGATTTAGTGCTTCTTAATTAGAATTAGTAATCATTCTGATTTGTTACTTTGCAGAATACGTTCTTCGTTTCAATATTATATATATATTATATTATATATATATATATATATATATATATATATATATATATATGAAATTATTCTATAAGATTAAGGATTAAGTAGATCTGCGACATCTTAATTAAAAGATTCAAAGGCAGTGTAAAACTTGTCATATATACCCCGCTCATTAAATAAATACGTTCCATCTCATAAGGTGGAAAGAAGAAAAATGACGTTAACAAATTAATTATTAAAGAAACCAGTAATATGTTAACGAATGAAGAACATATTAAACAACATAAATCATGTTTTATAAATACATACAACACGGTAAATAAATTGTTTATCTTACGGCATAAGTGGTTGCGTATGCTTCCGCGGCCGGAGTTTGTGTTATCTAGACTATCTGGGAGGAACCGCGTCACTGACATGGTGGCTAACGTTTCGAACTGCAGTACGCTCTGAAGAAGGTCACAATACGCTGGTCGAAACGTTAGTCACCATGTCAATGACGCGGCTCGTCCCGGATAGCCTAGATTAAGGCATAAGTAATTTATCTCTCGGAAAGTGCATGCGTCTGCTACGCAACTCAATACCGATTAACCGAAACGAATTAAAAATCGCAACATTGCAAAAGTGTAAATGAGTGGTTACGTGAAGAAGAGAACTGCCATCCGTTTTCTGTGGACAGAGCAAACAGAACCTTCAAATATTTACAGTCTGATTGTATCTGGGTTTGAAGATGCAGTGACGCCGATCCAACAAGTGGTCGAATGGTTTGCAGATGTGCGATTGCAGATGGATGAACGACTGAGGGAGATGAATGTCCATTCATCGTCATTAGACCTGTTCATTATTATCACTAATGAGTATGTGCGAGAGAATTCAAAGCAACCGTTGTAGTGTATGATATTCTGAACGATTCAAAAAACATCTTCCGGATAGACAGTTCATGAGGTACGATAAGTACTTGAGATTCTGTCACAAGAATTACGTATGAGTACATTGTACACAATGACATATGCTAAAAGCATTGTTTTTTGTGTTTTACTTCAAGAAACCAAATGTGATATTTTCTGTTGTTAACAGTAACTACCATTATGTGGATATTTAAATATTATTTTAGACAGACACTAGTAAAAGAGATTACTTTTAGAGCATACAGAGCTTGCTAAAAGTTCAATTTTTAGGAATGGTAAATGAATTTGCTCGTAGTATAGGACTCCACGGTCTATCGGACTGACCGCCTTTCCTACACGAAAAATAAAATGCCACTAGCATCACTTGGGAAAATCCGGCCTAGAAAACTGGTTTTTATTGATTTTTAAGTATCGTGATGTGCCCATTTGAATAAACTTTTATAAAAGGGCCCGTTATCAAGTTAGAGAGAAAGAATGCATAAAATTCATAATGATGACTGAAGATTTTTTTTTTGAATATTTAGAAAGAGTCGTTAATAAATTTATTGGGTGGTAAGGTAACTGCCATTATTTGTGGCGACTTTATTGGGCTTTGTGGTCGGAATGATAGGTGGGTGTTTCTATATACGTGGTAAATAGTCTGTTATGAAATATGAATGAAATACGTTTGTTTTAAGTACACTATTGAGAGTGGTGGTAGTTTGTTTAATGATGAGTTGTTGTAATGACCTGGGAATTTTTTATTAGGGGCTCTTTATGATCTTTTAAACTTAAGCTGCAGATGGGCAACATATTCTTTGATACAGTCCGAAGGAGGTCGATTGGAATGCTAGCAAAATAGTACTATGTTCTGTGGGAAATTCGTGTGGTCAGTGATCGCTGTTTCAAAATGATTGCCAACCGCCTCAACCTTCTGAACCGAAGAGGCTTTGCCTGAGGATGTATTAAAGGAAAAAAATGTAGTAAAGTTACAATATTGTTACTCGTTATTGTGATTTATAATCCGTCTATTGACAGTGTTAGTGATTAAGTCGACATCGCTCTTTAGTTCATGTGTTCTTAGATGAGTTCAGACTCTATTAGTTATATTTTTTGTATATTACGTTTACGATGCCTGTGGTGATATCGAAGCGCGTGAGTCGTGACACCGCGAGCGCTAAGAAGATGGAATAGAAAAGTCTCGCAAAGTGATAACGGCTAAGTATACAGGCAAGTGTAGCAAAAAAGGAACATAAAGGCCTTTTTTTAAATATTTGTAGGAAGATCAAGTCTTTCCTAGCATTTAAAATAAGCAAGTAATAATAATAATAATAATTATTATTATTATTATTATTATTATTATTATAGTAAATAGAATATCAAAGAAATCAAAGTCTTGCATGGCAAGGAAAACAACCGAAGAACAAACTCGTAGTAAATTGGATCAAAGTCGGTAGCAAAGTCAGTAGAATATTATATTTAATTAAAAGGATGTAAATATTACGAGTCACATCTGAAACCCTCCCCTCTCACCGGCTCACAAGTAGTAATACATTTTTGATATTGTGGATGTGCCTTTTCCCAACAAAATGTAATATAAAAACTAGCCGAAATTGGAAAATATAATATGCTTGGCAATAATATAAAAGAAAAAACAAAAAAGAACACAGATATCGAGTAAATATAATAACTGAATAAAAATGTAAACAAATTGACAATATTATTTTGAGGGGAAAGGGTTGCTTTAGCTTAGGTATCCGAAAGAGAAACACGAGAAAACATGCCTAGAACGTTTTTTGTAAAACACAAATTCTCCCCTTATACTGTACTGTAGTGATCATTGAATCCATGTTTTAGAAATAGAAAGCACACTTCTCTAAGTTACGGGCTTCCTCCCTGATGACAACCGCCATTAAAGAAAACGCCATATAAAACGTCACACTCCACGGAAAAGGCCTTACATCAAGAGGCAGGCAGGGGGGCCACAGGAGGTGGTTGACTTCCCAAGGAGAAGCTGACTTTCCTCAGCTCACACAAACTCTCCATTCGCCCTGATCAATTATCTTTTCCAATAAAAGAGGAGCCCTCTCAGAAAATTAAATTCAACAGAGCAAACTCCGTGTTAATTAAACGGTCTCAAGAACGCGCGCACTTTTAATTCTCCCGTCACGGGGCGCTGCAAGCTGCGGCAGGGGACTCGCCCTGAGGTCGGGAGAAGCCAGCACGAGAAGACCAGTGAATGTCAAGAGCGCGGGGAACTCAAAACCACGGAAAGGGATGAGAATGAAAAAAATTTTAAAAAAATTATTACCAACGTTTTGTAAATTGTGCTGGAATATTTTTAACTTGAAAATTAAAAATTTTAGATAAAACTTTAGAAATGGTTTATTATATTCATAAGGTAAAACACGTTTCTTGGGACGAACTTTGGAACTGTTTTACATAATAGGTCGTAACAATTATTTAAATTGTATTTTACTCAAACAAGTAGAAACAATATTATATAAAATAAAATATTATGTGAAACAATAAGAATACGTTATCGTCTTGTATAATAAAGTATTACTTTCTTGGTGCACTTCATTGCATAAGAAGAGAGAGAGAAAAACAATGCGAGATGTGGTTAAGACCGCGCACCCTAAAACCATAAAAAGTTATGAAAATGAAAAAAAATATATTACCAACATTTTGTTAATTCTGTGAAAATATTTTGAACTTCATAATTCGAAATTTTAGATGAATATTTAGAATTTGATTATTTTATTTAGGATAAAAGGTGCTTCTTAATAGTTAATAATATGTAGGTATAAACCTCTTCTTCTGCGAGCAACAATGTTTTGGGTTACTGTCGTGAGTGTACTGGAGAGTAAACTACATTTGCTGACGTTTTTTGCAGCGGACTGACACTGTTTAACCTGATATGTCCTAACTTTTTTTTAAATTGTATTTTACTAAAATAAATGTTATAAAGTTAAATATTCTATAAAACAACAAGAATAAGTTATTGTCTTGTTTAATAAATTATTATTTTCTTCATCTCATGAGAAGAGAGGAAGAGTGGTCGAGGGACAGTGAAGGGACCGTGGTGAACTAAAAACGACGAAAGGCGATAAGAATGAAAATGCAAGTACATTGTCGAATATCTCGTGTGGCCCTAAGAGGGCAGAATAGGATAAGAGAAAGAAACTTATGAAAACGTGTGGAGGGGAAAGGCGCTTTCCTTGCACGATTACCTTGCCCCCTGCAGGAGTATAGCCTCAAGCATGAAGATCTTCCGGGGTCACGGGATGGTGGGATTTTACAATATCTCCCTCTAAAATTTCTACGTATTATGAAATCCACGGGAAGCAAATACTCCAAAAGAATTGGTGAATTGTTTATGATGTTAATGATGATAATAATGATCTACAGTCATCACCTTTGTAGTCATCACCTTTGTAGTCATCACCTTTGTAGTCATCACCTTTGTAGTCATCACCTTTGTTAGAGTTTTAACCTTAGTTTTAACAACCTTGCGAAACACCGGATTTTGCCTTGTAAGTCCTATGTGTGCGTATTACTGAAATATCTTTGACAGACGGAATTACTACTGCGATATTCCCATTGAAAATCAGATAAACAAGGGACGTCTCAACTAACGCAGAAGATTTGATATTTAATCTCCTACTAACACAACTAAAAGCTTGTGAGTGCTCTTGTTAAAATGACCAAATACTTTGAGAAAAATAATTTTACACAAATGACGAACGTTCACAAATTCCTTTGATTTTTTAATTGACTTAAGATCTTAAAATAATTCATACCTACATTCGCATGTTTCGTCATTTTCTTTCTTTAAATCTTGTCAAAACTTTATCCTTCTATTACCTCACTGTATAAACCATTGTTCCTCAATTGCTCGGGGATCATGAAAAAAGGAGAACAGAAAAAGAGGAAACGACCCTCCACTGAAGCAGCATTTACTTAATTCAAGAGATCAACCGGACAACGTTTTCATGAGTTTCCTGAGCTTCAACAAATATAAAGTTAGACATTTGTGAATTGTACACACATGGTTTATGTACTAGCACAATTTAACACACGTGTATAACAAATGAAGACAATGCCAATAAACAATACAAGTGTGCATTATTTCTAATAAAATATTTCAATTAAGCTTAAAGAAATAAGATATAGCAAGGGAACAATTTGTTAGTATTGTAAAGTTCGTATATTCTCTTCTCAGATTTCCTTATTATCATGAACGTAATTTCAAAAATTCGCATTTTGTAACATCTAGAAGAACGGTCTACATTTACATAACAATTTCCTCTATGCTAAAACAGGCGTTTCAGTTTCATCGTTTAGGTGCAAGACAAACGCTCTGCTTCCGGGACCTTTAATGAATCCTCCCCCGCTCTATAATTCTTTCCACCTGCCCCACCCTCCTCCAGCGCGTTGGTAGCGAGTAAGCGGGTATTCCCCTTGGCCGGAGGCGGCGTGAAGATAGCAGAGGACGGGTGGCGAAGCAATTCGTCACCGTTTTCTTTGATGCGGTCGCCCGCGTGGCTTGGCCCCGCCGCCAAGGGCTATGTTTAGAAGCGGAGGCGCGGGAGACTTGCGGAGCGCGTTGGGGGAGGCGAGTGGCAGGGAGACGGAGAGGGGCGGGAATGTGAGCGGGGACGGCAAAGTTTGTGGGATGATAGGGGGCGAGGACGGCGGGGGCGCCGAGGGGCGGAAGTGTGGTGGGAGGCAGAGAAAGGGTGGAAGGGGGTAGAGGGGGGCCGTGGGGCTCTAGGGATGGTGGGGAGCTAGGGTGACGGAATGGGCGGCATGGATAACGGGGGGTGGTAGGGGTTAGCAAGAGGTAGTGTGCGGAACTGGTGACAGTTGGGGAGTGTAAGCGAGGTGGCCAGAGACACCGGGGGCGGCGTGGGGCGGCGGGGGCCGCGGGGGCGGCGGGGCGGTGGAAGCGGCGGGGGCGGCGGGGCGGCGGGGGCGGCGGGGCGGCG
>BOPP01000006.1:12448959-12469251 GCA_017312745.1 Gryllus bimaculatus
ATTCTCACATACGTTATCGCTCTCATCAAACCTTTTAGCGGAGAATTGTTCGAACATCAAACATCCGGTGAGCCAAAGGCGGGCGTGATCACATTCATAAAATTATTTTAGAGTTGCAGGAAAGGGAATTTGAAAACTTTTCTATAAACAAATTTAACAATCATTAAATACAACTTTCTTAGATATTCGAAGAATTGGCAGTGAACACCCATATGAATCATTTATTTTTTTATAAAAAAAATGTTAGAAGAAACCAATTATCCTGCATTGCCTAACAGAGTAATATTTTTGGAACACTAAGTTAGATACCAATACTTTCAAAAAATCTCTAAATCTGAGGCCAGCAGAACGCCAAGTCTGTTAGTAAAAATCGTCACGAAAGAAACAAATGCGCGAATTCAGACAAGCATTTAAAGTTGCTACTCATGGAAGTAGACATTGTATAGATTTGTGTTCAAAACCACCACAATTATTCAAACCGTCATTCATTGCACACCATACTCAAAATCTGAATGCCTGTTAAATCTGAATCTGTCTGTCTGAATCTGTCTGAATAAATGTTACTAATAAATTAACTAGCTCATAACCGAAAGTCAAATATTTTCACATTTAGCCTATGCATACAGGATGAGAAAGTTCTTAAACAAAATAATACATTCGCAATTTTGAACACCGCGTCCTTCGTAAGGCAACACACACTACACTAATGTTTGGTAGGTATACGAGATATCTGCCTAATCCCAGTTCAATTCAGGCGTATCTAACAAAGGGCCCTACCTACCACGGAGGAGTTAGCGATCTTCCCCCACTCGATGGTGAGATCCATCGCCCACCTACACATTATTTTCCAGGGTTTTGCCAATCAGAAATCTCCTAAGCGCGCGCGTGTGTGTGTGTGTGTGTGTGTGTGTGTGTGTGTGTGTGTGTGTGTAGGTAATAAGTGAAGGTTGCGCAAAGGAGAGAAAGGAAAAATCGCGGAGGGTCTGAGGGCGTTGTTACGGTACTGCCTCCAGCTCTCCCCCTCCCCCCTCTCTCAATCTCTCAATCTCTCTCTCATATATATATATATATATACATATTATATATATAATTGTTAATCTCAGGTAGGAAAAGAGGATTACGCCGCAAAAGCGCCAGCCGTTTTCCGTTTTGAAGGTCGGCGGCGACTGCGGCGAAGCAGCAGACGGGCGACGGCCAGCGCCTAGAGCCACGCAGATGGGTGGAGGTCGCAGGGTAAGAAAGAAGGGAGTGGGGAGGGGCGGAGAGAACGTGTAGCGAGGAATTTCATTTTCCCCTGCGCGCCTCTGCGCCGCCGCCACCGCCACCGCCACCGCCTCCGCGCGGCGCAACAACCTGCGCATTTAAAAGCATTCCACCGCCCCCGCGCGCCCTCGCCCTTTTGAGAGCCCTGCGCGCGGCGCCGCCCTTCCCCTACGTGCCACTCCGCGCCCTGCCACGACGCGCGCCTGGTTGCACCTTGCGCTCGGCTAGAGACACAAGAAACTAATTTCATATTATTTGTTGGTTAGAACTGTGTAATAGAGTTTCTTTCTTATTGACACTACTATCCCATTGATTTAAAGACATTTTTAAACCATTTAATTACGACTGACACGGTCATAATTTCTTCGGCTGCAAGAACAGGAAAAATATTTTTAACAATTATTATAAATAATATTAATTGTTATGTATTGTTATAATTAATACATATCATGTTAGACATTTTAGGTATATTTTTCTAAAGTGTTGAAGTTTATCAAAACGAACAACTATCGTTAAAACGTTGTACCAATCAGACCAAAAATCATACCTGTCATAATTAAGTGATTTTCAAAAAATAACTTTTAAATCAATGGAAATGCAATATCAACAAACAAGAAATCATTATCATAAACAGGGAAAATATTATTAATAATACATTCAGTAAGTACATTAGAATTTCATATTTTACTGTACTTCCTACAGAATTTTTGGACGATTCAAATCGTCGGATAAATCAAAGATCTCAATGATTCAAAATGTTGGATTGGGTCAATTGATATTACGCTAATAGATTGATGTGGTTGGATATGATTGAATATGATATGGTTGGATTATTTAAATGGAGTGAATTTCTAAGTTAGATCATTTAAATTGTGTCATCAAGTATCTTGTCTATCTTAAATAGCCAGACCATTCAAATGTTTTAATGATTCTAAATTTTGAATAATGCGAAGTTTTAAATAATTCATATTTGCCGATAATTTGAACTATTGTTTTATAATTCGATCTTTGAATAATTAAAAATCTTGTTTAATTTTAATTTGATTTTTGAAAATAATACAGGAAATTTTAACATAAAAAATATTTTCAAATTAAAATGTTTTTACATACAAATAAAGTTCCTGCATTTATGATTACTGTGAAAACTTCGTCTGATCATTTCTCACGTTCCCCTCTCTCTAGTAAATTATAAAACGATTATTTTTGTATATTTAGTAATGGTTTTATGAACTTTAACGTGAAAAGAACTCGGCAATGTATTACTTTTGGATGTTTCTTTGTTAAGCTCTCTCCGGACGAAAATAAAAAATAGGGTACTGGGCAAAATTTGCAAATGTGGAGCAGAGAAAATACAGTTAACAATACAACTCACAGTATTTGCTCATTTCTCCACTTCGTTTCAGGAGGTACCCAATATGTAGAAAGTTAAGTTTCGTTTCTGATGCTTCAAGGTTTAACAGTATGAGCAGGTAATATTAATGAGTTATGAATGGTGTCCGTGCACTTTTAGGTAACTAAAGATACCAAACTGCTACTTAGTACAAATGAATAAAGATCAATGTTCTAATAATGAATGGCAATCTTCCAGTTAGTGGATCAAAGGTTTCAATGTCACCATTCCCAATCATTTCTGAGCATATATTCATGCCCGTTCTATAATATTTCATCAAATAAATACCAGAATACAATATTACACCTGCGTCATTAAGCCAAGAAGCATGTACCACAAATGTTGAGAAAATGGTAGTGTCTCTACATATAACATTATATTGTATTGATATGGCTAAACGCGTCAAAAATTAAACGTATTTCAAACGTTACAGACGTGGAATCCAATAAGGTCTGTGATCATATAGGGGATAGATGTAAAAAGTATCAATAGTTTATGCAATGTTAGATTATCACATTGTCAATTTAAATATTTACTCTTTCCAGGTCGCTTTTTAACAATTTGATCATATAGCGACAACTGTGTTTGTTGTAACTAAAGAGAGAACAGTAGAAAGAACACGTTAGGGCAACACACAAACATCCATGCTCGAGGCAGGATTCGAACCCCCGTCCCTTCGAGCCGAGGCAGGCACGGCCCTTTAGCTTTAGCGACATCGGCTATCCAGGCCGGACAACTACTTTATCTTGTTTGCGCAAAAACACTTTAAACTCTACAGCCTTCCAGCTTTTGTGTTGCGCCTGCAAGCACGGCAGCACGCCACACACATTTACCTACCGCATTGCATTCACCAACGCCTGCGAACTTCCTCTCAGTGACATGATGGCAATGGATGTGTCGTGTGGTGTGCTTAAATTATTTTCAATGTTCCAGGAAGTATTGTTACACGGGCTGAATGAGTATAATTGGGAAATTTAACATTACGTTCCTCTTAATATTGCAAATTATTAATTGGATATTCAGAAGAACAGATTCGCGACCAATGTGTCATGCCTGATTTTTATATTTCGTGGGAGTATAAATCTTATTTAAACATCATTTGCAAAAAAAAAGAACCTTTTGGAGATAAGTATTTGAATTCAACCAGTGCCTGTGAGAGGAATTCTGGTAGACGTCTGCTCTGATCGGCGGTTTTCCCCGGTTCCTCCTGCAGCCGAATTCCAAAGCAATACATTGACGGGTCACGCTCCGTGCCCGAATGATCTACCTCATTCGTGTCACCTTATCTTACACATAAAATTACACTTACTACCCAATGCACTACACTACCATACACATCGGAAACTTCCTGCTGGAGCTGTGCACCACTGAATTTGTTACCTGCAGTGCACTCAAAATTTCTTCAACAAAAGTTATATAATTTTCATCATTGAGAATTTTTTTTTGAGTTTTCCATAACTGATCAAAAGATAGCTAGAGTGACTATTATACTTATGGAAGCAAATGAAAGAAGCAAGAAAAAAATTAAAATAAACGTAGCCCACATACGAACATTTAAAAGTTAAAAAACAAATTATACAGCTCTTGAAAATGAAGTAATGGTAAGTACGATAAGATTCATCAATGTTATCAAAAACTGATTCAGAAATATTATTCTAGTTATGTTTCTAGACCCGCTGATAGTCATAATTGGAGAGCACTAAAAAACTTGAAACAGTCTGCAGTAAAAGCATCAATTTTTTCAAGAAAAACTGTAACATATTGCACGTTTAACACAAGTTTAATGTTCAGTATCAGAGCAATGTGTGTTGTTCAATATTGACATAATACATTTCATAAGTCATTACTTTACATTTTATTTGATGATGCTTTACATTTTATTTCAAACTAATGAAATTCGCTTATATTTTATGCGTCAATACATGACAATAGATTTATGTAATGCTGTTACGCATGATTTAACCCGTTTTGAACCCTCACAGGGCGATTTCCGTTTACCCTCCGAAGGCACAAAGCTTCCATCATCAATTCACGCCGCCGGTAAAAAGAATTTAAAGAGGCCGAGAGAACCGCTTGCACGAACCTCTACGTGTATCTAAATATATCACGCGTCTGAATTTCGCCTTCCATTTTTTCGACACCCATACACCAGAATCGTTAAAGCTGGCCCATCGAGATATGAACACATAGATGCCGTTTTACCAAAGACAGCGGTAATAAACTCTCAACCACACACGTATATGTCTTCTGAACCATGAAGTAGATTTTGGCGATGTTAGTATTACGCGGGTAGAACTCGGGATCTCTAGTTTTCAAATGTTTTTAACCATGCTTTGTTGGTACTTTTTTTATTCATCACTCAAATTTGTAGAGTAAAATGGGGCAGGAGGCGTGCACCTCCTCCTTACCCTTGGATCACATAGGTGTTTTTGTCTTTTACAAAATAAATAAATTCAATAGTACAATTTACTGTGGGCTGACAGTAATAACGAGAAAAAATACACGCTCTACCTGTTAGAAATGAAACATTAGAAAGAAAATTAATATACTGCGCTGAACATAATACACAAAAAATAAGTGCAATATTGTTTTTGAATAAATTACTACCGTTCTTCTAATTCATATTTTCCAAAAGAAATCAGAGTAACATTTTTACACGGATTATTTAATTACATCTAGACTCTAGGATGACTCAGGCAGTCTACTAACTTCCCATGGTGTGACCTCGTGTTTGAATCACGATCGAGACGGAAAAAGATTTGTAGCTTTTGTTTAAAATCGTCTTAGTTTCTGCATCCGCGTGATGCAGGAAAGCTCTGTCAGGCGGAGTTTGCTAGTTACGGCGAAAGGAATACGTCATGTTCGTCACAAATCTCTTTTATCCCCGCGTGGTAATTAAACTAGTCCCAGACATGAGGAAAGTTGTTAGCTAGCCCAAAAAATCTGACAATCGAACCATAACGCCAAATACATACATATATTTAATTACATATTAAAGCATTTGTGTTGTAGACTAAATGAAACTCGGGGTACACAATTTGAATCACTAAAAAGAACAAGAGAATGACACCAAAATCTTTGCCAGAGGTAACAATAGCCAGAAAATGTAAACGATACCAAGTTGCCGTGTAGAGGTTATTACAAGAATAGTCCGGAGTCACAGCCTGTCACAAACATTATAAATTTCTACTGCCGATACTAACACTACTGCTCAATCAGTTCGGAAGACAGGGGCTGCAATAGACGAAAGATTGCCCCCTCCCTAAGGGAGGAACGGCTGTTCAGTCTCCCCCCTCGTCGAGGGTCACTTCGAGGTCGGCTGCTCTCAGGCGGCAGTTCGGGCCATTACATGCCCCACGACGCCGCTGGCGGATTTTTTAAGTGGACGCTGAGGCGGACACTACAATTTGTTAATCAATTGCATTTCAATGACATATTGGGTTCCTGAGCGGACGCAGAATGCGAGAACGTAACGGCGCTGGAGGCTGAAACGCGCGAACGAGCGCAACCCAGCTAATGCAGCGCCTCGTAGCGCCAATTCTCAGCGTCTGTGGACCGGAATTTTCTGCACCCACGTCGGAACGGTCGTTCCCGGACCCAGCATCGAATAGCCCGGACGCAGAGGTCTCCTGTAATTTGCTGTTTTTTCTTCTAAGGCAATTTATGTGCATACATTTCACTTTAAATCAGAATTATTTTGAGCGGAAATACTCGTGAATATTTGTGAAATTTTATAGTACTCATGTTATATAAATGAAGGCAAATTTTTTAACGACGCTGAAAGTGGAAATTTGAATACATACCAAGCACCTTTTCCTGCAATGACTACGTCTTGTTCAAGCTCCAAAAGCTCATTTATTTAGAAACTCTATAAAATACTAGTACACAAATATGTGAGGCAAGAACAGTGGGATAATTACTTAATAAAGTAATTATATTAAGTTGTGAAATAAACATTTTAAATATAAATATTTAACTTAAAAAAAATATATTGACCTGTAAAAACAGTTCAATGTAACAGAAACGAAATGCAAAACCTGAAATAAATAATGAATATTATTGTTCATCTACAAAATGTAAAATTAAATTACATACAGCCTATGTCGCTGCCATAAATGAAGGAATATTGTTAATACGTCATTTTTTTAAATTGTTTCCTTGCATTTGAGTTTCAGCATATATCACTCTGCATTTTCCTCATGTAAATACATCCACTCAATGTTTTACAATACCAGTATTTGAAACTTCATTGGAAAAGACTAACAAACTTTCGTGTGACTTACACCATATGGCATACTTAAAGTTAAATTTATGACGATATTTTGATAGTTAAGTGAGGCAATCACAACAGCAGAAAGACTTTAATGCCAATAATAACTCATCCGAGGGACAAAGATATTTCTTTTTATCTGGATCCCAGAACACGAATAACAAATTTGTTTTCCAAAAAAAGATTTAAAATATTTCAAAATTATTCACTGATAATTTAATGTCTGGGGCCATAAATAAAAATATATAAACCTAGCGTAACTTTGATATTTCGGCGAGTATTTTCATGTTAAAATATTTTATTTATGCTTTTCATGATCATTTCAAGGATAATACCTGATTTTTACCTGTTTTGTCCATTCTTGGAGAGATACGTTTATGTGAAAAGGATAGTTAGAACTACTTTTATTCAATGTGTATGTTTCATTTTAAAATAATGTTTAATAATCGTCTGTCTGATAAACTAAGTAATGATTCATTAAAAGCCGAAAAGTCTGTGCAGTAATTCCCAGCGTTTCACTGCAAAAGTTCTCTTGAAACCTCCAAAACAAGTTTGTTTTATCCTTCCAAGTAATTCTTAAACTATTCCAATCAATTTGTTTTGAATTGATTGAGCCCTTAATCGTCCCCCTTTCCAGAACACGGTTTAGATGTTTCAAACCAAAAAGATGCGTTTTAAAGTATTCACTTGGAATTATCTGTAAAGATCCGTAAAAATATCCGGTTTCCCAATAACGTATTCAATACTCCCACCAGACGACTGATATGAAACCTCCATTGCTCTGAATGGTGGACCTAAAAAGTAACAGCGGGGAGCAGACTGGTCGATCTGACTGTGCTCTTGTGCGAGCGATTTATCGTTCAAGCACGTGTGCTGGCAAGTCACAGCACGAACTCATGGGGGACGCCAATATAGGAGAGTTATGCTCCTGTGTAAAGAGATTAGGTATGACGAGAATGACTCATTTGGGTGATGGTCGTAGATATGTGAAAGTTATCAACTACGAGAAATGCATATGCAACAACTGCGAAATGATTCATCGTCTTTTTCTTAACAATTAATACATTTTCTTTACAATGGGTAAATGATGTAGTATGTAATTCATTTTTGAATGAAAATATTTAAATATAACCGCTGACAAAAATATAGAGGTGATTTTTACTTTCAAACCATTTTAAGACAGCAACCATGCTACGAATTTGAATTGTTTGTGGTGCCGATCATACACTCCAATGTACATAAAATCGTGAGGAGAATGCATTGTTGAAAAACCTTTGTAAGACATGGAAACGAAATTAATGAGGCAAACAAGTTCTTAAAGAATTCTAACACGTGATTAGGGCAATTTTTCTTGGTCACGAGTAAAGTGAAGTTCTAATTTGTGAGATACGTAAATTACTTAATCTAGCAATCAAATGGCAATATGGTAAGCATTTATCAGTTTTAAGAAGAAGCATTTCTTCGATGAATGATTACACGTACGAGTATTTCCAATACGTAATAAAAATAGATATTCGGGAAGTGATGGAAATGATGAACTTGGCAATAAGATTTTTATAATAGTACATTTCTAACACAAACCCCTAATTAATCTCAAAATTTCATGAATTATATTAGTTTTAAAAAATGTAGAATGTATTTAAAGTAATAAGTATTCAATAATTATCTGCATGCTCAACAATACGCTTTTGGGAAAAGACATAAATTTTATTCATTTCAAAACTAATTTGAATAGAGAGGCAAAAGTGTAGAAGTAGAAAACCAGATGATCTATCTAACTCCTCTAAATAAAAATTTGAAACGGGATGCATGACAAATCCTTGTTATTTTCTTTTCAAAACAGTTGTTTATATTCTTTCACGGTACTAATTTATGTTTGTATTTTGAAAAACCAACAATCAATATTCAAGTGTTTTTTTTAATATATGGAGTCAGGTAATGAAAAAAAAATTGTTGATAAGAAACATAATTTTATATATAAACTTTTAATAATATTTTACATAATAAATATTGCCAGCAATGTAGTTTCCAGCAACGTAATGCATTATCATCATTATTTATAAAAACTTCAACACTAATTCTTTTTTCTCTGCGATCAATCGAATATAAATAATTTCACACTCCAAATACATCAACATCTCCAATTTGAAAGACATAATAATTTCCTACCCCGCATCGTTTACGTTCGGTTTCATAGCAGTTTCGTATACATTCAAATTCTGTCAGAAACTTTCTGTCTCGCTGCGTACTTCGTCATTCGTAAGACAGAGCAGGGGTCTTCCTTTCCAAGGACGTCACTCGCCGCCACGCAGTGGCTGGCTTCCTAGAAGGCCCATGAAGCCTGCGACGTCGACCCATATGCCGCGCGCCCTCCGCCCTCCGGCCGCCCTTCGCCCGCCGCCCTTCGCCGCGCCGGCCCTTCGCCCGCCGCCTTCGCCCGCCGCCCTTACGCCCTGCCGCCCTTCGCCCGCCAAACCTTCCCCGGCCGGGGCCCCGCGCCCTTCGCCTCCGCCCTCACGCCCTCCGCCCGCCGCCTCCGCCCTCCGCCCTCCGCCCTCCCGGCCCTCCGCCCTCCGCCGCGCCCCCTCCGCCCTCCGCCCTTCGCCCTCCGCCCTCGCGCCCTCCGCCCGCCGATCCGCCCGCCCGCCGCCGCCGCCCGCCGCCCGCCGCCCTCCGGCCAGCCGCCTTCCGCCCGCCGCCCTCCACCCTCCACCCTCCCCTTCGCTCGCGCAAGCCCGCCGCCGCCACCTGCGCCATCCCACCACCCACTGCTAGCGACAGTATGCCATCACTTGGACGCTGCCCGCCGCTACCTTCGCCGCCTGCCCGTTAAGGCCGCATTCACAATGCAAACCATAAAATATAAGCATGGCGTCAACATAAAGTTACGACTACGTCCTTGGAAGCGGACTCAGTTCACGATGCGTTCGCATAAGCATAACACGTAAAAGACGTTTAACTTGGAAAAGTTTGCAAGCTTTCGGTGATTATGCTTAAGTGAGACATAAGAAATGAACAAAATCAGAGTACGTTAACTTCAAAATTCGAGAATAAGAAAAAGAGCGAAGTCAATAGACGAAACTAACGCCAATTATGGGTCAGTCGATACATTCGAAATCGACTCTCACATCCACGCAATAGTAAACTAGAATGTCTGCACAGCCAATAGAAAACTTTATTTTTCTTACGTTTATGTTAGACCATTGTGGGGAATCATCTATCATTTATGTTAATTGTTTAACGTCTACGCGTTATGCTTATGTTTACATTTGCGTTGTGAATGGTTATTTCGGCTCCTGCTACCACTCTACCTCCGCCTGCCGCCTCTGATGGCACCACTCCCCTTGCCAATTGGCCTTTGCAATGCCCATCACACTTCTAATCCTCGTAAACTAAACCGACATCCCAGCACCACCATCCGCCACTTCGCCGCGGCCACCTTTCTATTGACCACTTTTCCCACGCATCGACGCGTTTCCCCACTCTCCACCCTCCCTCAGAAATATTCCCAACGACCCTGCCATCAACCGCCATCTGCTTCCACTGTTATCCTCGCGCCTGTCCCTGCCGGCCACCCACTGCCCACGCACCGTGTTCCACACCGTTAGCAACACCTGGCCCGCGTTCTGGCGCCCGTCACCCACTCAACCCACTGGACTACTAAATCCTCCACTCCCCCCTACCATCGCATGCCGGCACCCGCCCCTCCCATCCGTCACGCCAGCCGTGCCTACCCTCCTCCCCTTTCGTTATCCCACACGCCACGCTCCGCCCTCCGCGCGCGTCCACGGAGATGTGCAACGAGGGCTGTGACGCCGGGACGCCTGCGCCGTCTATCAGCCCCAGCCCTTCCTCCGAAGACCGAGCAGCTTCTGGCAACTGCCTTCTTCTGAGTGAAGATCTGTGATTCTGCTACAGCAAAGTAAGATAATAATTTCCTAGAAGTATTGCAAGTTCACAAATCTAATATAAATAATTATTGATTCTATCTCGAAGGCGCAATACAGCTTGGAGGCAGAACCCGAAAACTGAAAGGTTAAAACCTGCGGGTGACGTACCCGTAAGTCATACGGAGTTTCCCTTATATGTGTAATTTAGCCATTAAATGTTTTCCGTAAAATGCAATTGCCTCTCTGCGTTTTGTTTGTTCGGGGAAGTCGTTTAACCGAACTAGGAAACCGCGATATCTACGAGTCGCATAACCTTCCGTGAACTTCACGTATATAACGAATTCGCGCTAAGTGCGCCAGTTTTGCGCGGTCATTACTTTCCCCAGTAGAATCATCGCAGCAACTTTGCCTGAATGACCGAGGGGAAACTAGGGAAATCCGCCAATCAGGATGGTCGGCAACAGGGATTCAATCGGAACCTCCGAATGCGACGTCAGCCGCGCTACGCTCTGAGCCACTTCGCTCAGTGCAGTAAAATAGAGTTCTGAAGAAAAAAGCTCAATAAGGTTGCCGGCAGGTTTGAAGTCGCTTAAGTTCTCACAATATTAGAATCATGATTTCCCCCTCAACTCCGGGAAATTAAGTTTCAAGACGAACTGCAGTCACTTGCGCATATATCCAATGGGCTTCCTTATAAATATCGGATCACAACCTAGTTCCTCAAACGACTAGCAAATAACTTGGAATTTACACTGGACAGAAGGCTACATGGAAACACATATAAAGAATAAAGAAAAGAATTAGACCTCAAAATTTATCAGATTAAAACTGGCTATAAGAACAAATCATTTCTTAAGCATTGCAACTAAATTCTTTTTGTATGAAGCATTACTAAACACCAGTCTGGAACATATGGAATACAATTTTGGGGAGCAGCTCAAACTAAATTATTGAAATATTAGAATGTTTTCCTTGTTAAAACTTAAGAAAATTTGTAAAATAATTCTTGTAACGTGTCAAATCCACAATACACCGAGCCTCAGCAAATGACAACAATAATAGAAGAATTAACAGAACCGGCGCCTAAAAAATACAACGACTACATACCATCAAATCATTCTTGCCATTTAAACTTACTAGACGAATAGTGTCACCACCAGACGACTTTAAACGATATATACTTTAAACCTGACATATCGACTATAAATTGTTGTTAATCTGAAAAAATGGCAATATTAGGAGTACGGTGAAAATGGACCTTTATTCCTCTCATGCTTATTAAATTGAATGTAAATTTGGCCCAATGTTTTATACCTAAACAAATTGTAAAAATAAATATTATTATATAAAAATATAATCATGGGCTTGTTTTTAGGATACAAAAGGAATCTGGTTATCTTGCATTGTTTAAAGTAGGCACTTTTATATCGTTCCTGCTCTCAGACCATGAACTACTTGTTCCTCACGCATCACGTCAATATATTTAAGCCATTAAATAGTTTGGAGGTACTAGACTTTAGTTTCTTCCATCGACACTCACTGTTCTATTGAGTCCTGTATGTTGTTAATGTTGTGTTTGGGGTAATGTGTGGTTTTTAATTACTGAAAGAACCGAATGACTGAACAATGTAAAATCAATCGCTTAATGAAGTCGTTTGTTTATTAAAAGGCAAGTAAAGCTTGTACATCGTGCGTTTACATCTAAAAAGATGAAAATAACGTCCTCTTTCACTTCAACGAAAGTTGACCTCCAAATCGATAATCCAAGGCCAACGTAATCTTGGAGTTAACTCTCTGAACGCAAAAAAACGCAAAATCTAGACTTCTGTCGATAAAGTTCCCGGTATATTCTTTCTCATAAATCCGGCTGGCTTCTGCTTGGTTTCAGAAGAATTCGAGGCGGGGTAAATAACCCTGCTGGAAAAGTTTTGTATGAGGATCGATTTGCCCTCCCAAAACGAAGAAGGGTTGAAACTGTCCGCAGCAATATATATTTCCTCAAGGATATTAGCTGCTTACATTCCTTACCAAGCGATTTACTTCTGCAGGATATTAATAAAGCGTTTTCAAGTATCTAGAGTTAAAATGCATATTTTCGCGTTATGATGTTATTGACGGTTGTCCTACCACGTTCAGTATCCAGGAACTAGATTAAGGCCCTTGTTACGTTTCATACCGTGCATCAAATGATTGTATAAGCATCAAAGATATTGGAGGTGATAGTTCTTTAAATTCAATGACGATGCACGTAGATGTTTTGGCTAAGTAACAAAATAAACATTTTAGGAAGTATCTTAAAATATTTACGCTTTCGCACTCTGGGAACGTGGGGACATTTTCCATAAAACAAGGGATTTAACAGACAATAGGACCACAGTGCGTGCTAGTCCACTCGAGCGCCCAACGACGCGAGGGATTGAAAACTCATTGAGACAGTTGCCCACTCGAAAATAATATCATATATCTGCAATAATTTGAACGCACTGGCGGTAAATCAAGCTGACGTCACTCTTCTTGTCTTCTAAAGGACACTGAGGTTTCCACGAGGACCAAGTATTTATATGTTGCTTCGTTTTCAAACTTAAACTCACGTTAACCTGATAAGACAGGTATTTTCTACTTGTTACCGACCTTAGAGACTACTGCGATGAAAGTTATTTAAATATTTAAATCGCCAGCATGACAGAATTACATAATTTTTTTTCATTCATTTACCGCAATTCTACTTCAATGATAATTTTACTTGAATCATGATATATGCAGGGATTTTCAACAGGGTCAGTATAAACACCCTAACCGGGTCGATGAAATTTTGAAGAGGGTCAATCGTGATCAATGACGTTGATTAGGAGTTGATTTAATTGAATATTAACGCGGCTACTAATCAGTATGACCAAGATTTTATTGATCCAAAAAATATTTAATGAACTTTATAATTAATATTTCTGATATAAAAAAACATACGAATAATAAACTACAAATTCGCTAATGCTTATTTTCTTATCCATTTTTCATTCTTCGGAAGTGAGGATTTTTTTATGAGAACCGATGAAATTATAAAATTGCATTCAACCAACTCAGCTACTGAAAATGCCACAGCTTCTTTCGTTTTTTTTGAAAAATCGAGTATATTTAGAAGAGAATTTGGTGGCACGAAATTTGATATATTAATAGCAATTCTTTAATGTTGTTTACTGTTTTATTTTTATTATTATGGATGCTGTATATAAAAGAGGACATGTAAGGAGGTCGGTTGAAGCAAACAATTCCTCTGAAAACGGGGAGCGATGCAAAGAGAAACGTTTGGGAATCGCCCGACGCTAATTGTGCACTAAATATACGCAAGAAGCATGTGGCACCACTGCAAAGCCCCGAGCGTCCCAAAGCGAAAATGTTCTCTCGCGATTGCTCCCAGCCCCTACTTGGCCCACCGCCCGCCCCTGTTCCCGCTCCCGCTCCGTCGTCCGCTCTGCGTCTGCCGCAGCGCAGACGCCCAAGCCACGCGGCCAATTACCCCTCCGCCGGCGCTCGTTATGGGGGCTTCGCTGACGCGCGCGACGTCTCCGGCGGCGCTGGCTCTTCACGCCTCCCCCTCCCCCTCGCCCCTCCCCTCTCCTCCCACCCCACCCCCGCCTCGCCCCTGCCTGCATCCGCGCCCCCTCGCCTTGCATCACCTCGCCCGCCTATCGGTTGAGATGACTCAGCGGTTCAACTTCTTGCTGCTGCAGCATGTCTAACCAGGTAGGTCCACATCAAGTGTTCCGACTCCTGCATGGTAGAAGGAGTTTGAATTTAAAGCATGAACAGTTAGATCTAATTCAGACGCCTGCTCTGAAGTGAGTATCTCTGGCGACTCGGCTACTCTGTTCGGAAGTTTCCGTGATCTCTTCGAAAACAGTGCACAGCAATGACGGAACAGTAGCCTAACAATGAGTGGATGGGGCGCGCGCGATAGTTTCTTCTCATCCTCGTCCCCTCCTCCTTTCTTGTTCATGTTCCCACATGTACTTAGGTGTGCTGCGACATAATATTGGGAGGACCAGTCTGGGAGTATAAAAGTTCATACCCGACTGCTGCCCTGCGGGAGATACTGAGAAAACAAACCCACAACCCTACACGTATATCGGCGTTCAGGAGGTGAAAGTAACACCGACACTTTACTTGTCTTAAGCATGCACTAAACACTCAGGGATTAATTAGTACATATTCCGACGGCTCCCGAAACACGAAATTCTCTTTTTTTTCTTAGTCACTCTGAGAAGTGCCCGGACGTCGGACAAACACTTTGACTTTCATTCGCATTCCTTGCTTCCGGGTTGTTTTCCACACAGCATGCTCGTCCCTCCCATCTCTCCTGTTCTTAACGTCTGTTCCGTTCTGAACTCGTCATACTGTTAGCGTCATAGGGGCTAGGCTTCCCTGCATAAGAGAAGCCCTCGCAAAGGAATGGGCATAAAGACAAGCAAAAATGTACCCGAACAATGAGCCCCATACCAGAACCAGTGGGAATTTCCAGTGGGAGAGGGGGGTACAGCCCGCCAGTGTCGATTTGTGCGAGAAGCTTCGCTTGCCCAGAGCGTCCCAAGGGCTGTGCTTGGAAGCGCAGATGAACGTACCAAGTCAGCATTGGTTCGGACTTTATAAGGGAATTGCTACGAAGCACTGCATGGATAACGCATCTTGTTTTTTCCGCGCAGAAACTGCAAACTCTTTTCGCCCAGGCTGGCGGGGAGTTTGCGTGTGACGAGGTGCTCCGATGCGATCCGGCCCCGTCTAATGGTTCTAAGTAAACGACTGCGAGGCAGATGGTGTATCGCCAGGACACGACAGATGGCGAGTCGCAGAGAACGCCGAGTTGGCTATTCACTGCGCAGCGCAGCCAGAAGTGCCGAAGAGAGAATTTTGTTCGCGGGTGTGTCAAACTCACTTCACTCATTACTCCCTGAGTGTAGGCATTCTTTAGTACCATGGAAGTGAACGGGGTTCCCTCTCGTCCTGGAACGCCGATCAGCGCTCCGTCGGGTTGGGGAGTTTCTGTTTTCTCCGGTAACTCTCCCCAGCAGGGTAGCAGTCGGATAACTCTATAATTGCCAGATGGTCTCCCAATAATAATGTGGCAGTACACCTCGAAACTCCAACTATCGACAAACATCTCAGAGTGAGGACATTGTATATTGTATAATAGTTATGTAAATAAACCTGGTATATAGCTCACTCGTGTCCTGTATTCTTGTGGCGTAATAATCCCTATCCAGCGATCGGCACAACAACCCTCTAGCACTACCTTCCGCCCCTCTCCGCTCCCAACCCCCCTCTTGCTCTGCCCCTGCACAGGAAGATACCCTCTTCTTTCCCGACTCGCTTCGGCATCCTTCCGCCTTCCCATCCCGCGCCCCACTCCATCTCATCCCGTCACTACCAACTGCCCTCCGCCCTCGACCTCGACTCCATTGCTTTCTCTTCTCAAGCCAGCCACGCCGCAAACCCCCAAGCCTTCTCCCCCTGCCCTGCCACCGCCCCCAACCGGCAGTCATTAGCAATCTGCGTTGTACGGGAATCTTCCAGTGATTGAACCTGATTGAAGAGCAGCGAGGGAGAAGCCATTGCAAAAGAACGCGGTTAAGGATTCTGCGTAATGGTACGTGAGACGATCGGTTAAATGACAACGTTATGTACAGATACGAATAAGTACGGCAGGTTTAGGCGAATTAAATGCTCATAGAAGCATTACAAAGTCACAAAACAATATGCATGTTTGGTATGAAAAAAAAGTATTTCAAAATATGTAGGAAAAAGGAGCGTATCTCTAGATTTGGCACCTTACAGTTTTTAGTTTAAAATTAGCTTTCTTTAAGTTGGAAAATTTAGGTAACTCGCTCTCAGCTAATTTACATAGCTTCTAGGATAATTCACATAACACTAATAGTTTCTCAGGCTGAAAGTACTTAGTACCCCGCCTTCACAAGCATACTGCTGTTTGGAATAAGACGAAAAGGATTCGTGCATACATCGGAAGAACCTGCTTGTTGTCAGAGCAGTAACTCTTAACCTATTGAGGTCGGGGATGCTTCGCGCGAGAGGAAATTTTCTTTGAGCATTTTCAAATGTGACAAAGCTGCTGCTATCAAATAGTTCACTTTCCGTGGAGCTTCGAAATAACGTTTTTTCCATTACTGATAAATCTACCCCTAAGCTACTTTTCATTTTCCAGTATGTGTTTAAGCGAGGAGTGTTCTACAGCAATTGAATATTTTATCAATGGTTAGATACTGGTGGTGTCTCTCCTACTTTTAAATATTACAACGTTTATAATTAAAATGGGCCTTTTACTACCAAGTTGTATCGTTTCGTAACCAATATACAGATGAAATTTCATTAGCGCATTTAAATATTCTTTTTATATATGATCATAAACGTATATTGTAGTTCTTGGAGACACATAACAGCTCGCTATTTCCCAATCTCTAATAAATATGTCAATTTTATTTCTAATATAATTCCAAAGTAAATTAAAGGTACTGAGAAACTGCGGACAATTTGCCAACATCATTATACAGTGTACATTTTTTCTGTAAAATGCTGTGATAATATGCTGTGTTATATTGATGTATTTTTCTGTAAAATTATTCTGATACAAAGTAATAAATAAATACATGAATAATTTTTGCTGTATCACTCATTTTATAAAAATTAAATTTACTTAGAACTAAATTCTGTCATATTTCTCCACAAATGCCAGAAAAATCGTTAAAACCCGCAATCAAAATCATGAAAAAGATCAGAGTCCACCGCAAAGCATCTTTACGGATACTGATCATTATCTTTCGAATTAGTTAATTTTATACCACTACAATTATGGTAGAGCTTTCTCCGCGTCACACGTACAAATCTTCGCCTACATGAAGAACGGAACGCCGAAAACCTGAATCTGAGCATCTAGCCATCCCCACAGAAGAAATCGCTTTCCAGCGGCCAGGGTTGAAAAATAAGACAAACAGAGTTGAAGCGGGCGAGCTGTCCGTAGCGCGCAGTAAGTGAAAAGGAAATCGATCGGGAAGCACATGGTCCGCACGGGCCACGGGCTTAGTGAAAGGGCTTGTGGTGGAATGCTTTCTGAGGGAGGGGGGCGCCCAGGGATCGGAAGAGGATGGATGAGGAGGAAGAAGTGGAGCGGAGCACATTAATCCGGAGGAAATAAGCTTCGACAAGGAAAGTGTTGTGCCAAGAAAGGAGTCATTAGATGTAGAAAGAGGAATGGTTATGGAAGTGAAATGGGTAAGAGAGCCGATAGATGCTAAGCAGAAGGAGCATTGCCGGGATGCGTCAAGAAGCGGTATGGGTGAATTGTTGAATATTTTATAATGGCGGAAAATGAAAATGGAGGAACATAAAACCCGGCAGGAAATGGAAGGTCGGACACGTCCGCAAAATAAATGATGTATATTGTAAAATATGGATACGGCGAGGCGGGGAGGGGGCTGGAAGAGGAAAAATTGTTGGTAAGGATGAGACATTTTGGTAAAAAAGACTATTATGCTTAACATCAATTATTAACATTAAATTTCTGCGTTATTTTGGAGAATGAGTTGCTGCAAACAATGGGATTGTCTTTCATCACAAATGTTTGTAAGGTGAACTTCTATCTGAACATTTGCCACATAATTAGTAGAAAATTAGTGGTCTGATGTTGGAAAGAGTGGCTAGAGAGGACATCTTGTAACATTCAACTTTTTTGCAACTCAACTCCTGTAAATATTTGAGTTCGAATCCGGAGTTGCGGCCCGGCGGTGATTCCCCGGACCGCGGTGGTGGGCAATGGGGTGCGGGTGGGGAGGGGTTTGTTGTCTGCGGCTGTGGCGGCTAAAACAGCCCGACGCCAGCGCGGGTGCATGGCATGCGGCGGCAAACCTGAAGCGGGAGGGGGAAGAGGAGAATGGGTGATTCCCCCCTGCGGCGGCAAGATGGCGCACATGAGCGGCGGGAAGGCAGGCAAGCGAGAGACACTATTCACTGACTCGCTCTGATGGCGGCCGAGAACTTGGAAGCATATGGCAAATGCTCTTCCCCACGATAGACAATATAATAATACAGCGGGCGAAACTTACAACAAAATCCTATTGGTTAATTGTAATATTGTAGATAATTATTATATTATTATTATTATTATTATTATTATTATATATTTATTATTAAAATTATTATTATTATTCAGGCTAAAAGTATTTTATAATTTATTTTTATTATGAAATTAAAAGGCACAAATAAATATTCTTTAACACTAAAATAACCATCAATTCTATTTTTCTATTCCAAACTCAGATTTCCCAAAAATCACAAAAAAATCCATATCATTAGCACAAACAATGGCAGTTGTCCAAGGTGGCATTCTTCAAACAAATGGCAGGTGTCAAGTAAACAATGCAAGTTTTAAGTGACGGACTCTTAAAAAGTTTATTTTATTTCTTCATTGTAGCTCACTTTCCTTTCAAGGCAGTAATGGCCGAACAAACAGAAATACGTAAATAAAAATGCCTCCAAGATGCGCCCAGCGAAGCTTAATCCTCGTTTACGAGAAAATTAATGTGTGACCTGTGAACTAACGAAACAAACTCACACGGTGGGCAACCCATTAGAGCAAACTCTCAACGTCAGCCCAAATATGTTACAAACTCGGGTCGGGGCGAGTTCCACAGCTGGTAGTGGCGCCACTTACGCTCTTTGATGGCTCTGTGCTACCGGGCATTTTAATTTTTGCGAATGGCCAAACTGCCGAAAACGTTGCGTAGTTCCCTGGCGTCAGTGTCAGGACTGTCCTCTGCTGTAAGGGGATTCGTGTAAAACGCGGACATGCTGCCTCTGAGTTTGCTGCGCGAGAGCGAATATGTTTTAGGTAAAACACGACCATGATTTTCACCTGCACTTTTCACTCCCGGTTCAAAAATTCTGACAGCGGGAATGAGCTTGTCACGGCCTTCACATTTTTCAAAAAACGCCTCTCGATAAAAAACGGTCCACCTGATTTGGGACTTTTCATGCCTTTCCTCTCCAGAGTACCTCAACGTAATGGTGGTATTTTACAGTCGATTATTTTTCATAAATACTGATCAATATTCGTTTTATATTAATACTTCAAAGCTGATATACACAAAGATCAAAGAGATCACTGGAGTGTTTTTTGTAAAAAACAATATTTTTTAATACTCATAGTCAATTCGCAAAACAATCATAATCTACTGAATAATTCATACGTTTTAAATTTTATTGACTTAGTTAACTACTAGGCATGATACGAGTTGTAAGTCACAAAGAAAACATTTTATATTTAAATTCCAACGTTTTTATCTTTTACGTGGTATATTAACAAAACCACATAATATGGTTTTATATTATAAATGGAATCACCACTTTAAAACGACACAAACTGGATTATATTCAACAATAACAAAAATTAAATTGTTGTGGAGTGAAATGTCGCAGGG
>BOPP01000006.1:12469276-12479853 GCA_017312745.1 Gryllus bimaculatus
CCACCCGCCACCCACCACCCACTGCTAGCGACCAGTATCATCACTTGGACGCCTGCCGCCCTACCTTCGCCCGCCTGCCCGTTAAGGCGCATTCACAATGCAACCATAAATATAAGCATGGCGTCAACATAAAAGTTACGACTACGTCCTTGAGCGGACTCATTCACGATGCGTTCGCATAAGCATAACACGTAAGACGTTAACTTGAAAGTTTGCAAGCTTCGGTGATTATGCTTAAGTGAGACATAAGAAATGAACAAATCAGAGTACGTTAACTCAAAATCGAGAATCGAAAAAGGAGCGAAGTCAATAGACGAACTAACGCCATTATGGGTCAGTCGATACATCGAAATCGACTCTCACATCCAACCAATAGTAAACTAGAATGTCTCACAGCCAATAGAAAAACTTTATTTTTCTTACGTTTATGTTAGACATTGTGAATACATCTATCATTTATGTTAATGTTTACGTCTACGCGTTATGCTTATGTTTACATTTGCGTTGTGAATGGTTATTTCGGCTCCTGCTACCACTCTACCTCCGCCTGCCGCCCTCTGCATGGCACCACTCCCTTGCCAATGCCTTTGCCAATGCCCATCACACTTCTAATCCCTCGTAAACTAACGACATCCCAGCACCACCATCCGCCACTTCCCGCGGCCACCTTTCTATTGACCACTTTCCCACTCATCGACCGTTTCCACTCTCCACCCTCCCTCAGAAATATCCCAACGACCCTGCCATCAACCGCCATCTCTTCCCACTGTTATCTCGCCGCCTGTCCCTGCCGCCACCCACTGCCCACCACCCGTGTTCCACCGTTACACCGCCGCGTTCTGGCGCCCGTCACCCACCACCCACTGACTACTAATCCTCCACCCCCCCTACCATCGCACGCCGGCACCCGCCCCTCCCATCCGTCACGCCAGCCGTGCCTACCCTCCTCCCCTTTCGTTATCCCACACGCCACGCTCCGCCCTCCGCGCGCGTCCACGGAGATGTGCAACGAGGGCTGTGACGCCGGGACGCCTGCGCCGTCTATCAGCCCCAGCCCTTCCTCCGAAGACCGAGCAGCTTCTGGCAACTGCCTTCTTCTGAGTGAAGATCTGTGATTCTGCTACAGCAAAGTAAGATAATAATTTCCTAGAAGTATTGCAAGTTCACAAATCTAATATAAATAATTATTGATTCTATCTCGAAGGCGCAATACAGCTTGGAGGCAGAACCCGAAAACTGAAAGGTTAAAACCTGCGGGTGACGTACCCGTAAGTCATACGGAGTTTCCCTTATATGTGTAATTTAGCCATTAAATGTTTTCCGTAAAATGCAATTGCCTCTCTGCGTTTTGTTTGTTCGGGGAAGTCGTTTAACCGAACTAGGAAACCGCGATATCTACGAGTCGCATAACCTTCCGTGAACTTCACGTATATAACGAATTCGCGCTAAGTGCGCCAGTTTTGCGCGGTCATTACTTTCCCCAGTAGAATCATCGCAGCAACTTTGCCTGAATGACCGAGGGGAAACTAGGGAAATCCGCCAATCAGGATGGTCGGCAACAGGGATTCAATCGGAACCTCCGAATGCGACGTCAGCCGCGCTACGCTCTGAGCCACTTCGCTCAGTGCAGTAAAATAGAGTTCTGAAGAAAAAAGCTCAATAAGGTTGCCGGCAGGTTTGAAGTCGCTTAAGTTCTCACAATATTAGAATCATGATTTCCCCCTCAACTCCGGGAAATTAAGTTTCAAGACGAACTGCAGTCACTTGCGCATATATCCAATGGGCTTCCTTATAAATATCGGATCACAACCTAGTTCCTCAAACGACTAGCAAATAACTTGGAATTTACACTGGACAGAAGGCTACATGGAAACACATATAAAGAATAAAGAAAAGAATTAGACCTCAAAATTTATCAGATTAAAACTGGCTATAAGAACAAATCATTTCTTAAGCATTGCAACTAAATTCTTTTTGTATGAAGCATTACTAAACACCAGTCTGGAACATATGGAATACAATTTTGGGGAGCAGCTCAAACTAAATTATTGAAATATTAGAATGTTTTCCTTGTTAAAACTTAAGAAAATTTGTAAAATAATTCTTGTAACGTGTCAAATCCACAATACACCGAGCCTCAGCAAATGACAACAATAATAGAAGAATTAACAGAACCGGCGCCTAAAAAATACAACGACTACATACCATCAAATCATTCTTGCCATTTAAACTTACTAGACGAATAGTGTCACCACCAGACGACTTTAAACGATATATACTTTAAACCTGACATATCGACTATAAATTGTTGTTAATCTGAAAAAATGGCAATATTAGGAGTACGGTGAAAATGGACCTTTATTCCTCTCATGCTTATTAAATTGAATGTAAATTTGGCCCAATGTTTTATACCTAAACAAATTGTAAAAATAAATATTATTATATAAAAATATAATCATGGGCTTGTTTTTAGGATACAAAAGGAATCTGGTTATCTTGCATTGTTTAAAGTAGGCACTTTTATATCGTTCCTGCTCTCAGACCATGAACTACTTGTTCCTCACGCATCACGTCAATATATTTAAGCCATTAAATAGTTTGGAGGTACTAGACTTTAGTTTCTTCCATCGACACTCACTGTTCTATTGAGTCCTGTATGTTGTTAATGTTGTGTTTGGGGTAATGTGTGGTTTTTAATTACTGAAAGAACCGAATGACTGAACAATGTAAAATCAATCGCTTAATGAAGTCGTTTGTTTATTAAAAGGCAAGTAAAGCTTGTACATCGTGCGTTTACATCTAAAAAGATGAAAATAACGTCCTCTTTCACTTCAACGAAAGTTGACCTCCAAATCGATAATCCAAGGCCAACGTAATCTTGGAGTTAACTCTCTGAACGCAAAAAAACGCAAAATCTAGACTTCTGTCGATAAAGTTCCCGGTATATTCTTTCTCATAAATCCGGCTGGCTTCTGCTTGGTTTCAGAAGAATTCGAGGCGGGGTAAATAACCCTGCTGGAAAAGTTTTGTATGAGGATCGATTTGCCCTCCCAAAACGAAGAAGGGTTGAAACTGTCCGCAGCAATATATATTTCCTCAAGGATATTAGCTGCTTACATTCCTTACCAAGCGATTTACTTCTGCAGGATATTAATAAAGCGTTTTCAAGTATCTAGAGTTAAAATGCATATTTTCGCGTTATGATGTTATTGACGGTTGTCCTACCACGTTCAGTATCCAGGAACTAGATTAAGGCCCTTGTTACGTTTCATACCGTGCATCAAATGATTGTATAAGCATCAAAGATATTGGAGGTGATAGTTCTTTAAATTCAATGACGATGCACGTAGATGTTTTGGCTAAGTAACAAAATAAACATTTTAGGAAGTATCTTAAAATATTTACGCTTTCGCACTCTGGGAACGTGGGGACATTTTCCATAAAACAAGGGATTTAACAGACAATAGGACCACAGTGCGTGCTAGTCCACTCGAGCGCCCAACGACGCGAGGGATTGAAAACTCATTGAGACAGTTGCCCACTCGAAAATAATATCATATATCTGCAATAATTTGAACGCACTGGCGGTAAATCAAGCTGACGTCACTCTTCTTGTCTTCTAAAGGACACTGAGGTTTCCACGAGGACCAAGTATTTATATGTTGCTTCGTTTTCAAACTTAAACTCACGTTAACCTGATAAGACAGGTATTTTCTACTTGTTACCGACCTTAGAGACTACTGCGATGAAAGTTATTTAAATATTTAAATCGCCAGCATGACAGAATTACATAATTTTTTTTCATTCATTTACCGCAATTCTACTTCAATGATAATTTTACTTGAATCATGATATATGCAGGGATTTTCAACAGGGTCAGTATAAACACCCTAACCGGGTCGATGAAATTTTGAAGAGGGTCAATCGTGATCAATGACGTTGATTAGGAGTTGATTTAATTGAATATTAACGCGGCTACTAATCAGTATGACCAAGATTTTATTGATCCAAAAAATATTTAATGAACTTTATAATTAATATTTCTGATATAAAAAAACATACGAATAATAAACTACAAATTCGCTAATGCTTATTTTCTTATCCATTTTTCATTCTTCGGAAGTGAGGATTTTTTTATGAGAACCGATGAAATTATAAAATTGCATTCAACCAACTCAGCTACTGAAAATGCCACAGCTTCTTTCGTTTTTTTTGAAAAATCGAGTATATTTAGAAGAGAATTTGGTGGCACGAAATTTGATATATTAATAGCAATTCTTTAATGTTGTTTACTGTTTTATTTTTATTATTATGGATGCTGTATATAAAAGAGGACATGTAAGGAGGTCGGTTGAAGCAAACAATTCCTCTGAAAACGGGGAGCGATGCAAAGAGAAACGTTTGGGAATCGCCCGACGCTAATTGTGCACTAAATATACGCAAGAAGCATGTGGCACCACTGCAAAGCCCCGAGCGTCCCAAAGCGAAAATGTTCTCTCGCGATTGCTCCCAGCCCCTACTTGGCCCACCGCCCGCCCCTGTTCCCGCTCCCGCTCCGTCGTCCGCTCTGCGTCTGCCGCAGCGCAGACGCCCAAGCCACGCGGCCAATTACCCCTCCGCCGGCGCTCGTTATGGGGGCTTCGCTGACGCGCGCGACGTCTCCGGCGGCGCTGGCTCTTCACGCCTCCCCCTCCCCCTCGCCCCTCCCCTCTCCTCCCACCCCACCCCCGCCTCGCCCCTGCCTGCATCCGCGCCCCCTCGCCTTGCATCACCTCGCCCGCCTATCGGTTGAGATGACTCAGCGGTTCAACTTCTTGCTGCTGCAGCATGTCTAACCAGGTAGGTCCACATCAAGTGTTCCGACTCCTGCATGGTAGAAGGAGTTTGAATTTAAAGCATGAACAGTTAGATCTAATTCAGACGCCTGCTCTGAAGTGAGTATCTCTGGCGACTCGGCTACTCTGTTCGGAAGTTTCCGTGATCTCTTCGAAAACAGTGCACAGCAATGACGGAACAGTAGCCTAACAATGAGTGGATGGGGCGCGCGCGATAGTTTCTTCTCATCCTCGTCCCCTCCTCCTTTCTTGTTCATGTTCCCACATGTACTTAGGTGTGCTGCGACATAATATTGGGAGGACCAGTCTGGGAGTATAAAAGTTCATACCCGACTGCTGCCCTGCGGGAGATACTGAGAAAACAAACCCACAACCCTACACGTATATCGGCGTTCAGGAGGTGAAAGTAACACCGACACTTTACTTGTCTTAAGCATGCACTAAACACTCAGGGATTAATTAGTACATATTCCGACGGCTCCCGAAACACGAAATTCTCTTTTTTTTCTTAGTCACTCTGAGAAGTGCCCGGACGTCGGACAAACACTTTGACTTTCATTCGCATTCCTTGCTTCCGGGTTGTTTTCCACACAGCATGCTCGTCCCTCCCATCTCTCCTGTTCTTAACGTCTGTTCCGTTCTGAACTCGTCATACTGTTAGCGTCATAGGGGCTAGGCTTCCCTGCATAAGAGAAGCCCTCGCAAAGGAATGGGCATAAAGACAAGCAAAAATGTACCCGAACAATGAGCCCCATACCAGAACCAGTGGGAATTTCCAGTGGGAGAGGGGGGTACAGCCCGCCAGTGTCGATTTGTGCGAGAAGCTTCGCTTGCCCAGAGCGTCCCAAGGGCTGTGCTTGGAAGCGCAGATGAACGTACCAAGTCAGCATTGGTTCGGACTTTATAAGGGAATTGCTACGAAGCACTGCATGGATAACGCATCTTGTTTTTTCCGCGCAGAAACTGCAAACTCTTTTCGCCCAGGCTGGCGGGGAGTTTGCGTGTGACGAGGTGCTCCGATGCGATCCGGCCCCGTCTAATGGTTCTAAGTAAACGACTGCGAGGCAGATGGTGTATCGCCAGGACACGACAGATGGCGAGTCGCAGAGAACGCCGAGTTGGCTATTCACTGCGCAGCGCAGCCAGAAGTGCCGAAGAGAGAATTTTGTTCGCGGGTGTGTCAAACTCACTTCACTCATTACTCCCTGAGTGTAGGCATTCTTTAGTACCATGGAAGTGAACGGGGTTCCCTCTCGTCCTGGAACGCCGATCAGCGCTCCGTCGGGTTGGGGAGTTTCTGTTTTCTCCGGTAACTCTCCCCAGCAGGGTAGCAGTCGGATAACTCTATAATTGCCAGATGGTCTCCCAATAATAATGTGGCAGTACACCTCGAAACTCCAACTATCGACAAACATCTCAGAGTGAGGACATTGTATATTGTATAATAGTTATGTAAATAAACCTGGTATATAGCTCACTCGTGTCCTGTATTCTTGTGGCGTAATAATCCCTATCCAGCGATCGGCACAACAACCCTCTAGCACTACCTTCCGCCCCTCTCCGCTCCCAACCCCCCTCTTGCTCTGCCCCTGCACAGGAAGATACCCTCTTCTTTCCCGACTCGCTTCGGCATCCTTCCGCCTTCCCATCCCGCGCCCCACTCCATCTCATCCCGTCACTACCAACTGCCCTCCGCCCTCGACCTCGACTCCATTGCTTTCTCTTCTCAAGCCAGCCACGCCGCAAACCCCCAAGCCTTCTCCCCCTGCCCTGCCACCGCCCCCAACCGGCAGTCATTAGCAATCTGCGTTGTACGGGAATCTTCCAGTGATTGAACCTGATTGAAGAGCAGCGAGGGAGAAGCCATTGCAAAAGAACGCGGTTAAGGATTCTGCGTAATGGTACGTGAGACGATCGGTTAAATGACAACGTTATGTACAGATACGAATAAGTACGGCAGGTTTAGGCGAATTAAATGCTCATAGAAGCATTACAAAGTCACAAAACAATATGCATGTTTGGTATGAAAAAAAAGTATTTCAAAATATGTAGGAAAAAGGAGCGTATCTCTAGATTTGGCACCTTACAGTTTTTAGTTTAAAATTAGCTTTCTTTAAGTTGGAAAATTTAGGTAACTCGCTCTCAGCTAATTTACATAGCTTCTAGGATAATTCACATAACACTAATAGTTTCTCAGGCTGAAAGTACTTAGTACCCCGCCTTCACAAGCATACTGCTGTTTGGAATAAGACGAAAAGGATTCGTGCATACATCGGAAGAACCTGCTTGTTGTCAGAGCAGTAACTCTTAACCTATTGAGGTCGGGGATGCTTCGCGCGAGAGGAAATTTTCTTTGAGCATTTTCAAATGTGACAAAGCTGCTGCTATCAAATAGTTCACTTTCCGTGGAGCTTCGAAATAACGTTTTTTCCATTACTGATAAATCTACCCCTAAGCTACTTTTCATTTTCCAGTATGTGTTTAAGCGAGGAGTGTTCTACAGCAATTGAATATTTTATCAATGGTTAGATACTGGTGGTGTCTCTCCTACTTTTAAATATTACAACGTTTATAATTAAAATGGGCCTTTTACTACCAAGTTGTATCGTTTCGTAACCAATATACAGATGAAATTTCATTAGCGCATTTAAATATTCTTTTTATATATGATCATAAACGTATATTGTAGTTCTTGGAGACACATAACAGCTCGCTATTTCCCAATCTCTAATAAATATGTCAATTTTATTTCTAATATAATTCCAAAGTAAATTAAAGGTACTGAGAAACTGCGGACAATTTGCCAACATCATTATACAGTGTACATTTTTTCTGTAAAATGCTGTGATAATATGCTGTGTTATATTGATGTATTTTTCTGTAAAATTATTCTGATACAAAGTAATAAATAAATACATGAATAATTTTTGCTGTATCACTCATTTTATAAAAATTAAATTTACTTAGAACTAAATTCTGTCATATTTCTCCACAAATGCCAGAAAAATCGTTAAAACCCGCAATCAAAATCATGAAAAAGATCAGAGTCCACCGCAAAGCATCTTTACGGATACTGATCATTATCTTTCGAATTAGTTAATTTTATACCACTACAATTATGGTAGAGCTTTCTCCGCGTCACACGTACAAATCTTCGCCTACATGAAGAACGGAACGCCGAAAACCTGAATCTGAGCATCTAGCCATCCCCACAGAAGAAATCGCTTTCCAGCGGCCAGGGTTGAAAAATAAGACAAACAGAGTTGAAGCGGGCGAGCTGTCCGTAGCGCGCAGTAAGTGAAAAGGAAATCGATCGGGAAGCACATGGTCCGCACGGGCCACGGGCTTAGTGAAAGGGCTTGTGGTGGAATGCTTTCTGAGGGAGGGGGGCGCCCAGGGATCGGAAGAGGATGGATGAGGAGGAAGAAGTGGAGCGGAGCACATTAATCCGGAGGAAATAAGCTTCGACAAGGAAAGTGTTGTGCCAAGAAAGGAGTCATTAGATGTAGAAAGAGGAATGGTTATGGAAGTGAAATGGGTAAGAGAGCCGATAGATGCTAAGCAGAAGGAGCATTGCCGGGATGCGTCAAGAAGCGGTATGGGTGAATTGTTGAATATTTTATAATGGCGGAAAATGAAAATGGAGGAACATAAAACCCGGCAGGAAATGGAAGGTCGGACACGTCCGCAAAATAAATGATGTATATTGTAAAATATGGATACGGCGAGGCGGGGAGGGGGCTGGAAGAGGAAAAATTGTTGGTAAGGATGAGACATTTTGGTAAAAAAGACTATTATGCTTAACATCAATTATTAACATTAAATTTCTGCGTTATTTTGGAGAATGAGTTGCTGCAAACAATGGGATTGTCTTTCATCACAAATGTTTGTAAGGTGAACTTCTATCTGAACATTTGCCACATAATTAGTAGAAAATTAGTGGTCTGATGTTGGAAAGAGTGGCTAGAGAGGACATCTTGTAACATTCAACTTTTTTGCAACTCAACTCCTGTAAATATTTGAGTTCGAATCCGGAGTTGCGGCCCGGCGGTGATTCCCCGGACCGCGGTGGTGGGCAATGGGGTGCGGGTGGGGAGGGGTTTGTTGTCTGCGGCTGTGGCGGCTAAAACAGCCCGACGCCAGCGCGGGTGCATGGCATGCGGCGGCAAACCTGAAGCGGGAGGGGGAAGAGGAGAATGGGTGATTCCCCCCTGCGGCGGCAAGATGGCGCACATGAGCGGCGGGAAGGCAGGCAAGCGAGAGACACTATTCACTGACTCGCTCTGATGGCGGCCGAGAACTTGGAAGCATATGGCAAATGCTCTTCCCCACGATAGACAATATAATAATACAGCGGGCGAAACTTACAACAAAATCCTATTGGTTAATTGTAATATTGTAGATAATTATTATATTATTATTATTATTATTATTATTATTATATATTTATTATTAAAATTATTATTATTATTCAGGCTAAAAGTATTTTATAATTTATTTTTATTATGAAATTAAAAGGCACAAATAAATATTCTTTAACACTAAAATAACCATCAATTCTATTTTTCTATTCCAAACTCAGATTTCCCAAAAATCACAAAAAAATCCATATCATTAGCACAAACAATGGCAGTTGTCCAAGGTGGCATTCTTCAAACAAATGGCAGGTGTCAAGTAAACAATGCAAGTTTTAAGTGACGGACTCTTAAAAAGTTTATTTTATTTCTTCATTGTAGCTCACTTTCCTTTCAAGGCAGTAATGGCCGAACAAACAGAAATACGTAAATAAAAATGCCTCCAAGATGCGCCCAGCGAAGCTTAATCCTCGTTTACGAGAAAATTAATGTGTGACCTGTGAACTAACGAAACAAACTCACACGGTGGGCAACCCATTAGAGCAAACTCTCAACGTCAGCCCAAATATGTTACAAACTCGGGTCGGGGCGAGTTCCACAGCTGGTAGTGGCGCCACTTACGCTCTTTGATGGCTCTGTGCTACCGGGCATTTTAATTTTTGCGAATGGCCAAACTGCCGAAAACGTTGCGTAGTTCCCTGGCGTCAGTGTCAGGACTGTCCTCTGCTGTAAGGGGATTCGTGTAAAACGCGGACATGCTGCCTCTGAGTTTGCTGCGCGAGAGCGAATATGTTTTAGGTAAAACACGACCATGATTTTCACCTGCACTTTTCACTCCCGGTTCAAAAATTCTGACAGCGGGAATGAGCTTGTCACGGCCTTCACATTTTTCAAAAAACGCCTCTCGATAAAAAACGGTCCACCTGATTTGGGACTTTTCATGCCTTTCCTCTCCAGAGTACCTCAACGTAATGGTGGTATTTTACAGTCGATTATTTTTCATAAATACTGATCAATATTCGTTTTATATTAATACTTCAAAGCTGATATACACAAAGATCAAAGAGATCACTGGAGTGTTTTTTGTAAAAAACAATATTTTTTAATACTCATAGTCAATTCGCAAAACAATCATAATCTACTGAATAATTCATACGTTTTAAATTTTATTGACTTAGTTAACTACTAGGCATGATACGAGTTGTAAGTCACAAAGAAAACATTTTATATTTAAATTCCAACGTTTTTATCTTTTACGTGGTATATTAACAAAACCACATAATATGGTTTTATATTATAAATGGAATCACCACTTTAAAACGACACAAACTGGATTATATTCAACAATAACAAAAATTAAATTGTTGTGGAGTGAAATGTCGCAGGG
>BOPP01000006.1:12479878-12497933 GCA_017312745.1 Gryllus bimaculatus
TAATTTCTAGAAGTATTGCAAGTTCACAAATCTAATATAAATAATTATTGATGTCTATCTCGAAGGCGCATCAGCTTGGAGCAGAACCCAAAAACTGAAAGGTAAAACCTGCGGGTGACGTACACGTAAGTCATACGAGTTTCTTATATGTGTATTTAGCCATTAAATGTTCCGTAAAATGCAATTGCCTCTCTGCGTTGTTTGTTCGGGAAGTCGTTTACCGAACTAGGAAACCGCGATATCTACGAGTCGCATAACCTTCGTGACTTCACGTATATAACGAATTCGGCTAGATGCGCCAGTTTCGCGGTCATGGCTTTCCAGTAGAATCATCGCAGCACTTGCCTGAATGACCGAGGGAAACTAGGAAATCCCCAATCAGGATGGTCGGCACAGGGATTCAACGGAACTCCCGAATGCGAAGTCAGCGCGCTACGCTCTGAGCCACTTCGCTCAGTGCAGTAAATAGAGTTTGAAGAAAAAGCTCATCGGTGCCGCAGTTTGAAGCGCTTAAGTCTCACAATATTAGAATCATGATTTCGCCCCTCACCCGGGAAATAAGTTTCAACGAAAACTGCAGTCACTCCATATATCATGGGCTTCCTATAAATATCGGATCACAACCTATTCCTCAAAACGACTCAGCAAAATAACTTGGAATTACACTGTACAGAAGGCTTACATGGAAAACACATATAAAGAATAAAAGAAAAGAATTAGACCTCAAAATTATCAGATTAAACTGGCTATAAGAAAAAACTCATTCTTAAGCATTGCAAACTAAATTCTTTTGTATGAAGCATTACTAAAACCAGTCTGGACATATGGAATACAACTTTGGGGAGCAGCTCAAAATTAAATTATTGAAATATTAGAATGTTTCCCGTCTAAAAACTTAAGAAAATTTGTAAATATTCCTTGGTACGTGTCAAATGCCACAATACACCGAGCCTTACAAATGACAACAATAATAGAAGAAATTAACAAGACCGGCGCAAAATACAACGACTACATAACCATCAAAATATTCTTGCCATTAACTTACTGGACAATAGTGTCACCACCAGACGACTTAACGATATCATACTTTAAACCTGACATATCGACTATAAATTGTTGTTAATCTGAAAAAAATGCAATATTAGGAGTACGGTGAATGGACCTTATTCCTCTCATGCTATTAAAATTGTATGTAAATTTGCCCAATGTTTATACCTAAACAAATTGTAAAATAAAATATTATTATAAAAAAATATCTCATGGGCTGTTTAGGATACAAAAGGAATCTGTTATCTTGCATTGTTAAGTAGGCACTTTATATCGTCCTGCTCTCAGACCATCACTACTTGTTCCTCACGCATCACGTCAATATATTTAAAGCCATTAAATAGTTTGGAGGTACTAGATTTAGTTTCTTCCATCGACAATCAACTGTTCTATTGAAGTCTGTATGTTTGTTAATGTTGTGTTGGGTAATGTGTGTTCTTAATTATCTGAAAGAACCGAATGACTGAACAATGTAAAATCAATCGCTTAATGAAGTCGTTTGTTTATTAAAAGCAAAGTAAAGCTTGTACATCGTCGTTTACTCTAAAAGATGAAAATAACGTTCTCTTTCACTTCAAGAAGTTGACTCAATCGATAATCAAGGCCAACGGTAATCTTGGAGTTAACTCTCTGAACGCAAAAAAACGCAATCTAGACTTCTGTCGATAACGTTCCCGTATATATCCTTTCTCAATAAATCCGGCTGGCTTCTGCTTTGGTTCAGAGAATACGAGGCGGGTAAATAACCCTGTGGAAAAGTTGTATGAGGATCGATTTGCCCTCCAAAACGAGAAGGTTGAACTGTCGCAGCAAATATATTTCTCAGGATATTAGCTGCTTACATTCCTTACCAGCGATTTACTTCTGCAAGGATATTAATAAAGCGTTTTCAGTAATCTAGAGTTAAATGCATATTTTCCGTTATGATGTATTGACGGTTGTCCTACCACGTCAGTATCCAGGAACTAGATTAAGGCCCTTGTTACGTTTCATCACCTCATCAAATGATTGTATAAGCATCAAAAGATATTGGAGGTGATAGTTCTTTAACTTCAATGACGATGACGTAGATGTTTTGGCTAAGTAACAAAATAAACATTTTAGGAAGTATCTTAAAATATTTACGCTTTCGCACCTGGAACGTAGGGACATTTCCATAAAACAAGGGATTTACAGACAATAGACCACAGTGCGTGCTAGTCCACTCGAGCGCCCAACCGCGAGGATAAAATCTCATTGAGACAGTTGCCCACTCGAAAATAATATCATATCTGCAATAATTTGACGCATAGGCGGAAATCAGCTGACGTCACTCTTCTTGTCTTCTAAAGGACAACTGAGGTTTCCACAGGACCAAGTATTTTATGTGCTTCGTTTTCAAACATTAACCACGTTAACCTGTAAGACAGGTTATTTTCTACTTGTTAACACGACCTTAGAGACTACTGCGATGAAGTTATTTAAATATTTAAATCGCAGACATGACAGAATTACATAATTTTTTTCATTATTTAACCCAATTCTACTTCATGATAATTTTACTTGAATCATGATATATTGCAGGGATTTTCAACAGGGTCAGTATAAACACCCTAGGGGTCGATGAAATTTTGAAGAGGGTCAATCGTGATCAAGACGTTGATTAGGAGTTGATAATTGAATATAAACCGGCTACTAATCAGTATGACCAAGATTTTATTGATCCAAAAAATATTAATGAACTTTATAATTAATATTTTCTGATATAAAACAAAACATACGATAATAAACTACAAATTCGCTAATCTTATTTCTTATCCATCTTTCATTCTTAGGAGTGAGGATTTTTATGAGACCGATGAAATTATAAAATTGCATTCACAACTCAGCTACTGAAATGCCACAGCTTCTTCGATTTTTGAAAATCGAGATATTTAGGAGAGAATTGGTGCACGAAATTGATATATTAATAGCAATTCTTTATGTTGTTACTGTTCTTATTTTTATTATTATGGATGCTGTATATAAAAGAGGAAACGTAAGGAGGTCGGTGAAGCAAACAATTCTCTGAAACGGGGACGATCAAAGAGAAACGTTGGGAATCCCCGACCTATTGTCACTAAATATCGCAGAAGCATGTGCAACCACTGCAAAGCCCGAGCGTCCCAAAGCGAAATGTTTCTCCGCGATGGCTCCCAGCCCCACTTGGCCCAACGCCCGCCCCTGTTCCCGCTCCCGCTCCCGCTCCCGCTCTGCGTCTGCCGCAGCGCAGACGCCAAGCACCGGCCAATTACCACTCCGCCGGCGCTCGTTATGGGGGCTTCGCTGAACGCGCGCGACGTCTCCGGCGGCGCTGGCTCTTCACGCCTCCCCTCCCCCTCCCCCTCCCCTCCCTCCCACCCACCCCCGCCCTCGCCCCTGCCTGCATCCCGCCCCCTCGCCTTGCATCACCTCGCCCGCCTATCGGTTGAGATGACTCAGCGGTTCAACTCTTGCTGCTGCAGCATGTCTAACCAGGAGGTCCACATCAAGTGTTCCGACTCCTCATGGTAGAAGAGTTTGAATTTAAAGCATGAACAGTTAGATCTAATTCAGACGCTGTCTGAAGGAGTATCTGGCGACCGGCTACTCTGTTCGGAAGTTTCCGTGATCTCTTCGAACAGTGCACAGCAATGACGGAACAGTAGCCTAACAAATGAGTGATGGGGCGCGCGCGATAGTTTCTTCTCATCCTCGTCCCCTCCTCCTTTCTTGTTCATTTCCCACATGTACTTAGGTGTGCTTGCCGACATATATTGGGAGGACCAGTCTGGAGTATAAAGTTCATCCCGACTGCTGCCCTGCTGGGGGAGATACCTGAGAAACAAAACCCCACAACCCTACACGTATATCGGCGTTCCAGGAGGTGAAGAACACCACCACTTTACTTGTCTTAGCATGCACTACACTCAGGGATTAATTAGTAAATTATTCGACGCTCCCGAAACACGAAATTCTCTCTTAGTCACTCTGAGAACGTGCCCGGACGTGGACAAACACTTTGACTTCATTCGCATTCTTGCTTCCGCGTTGTTTTCCACACACATGCTCGTCCCTCCCATCTCCTCCTGTTCTTACTCTGTTCCGTTCTGAACTCGTCATACTGTTAGCGTCATAGGGCTAGGCTTCCTGCATAAGAGAAGCCCTCGCAAGGAATGGGCATAAAGACAAGCAAAAATAGATACCCGAACAATGAGCGCCATACCAGACCAGTGGGATTTCCAGTGGGAGAGGGGGGTACCAGCCGCCAGTGTCGATTTGTGACGAGAGCTCGCTTGCGGAGCGTCCAAGGGCTGTGCTTGGAAGCGCAGATGACCGTACCAAGTCACATTGGTTCGGACCTTTATAAGGGATTGCTACGAAAGCACTCATGGATAACGCATCTTGTTTTCCGCGCAGAAACTGCAAACTCTTTTCGCCCAGGCTGGCGGGGAGTTGCGTGTGCACGAGGTGCTCCGATGCGATCCGGCCGGTCTAATGGTTCTATAACGACTGCAGAGCAGATGGTGTATCTGCCAGGACACGACAGATGGCGAGTCGCGAGAACGCCGAGTTGGCTATTCACTGGCGCAGCGCAGCAGAAGTGACGAAGAGAGAATTTTGTTCCGGGTGTGTCAAACTCACTTCACTCATTACTCCCTGAGTGTAGTGCATTCTTAGACCATGGAAGTGACGGGTTCCTCTCGTCCTGGAACGCCGATCAACGCCGTCGGGTTGGGGAGTTTCTGTTTCTCCAGGTAACTCTCCCAGCAGGGTAGCAGTCGGATAACTCTATAATCCAGATTGGTCTCCCAATATATGTGGCAGTACACCTCGAAACTCCAACTATCGACAACATCTCAGAGTGAGGACATGTATATTGTAAATAGTTATGTAAAATAAACTGTATATAGCTCACTCGTGTCTGTATTCTTGTGGCGTAATATCCCTATCCACGACGGCACACAACCCTCTAGCACTACTTCCGCCCCTCTCCCTCCCAACCCCCCTCTTGCTTCTGCCCCTCACGGACAGATACCCTCTCTTCCCGACTCGCTCCATCCTTCCCCTCCCATCCCCGCCCCACTCCATCTCATCCCGTCACTACCACTGCCCTCCGCCCTCGACCTCGACTCCATTGCTTTCTCTTCTCAAGCCACCACGCCCAAACCCCCAAGCCTTCTCCCCCTGCCCTGCCCCCCCCCCAACCGGCAGTCATTAGCAATCTGCGTTGTACGGAATCTTCCAGTGATTGAACCTGATTGAAGAGCAGCGAGGGAGAAGCCATTGCCAAAAGAACGCGGTTAAGGATTCCTGCGTAATGGTACGTGAGATCGAATCGGTTAAATGACACATTATGTACAGAATACGAATAAGTACGAAGGTTAGGCGAATTAAATGCTCATGAAGCATTACAAAGTCACAAAACAATTAACATGTTTGGTATTAAAAAAATGTATTTCAAAATATGTAGGAAAAAGAGCGTATCTCTAGATTTGCACCATTACAGTTTAGTTAAAATTAGCTTCTTTAAGTTGGAAATTTAGGTAAACCCGCTCTCACTATTTACATAGCTCTAGGATAATTACATAACACTATGGTTTCTCAGGCTGAAAAGTACTTAGTAAATCCCCGCCTTCACAGCACTGCTGTTGAGAAAAGACGAAAAGGATTCGTGCATACATCGGAAGAACCTGCTTGTTGTTAGAGCAGTAACTCTTTACCTATTGAGGTCGGGGATGCTCCCGAGAGGAATTGCTTTGAGCATTTCATGTGACACTGCTGCTATCAATAGTTCACTTTCCGTGGAGCTTCGAAATACGTTTTTCCATTACTGAATAAATCTACCCCTAGCTACTTTTCATTTTCCAGTATGTGTTACGAGGAAGTGTTCTACAGCAATTGAATATTTTATCATGGTTAGATACTGGTGTTTCTCTCCTACTTTTAAATATTACAACGTTTATACCAAGTGTATCGTTTCGTAACAATATACAGATGAAATTTCATTACGCATTTAAAATATTTCTTTTTATATATGATCATAAAACGTATATTGTAGTCTTGGAGACACATAACAAGCTCCTATTTCATCTCTAATAATATTTCAATTTTATTCTAATAAATAATTCCAAGTAAATTAAAGTACTGAGAAACTCGACAATTTGAACATCATTATACAGTGTACATTTTTTCTGTAAAATGCTGATAATATGCTGTGTATATTGATTTATTTTTTCTGTAAATTATCTGATACAGTATAAATAAATACATGAATAATCTGTATCACTCATTTTATAAAATTAAAATTTACTTAGAACTAAAATTCTGTCATATTTCTCACACAAATGCCAGAAAATTATTAAAAACCCGCAAATCAAAAATCATGAAAAAAATCAGAGTCCACCCAAGAGCATCTTACGGATACTGATCATTATCTTCGGAATTAGTTAATTTATCACCACTACAATATGGTAGACTTTCTCCCGTCACAACGTACAAAATCTTCGCCTACACGAGAACAGAACCCGAAACCAATCTGAACACCTAGCCATCTCACAGAGAATCGCTTCCAGCGGCAGGGTGACAAATAGACAAACAGAGTGAAGCGGGCGAGCTGTCGAGCGCCAGTAAGTGAAAGGAAATCGATCGGGAAGCACATGGACCGCAACGGCCACGGGCTCACAGTCAAAGGCTGTGGTGGAATGCGTCTGAGGGAGGGGCGCCAGGGATCGGAGAGGATGGATGAGGAGGAAGAAGTGGACGGAGCACATTATCCGGAGGAAAGCTTCGACAAGGAAAGTGTTGTGCCAGAAAGGAGTCATTAGATGCTAGAAAGAGGAATGGTATGGAAGTGAATGGGTAAGAGAGCACGAAATAGATGCTCAAGCAGAAGGAGCATTGCCGGGATGCGTCAAGAAAGCGGTATGGTGAATGTTGAATATTTTAAATGGCGGAAAATGAAAATGAGGATAAAACACGGCAGGAAAATGAAGGTCGGACACGTCCGCAAATAAATGATGATATTGTAAAATATGGATACGGCGAGGCGGGGAGGGGGCTGGATAGAGGAAAATTGTTGGAAGGATGAGACATTTTGGTAAAAAAAGACTATTATGCTTAACATCATTATTAATTAACTTTCTCGTTATTTTGGAGAATGAGTTGCTCAAACAATGGATTGTCTTCATCACAAATGTTTGTAAGGTGAACTTCTATCTGAACATTTCCAATAATTAGTAGAAAATTAGTGTCTGATGTTGGAAAGAGTGGCAGAGAGGACATCTTGTAAATTCAACTTTTTTGCAACTCAACTCCTGTAAATATTTGAGTTCGAATCCAGGAGTTGGCGGCCCGGCGGTGATTCCCCGGACGCGGTGGTGGGCATGGGGTGCGGGTGGGGGAGGGGTTTGTTGTCTGCGGCGTGGCGCAAACAGCCCCGACGCCAGCGCAGGGTGATGGATGCGGCGCAAACTGAAGCGGGAGGGGGAAGAGGAGAAGGGTGATTCCCCCCTGCGGCGGCAGATGGCGCACATGAGCGGCGGGAAGGAGGCAAGCGAGAGAACTATTCACTGCACTCGCTCTGATGCGCCCGAGAACTTGGAAGCATATGGCAAATGCTCTTCCAACGATAGACAATATAATAATACAGCGGCGAACTTACAACAAATCCTATTGGTTAATTGTATATTGTAGATATTATTATTATTATTATTATTATTATTATTATTATTCACGGCTAAAAGTATTTATAATTTATTTTTATTATGTAATTAGAAAGCACAAATAAATATTTTTAACACTAAAATACCATCAATTCTATTTTTTCTATTTCCAAACTTCAGATTATCAAAAATCACAAAATAAATCAATATCATTAGCCAAACAATGCAGTTGTCAAGGTGCATTCTTCAAACAATGCAGGTGTCAAGTAAAAACAATGCAAGTTTTAAGTGACGGACTCTAAAAGTTATTATTTCTTCATTGTAGCTCACTTCCTTTCAAGGCAGTAATGCCGAACAAACAGAATACGTAAATAAAAAATGCCCTCCAGATGCGCCCAGCGAAGCTAATGCCTCGTTTACGAAGAAAATTAATGTGTGACCTGTGAACTACGAAACAAATCACACGGTGCAACCCATTAGAGCAAACTCTCAACGTCAGCCCAAATATGTTACAAACTCGGGTCGGGGCGAGTTCACAGCTGGTAGTGGCGCACTTACGCTCTTTGATGGCTCTGTGCTACCGGGCATTTTAATTTTTGCGAATCCAATCCCGAAAACGTTGCGTAGTTCCTGGCGTCAGTGTCAGGACTGTCCTCTGCCTGTAGGGATTCGTGTAAACGCGGACATGGCTGCCTCTGATGTTTGCTGGCGAGAGCGAAATGTTTTAGGTAAACACGACCATCGATTTTCACCTCACTTTTCACTCCCGGTTCAAAATTTCCTGACAGCGGGAATGAGCTTGTCAACGAGCTTCACATTTTTCAACGCCTCTCGATAAAAAACGGTCCACCTGATTTGGACTTTTCATGCCTTCCTCTCAGAGTACCTCAACGTATGGTGGTATTTTACAGTCGATTATTTTTCAAAATACTGATCAATATCGTTTTATATTATACTTCAAACTGATATACACAAGATCAAAGAGATCACTGGAGTGTTTTTTGTAAAAACATATTTTATTATACTCATAGTATTCCAAAACATCATAATTACTGAATCAATTCATACGTTTTAAATTTATTGACCTTAGTTAACTACTAGGCATGATACCGAGTGTAAGTCACAAAGAAAACATTTTATATTTAAATTCCCAACGTTTTATCTTTTACGTGGTATATTACAAAACCACATAATATGGTTTTATATTATAAATGGAATCACCACTTTAAAACGAAACAAACTGATTATATTCACAATACAAAATTAAATTGTTGTGAGTGAAATGTCGCTAGGTAAGATTAGTTCGTGTTATAGCCCTGAAGAACCCTTGATAAAGCCGAAACGTTCGCAATTCAGAGAAAGTGTGTCTGCAGTGTTTCCTACATTCAATATATCTACTAAACTAATTATTCATTGATAAAAACTTTGAATTATTTCAATAACACTGTTTCAATATTACGTTATTGAAACTCTGAAAGATTTATTTTCACACACGGGTCTTTCTACAATTTCTTGTCTCAATATTATTGTACTTCAATTTCATATACTGTTTTTCCCCATTTTCATTGTTTCGCCGTAAGCCACCATTGTGATGGTTTTGGATGGGTTTACTCAATATGGTAAAGTCGTGTGCCCAAAGATTCAATTTTTGCAATTTAGAGAAAAAAGTACATTTTGGGTCTCGCATTCTTTGTAAAGAAATTATTGTAAAAATAATTGTATGATCAGGCGGAAGATTAGGTTTAATGGCCTGCGTCTCAACATTAGTAAAAACGACTTCACAATAATGGCTGCCAAATTCTGTTACCGAGCGTAAGTAAGGAGGGGGCATATAACATTTAGGCCCTTTTTGCACAGTGAATTCAGTGGTTGCCTTTCTCCCGGTAGACGATTGATTAATCGATTATTGATGTTTTCAGGCACATAAACTGCTATGGTCAAATGTTCCGTTACGGTAGCGAGTCTTCTTATGCCTGAAGCTGGCACAGTTTCTCGCCCTCCGGAGGGGAGCTCCGGGGCTGACCGAAACGCTGGTTTGCTGTGTATTTTCCCCTCAGGTTATCTCAAGGAATCTTGTAATTCATGTGCTTTGTTCGCACTACTCTTATCTCTTAAGTGACTAAATTAGTTGGGAATTCCTGCCCGCACATACTACACTACGCCAGAAAAGTCTCTAAGCAGTGGCACCAATGGCTAGTGAGAAAAATAGCTTCAGGAAGTATGTTGGTAGCATTAGCATCACCTTGTAACAGAAATAAACGTATATTGGGTACTCACCACAATCATAACAGATGCTAGACGTGTTGTTCCCTTTACTTGTTTACTTGTGATGCGGTTGCTAGAAACGCAATTTATAAAAAGAGCCCCTGATTCTGTTCTAAAAATGCAAATGTTAAAAATTCAAAATACGTGTTCTACCTGTTAATAATGTGCAAGAGTGATTACTGCTAAAGATTTTCACTTAATAAACGGATATGTGATGATAAAACAATTTCGCTGAAGAGCTTTATTTAATGATAAATTTAGTACGTTTGGAAAATGAACACACAGTAAACGTAAAAATGTGTGTCGGGAAATGTTTGATTAGTTAACGAAGTTCTTTCCATAAAATTTTAATATTGAGCTTTGACAATAAATATTTGCATGTAAATTATTTCACTCATTGTTTATCGTTTTCGCACCGTTGTATTTGCAGATGTCAAATTATATAACAAACAACTAAAACAGTCAATTGAGCATGTTATATAATTACATTTTACCCTGTTCCATAAATTATAAAATAATCATCATTTCCTTTCACAATCATTTGAGATTTTCCATTGAGTGCATAGCTTTAGCATTTGATTATCTGGGACATTTTTCGTCAAAGAATTATATATTAATATTTAAGGTAACAACTATTACATTCGGTAATAATAAACTTCCATGCATTAAAAGAATCGATTTGAGAAAAATGATAGAGAAGAATAAAACACATATTCAATTTAATCGTGATTTCTTAAATAAATCACACGTACTTCGTCCAGAGATCGCATGGGAAATAGATTTCTTCAAAATAGTGTGTTTATTTACATTCTATTGATTCTACTTATAAACAAAAGTACAGATTTTTTGTAATTCCCTTGATAAATATAGCTTTATTGCACACCTCAGTGAATCTTTCGAGAGACCACTTCAGTGACACTTACTCCGATAAATTCAGATATGCTCTTAATTTATGAATTTGGATGGTGACTAAATCGACAGAGCATATAAATGCAATTAAAATATATTGAATGTCATTGAATAGCATTCATTGAAATAATATTCAAAGTCCAATGTCAACTTTTATCCGAATGCCGTGTTCGAGACGAAGGCAACATTCTCCCCACTGCATTTCCACACTATGGTCATTGCGGCGCGCGACATTTCAACGACCTTCTCATCCCCACTCGCGCGACCTGACTCCGGTCCTATACCTGTCGCCTCGCTCCTCGCTTGATGTTTCAGGGCGTGTCCCTGGCGTAGTATCATTAGTGTGATGCATTATCTCGGGAGGTGGCGGTGTTTCTCAGTCGCTGACGGCTGAAATCCGGCGCCGAGCGACACGTTGGCTTGCGGTGGATTTACTCTTCTAAGTATCTCTCCCGCGGAGCACCCCCCCCCCAAACTAGACAAGCTCTTCTCTTCAGACTGGTAGTCAAACGAGCCCTAAATAGTTGAAGACCACCACTTGTCAAATTAAACAATAAAACATATGAATCATCTCCAGGTGAATGAATTCCTCCAGGTTATTTTGAGATCCTGAAACCCATACTGTATTTATGTTCATTTAGTGTTAGCCGGCATTGGAGTTATTTCTTTGCATTAAATAATTTTGGATTATTAATTTATTCAGATTACTCTGTCCTATTTTTAGTAGAATCAAGTCAGTACTAAGCTTTTAAAGACCAACATTTCCCAAATTGAACAATAAAACAATGAGCGTCTTTAGAAGTCTCTAGTAAAACAAACTGCTCTGAAAATTTGTTCCTCGAGTCAATTCCAGACTTGCTTCTAGGCCTCGACTTGTGGAACCGCACTCGCTTGCACAGTCAACTTCAATTGACGAAAGGAATTAAGTAAGTAATAACGAAGTGTAAAGACAAAGATTAAGTATGCAAGTACAAACAAAGGGAACACAGTAAGGAAAGATTGGAACTTCTGAGGAAATCTTTGCTCTCTTAATCGGTTTTCCTTTTATGCTTTGTAACTTTGAATTCTGTAAATACTTCTCTCTTCTCCAATTATCTCGTGAAGCACAAGAGACAAAGTTCAACATACCTTTGTATGTAAGATATTATATATTCTTTCTTTTAGTAGAATTCTACGAAATAACTCCACACCCAGTGTTCATAAAATAATTTTGGACAAGAATCCGACAAGTTTTAAATTATAAGGTTTTTAATTATTAGTTTTAAATTATGAAGTTTTAAAATTCAGTTTCCAGTTCAAAAATTGTCCAAGTAAGGTAATCATAAAGAATTATTACGGGAATATTTATACCAAAGGTATGTAGAACAATTCAAAGTATACTTTGTAATACGTTCATTACAGTATTGTAGGAAGTATTGACATATTGATAGGATTTCAGAAAAATGATTCATTTAATGTTTGTTTATCGCAATTTTAACTCTAGCCAGAGAAAAATTCGATTTTTGCACCGTATATTTGACATCGTCTGTAGCTTTGCTAGTGTTTGCAAAAAAAATGTATTGTTTAACCAGGCGAATTACTCCAGTTGTCAGAGCTCAATTTACTTATCATGACACAAACGACAAACTCTAAATGAACTAGAAGCCGAGTCAATGCAACAACCTAGTTAGGAGCGCCGTCATATACCAAAACGAAGCGTACGGAAGGCGGATCTACTCCATCATTTTCTCTGTAAATCGCTGTGTGAAGGTTTTAGAAGGCTTTATGTGACCGGTGCATTGTGATTAGAAAATATTTAAATAAAGCGGATTTAAAATTATTGTTAGTTAATTTTAAAATACACCTTCAGGTTTCCTGGATGTAGAATCAAATACGAGAACCATTCATTTAACTTAAATTGTCGAAAAAGTCTCTAGGCATTGCTAATACTGCTAGCCAAATATTGATTTGCCTAATACAATCTGTCATTAAACATCTTTATTGTGCTACTATTCTTTTCAAGAGGATGTACTTTTTTGTTACTCGTAAAGACGATCGGTCGATAAAACTCAGTACATTCGTAGTATCATAATTCAGGTTTTAATTTACAACAATTCTTATTTTCCTTTCTATTAAAGCTACTTCATAACAATAGTGATTCAAGTATAGTTATCTGGGTGTTAAATAATATTTCCTCCCCAGGATTGTTCCCTATAGTGTGTTTGTGCAAAATCTTTGCTATTTCCCTTATAACAGCAGATATCCTTTGATTATACTTTTCTATAAAATTATAAATAATTCTTAGCACAGGACAGTGTTAGTAACACGGCAAGTGTTACCTTTCCAACACTCAAGTGGCGTGCTTATTAGCATTTAAAAATGATAATTTGCTGTTAACGTTAATAAATGAATCGGGCTGAGGAGAAAGGAACAAGTCATGTTTTGCAACTTTTCAGGAGGAAACCTTATATAATATAGATTTAATATTATCCTGTCCAATTTTTCTGTGTGAATTCACACTGACAGCATTAAATTGTTCTTTAATGTACTTTTAACTAAAAAACTTATGCGGTTAGAATTTGGGTTTAATTGTTATTAACATGTTTCCTTTCTTTTCAGTGTCAGAATCGAGTCTAAAGAAAACTCGGTACAAAAATCATAAATGCAATACATTTATATACTCCTATTTAAAAATATTACATTTGTTTAGAATAATAATTTATCCAAAAAAATATATATTTGTGTAGCAATAATTTGCTAAATTTTTTTACACATTACATACTGTAAAGAGTTTGGAAAAAGGAAAATCACATGGGTCAATTCTCTCTAACCTTTTGCTTTGGTTTCTAAAATGTATCATCTCTTTTTGCGGATATGAATTTCAGTATCTGCTGCACGTTTAGCGCTGTCACACAAAATTGTACTCTCTAATTCTTCTCCAAACTCTTTACATTTGGGGCAAACATCCACTTGAGGTCTATCAAATCTACGTTTAAAATTTTCTTTCCAAATTAAAATTCAAAAAGTAGTATTGCATGAATGGTATCGCATACCCTGAATGCAGAGGCAGATCTAAATATTCAGGCGCCCACGGCAAGCATAGAATTTGAGGTCCCTCTCAGGATACTTCAAATTACGATTGTTATTTGTTTTAGCGGGTTTACTCTAAATAGCGCCCTCGTGAGTGGCTCTCATGGCTCGTGCCGTGTCTGCCATACCGTCACTGCATGCATGCATGCATGCATACATGCATACATGCATACATGCATGATACGATACGCATTATATACATCCGAAATAAAAATTATATTACTGAGGAAAAACGGAACATGTCAGGGACTTGATCCCTTCCTTCGTAGTTCAGCAACCTCGATCTTACAATTTGTCGACTAAACTCTCTCAAAACACTGTTATGGCATGATTCCTTTCTTCATTATACAATTTGTCTTGCCTTAAACAACAACTTTTCAAAACAAAAAAATAGGTATGTTTGGCTTGTTCCCTTTCTCCTCAAGCTGATTCAAATGTATTAGCCCCTTTGACTTTTTTAAATATCTTTCAGAATAGTTATTTTTGTATTTTGGCGCGGAGAACAACAAAAAACTGAAGAAAATGACTAATGTACGGACGGGGAAGCAAGTTGACCACGAATGGGAAAACGAAACAATATACAAATGAACGAACAAATAAATAATCAAACGAATGGGCTAACAACTAAAAGAATGAACAGAAGAAGGAGAATGGTAGCACTAATCTTTCTGAAACAGTGGAAAAATTAATTTTGAAGTTATTGCTACTTTTCAAAAATTTATGAAATTCTAGTTTACCGTTTCTGGTGTCAACCACACAACAATCCCGCTGCGGCATATTCTAACCAATGATAAACGTATGTTTCTGGATCAATATTTTTTACCATTTAATAATTCAAAGAGGACAATGCATTCACATCTATTCAACAACCGCTACTATTTCTAAGTCAACTATTATTTGCGCTTCGTTAGTCCCATAGATTGTGTTGCAGCGATTAGAATTTCAGAAAACATCGTTGTATGTGCATTTCTTCCCTATCTAGGGAATTTATTTTATAGTAAGAAATAATGATATGCTCACATTTCCTCAACTTTAAAGGCGGCAACTGACAGAAGAAGCAAAGAAGAATGTTAATATCACTATAAATAATAACAATGGAATTTTCATAGAAGGCAATAATTAATTAACCCTAGACTCCCCGTCATCTTGTCATCATTTAACTTTTCACGACGCATCTTCCGTCACTGTTGTCTACCAGCTGTCACCCGTGCACTGTCATCCGCTGTCGTCTCATTTACATTGCGGGGCGGAACAAATGAAAAACGCGGCGCGCCGGCGGCGGGCGCCGTGGAATTAGCGGGATCTAAATGCAAATGCATGGCCGCGCGGGTCTGCAGCGAGGCGCAGGGAGGCACGCGGAGCGGAAGTGGGGGCGGAACTTTTTGGTTGACGGAAAGTTGCTCGCCCGCCTCCTCCCCGCTCCTCAATCCCACCGCGCATTGAACGTGACTCCAGGGACGTGTGATACATACGCGTTCTGGCTGTGGATGTAGGGGAGAGGATGGTGAGGTAAATTGGAAACGAGGAGGTGGGAAGGGGCAGATGAAGAGGATGAGGGAAAGAAATGAGGAAGAGGAAAGGAAGATGAGGAGATATTGAGGAGGAGACGAAAATAAGATGAGAAGAAGAAGAAGAAGAAGAGGAAGAGAAGCAAAAACGAGGAGATGACGAGAATATGAGGGGAGATGAGGAGAAAATGAAGAGGAGAAAACATTGAGAAGAAAATGATAAGATGAGATGAGAGTGTGAAGGGAAGAAATAGAATGAATGGAAAAGAGAAATAGAAGGGAAGGGGGAGATGAGGAGAGAAAAACAGGGGGAGATGAGGAGACATTGAGGGGGAGATGAGGAGAAATCGAGGGGGAGTAGTGAGGAAAATCGGGGGGATGAGGAGAATCCGAGGGGAGAGAGAGAAATCGAGGGAGGATGAGGAGAAATCGAGGGGAGATGAGGAGAAATCGAGGGGAGCATGAGGAGAAATCGAGGGGAGAATGACTAGAAATCGAGGGAGATGACGAGAAATCGAGGGGAAGATGACGAGAAATCGAGAGGGATGGAACGAGAAAATCGAGGGGAGATTGACGGAGAATCGAGAGGGGAGATGACCGATAAATTAAGGAGATGACGTAAATTAAGGGGGAATGAGGAGGAATTAAGGGAAGATTAAAGAATTTAAGGGAGATAGAGAAATTAAGGGGAAGAAGAGATAATGGGGGAGATGAAGAGAAAACGTGGGGGAGATGAAGAGAAAACGTGGGGGAGATGAAGAGAAAACGTGGGGGAGATGAAGAGAAAACGATGAGAAAATGAGAAGATGAGGTGGGAATGTGAATGGAAGAAATAGAATGGATGGAAAAGAGAAACAGATGGGAAGAAGAAAATGAAGGGATGAAAAAGACAAAGAGAAGGGAAGGAGAAGAGGAGAAAGTGGAAGAAAAAAATTATGCGAAAGAGAAGAAGAGGAGAAGAGGAGGAACGAGGAGACGAGGAGGAGAGAGAATGAAGAAGACAGGAGGAGAAGAGGAGGAAGAACGTTTAGGAGCGGAGACGGGGCGAACGCGAAAATCAGGCAAGGCCTGGCTGAGTGGAAGCGTAGCGGATGTAATGGCGAAGGAAGAAACAAGGGCGGAGAATTATCTCGCATCTAATTCAATACACCGAGGATTTGTCGAGCAGCGGGCCGAGGCGCGACGCGTAATCGCGTGTTCGCGAAGAGTCATTTGCACTTGGTTGGGCCCAAGCAGACGTCGGCATCTATTTTGCTGAACGATAACTACGGAAGTTGTTGCGTTCATTGTCAGCGTTTGCCTTTCTGCGCACGCAAGAATTCTTAGTGCACTGACTTGGTGCGCCCGCAACACTAGCCAGTCAGGCTGCGTATCTTTTAAATCGCTGTGAAACTTTAGAATAATCGTTGTAGGCAGAGGTTAAGAACAACATTCGTATGCGATGCAATATTCAGAGAGAAAATTGATGTGTATTTATTAAAAAGTAAATTTAATGCGTTCATACCTAAAAACTAGGAAATATTTTTAAAACTTTTTAAAGCTTTTAAAGAGTTTTCTGTCAAAACCACCTATTACATTTTTGTATAATCTCGACATTTCACTTTGAAAATTTCTGCTTTAAAAAAATCATTCTACTTTTGCGCGCCGTTTCAGAATAACTGCCTTCATTTCGACATTTGAGATGAACAGCAAATTGATAAGGGTGTATTTATAGGGCATTTATTCACACATCTGTATATATTTCATAACCGCAAAAATCAGTTGAAACTGCGTGACGTACTATGTCAGAGAAGTGAAATCTGCATACGTTTCCTGGAGCTTTGGAATCACAAAGCCCACTCTTGTGCTGAATGAAGGTGAATTTTCAATGAAGGAAGCAACACTGTTTTTGGCAAAATTAAACTTCTAGAAGTATTCGCTTCCATGTAATAGAACTTATCTTAAACGGCAAATCAACTACATCGTTTGGCTCTCATCTCTTATAGTGCCTTACATGACAGTATGGATTCACTGTTGAGAGAATGTAGAGAACGATTATTACATAGTACTGATCACGAAGTACCTATTCCTCACTACCCTCCCCCCGACCTCGAACTAAAGAAAGCGTTCGCAGATACAGTAATGAAAAAAACATTTTGGCCAGAAACTAGTAACAGACAATCTCAGCATTTTCTCATTGAATTATTAAAATCTGGACAAAAAAAACTATTTGAGGTCGGATCTTTGAGGCAGGAGATTACAGGAATAGTCTGAGAATTATAGAGTACAATGGTACTCCAGAGGGTAATAAGACTCTTGGTAATTATAGAGTAGGTACAATAGGTATAGGTATAGGTAGGTAGGTATAGAGTAGGTACAATAGAGTAGATTTATAGAGAACAACTTCCTAAAAAATACACAACACATGGTAAATCAAGGATGTATTGATTTATTATAGCTTTAGAGTGCTCCATCTGCTGTAGTTATATGCATTCGGGTATAAGAAGTAGAGAAATAAGAAGGTAGGATTGCGCAATCCGCACATTTTTGCATTCCGTGCTGCTCAGGCATTCGATTTGATATTATCGACTGAAGACAACTACCATTTCAGTATTT
>BOPP01000006.1:12497958-12520176 GCA_017312745.1 Gryllus bimaculatus
TGGTGGTCGCGCGATAGATGAGGTTATGCGGGTTCGGGCGGGGACCGCGCGCCAGAGGTGGTACTTAGAAAGACGATGAATCATATATAACCCACTAGAATATCACTATCACATTCAAAGATCAGTTAGTAATTTCAAGGAACCAGTGATGGAGCGTCTTCGCGACTAGAATGTCAGAATTCGCATAGGCAACGTTGGTAAAGCATAATTTATTGTTGTCGATTCTGCTTGTCTAGCTACTGTTTATGCAGAAAAGACGTTGCGCTGAATACACGTTTACATCTGTGAGAACGTATGAGGAGGTTAATTAGCGATAGTGAGATTTCCATTCGCTACACAGTCGACACTCGCGAATATTAAAAAGCGAGTCTTGGTAAGTCGTATTCGCGTAGTTAAGGCTCTGATAATCGAATTGTTTGATCGGCTCGCGGATAGGACAATCGGCCGCGTGTTTGTTGATACAAGAGGCATGCGTATCCTTCGGCACGTCAACTTGCTGTTTGTCGTTGCTTAGCACTCTCGCATACCCAGCTAATACTCAGTCAGGAGAAAGCGTGCATATCATATGAAAACACCACACGTGCTATGACGACGCACCACCCTCTCACATTTCACTAACTGCCCGCACTTCTCTCGCTTTGCGTCAGCTGTGCACTAGCTGGCTGCATCTTGTCTATTATTAATGTATGGTAAAAGCTTAATATGTGTCCGATCATTCTGTGTCGGCTTAGCGAAGTAGACGTTGTCCTGATGTCCATAACAGATTCTTACGCTCGGTCATGTGTCGGCAAGCGTTTTCCCCTCGTTAAGAGTGCCTTTCGTCTCGCATTATGTATCGTCGTTATGAGGCTGTCGTATCATCCGATCTACCCTCCAGAGGTCGCTCGTGTACCCTCGGTCGCGTTACTCATCGGTGTCACTCGTTCGGCGCTGCGCTTCGGTCTGCGTCGTTCACCCGGCCCACCCCACCGGTCCGTTCTCGCTTACCCGCGGTACGTTTGCGTCAGATACGCTGCGATCTGTTACGCCGGCTCCGTCTGCTCGAGCACGGGGCTGGGCGCGCGCCGGTAAAAACAGGGGCGCATCGGCGCGGCACGGGCGCAACGACTGCGTGAGTGCGTGCGTGAGCGAGCGACAGCACCACGGCACGGGCAGCTGCTTCGGCCTACCTTCACATTCAGGGCCTTACCTTCACACAAAAGATGGTCTTTACGGTCCATTTGGAAGTTCAAGCTAAGACCTTAGTGGGGTTTGAAACAACATTACATATTACTTTTACCATGTACCTAATGCACTGTTTTCTTCTTCATTTTTTTAATTATGAGTAAAAGTGTTATTAAGTAAAAATAGTAAAAAGAGACATAGGTTTCTAATAATCTTCCTATTGCTGTAAATATCCTTGCGATAATTGGGTGGTCCACATTTACTCACTTACTCGCCGTTTATGTGAAATACATTACTTTATATTTTTCTTGCGCGTTTTCGTGTGGTGTAGTAAGCATATATCCTAGGTCGGGCTGGTACTTAAAAGGGTTTTACCCCTGGAAAAGATTCAATGAATATTCTCTGTACTTTAATATATTGTATGTATTAGGCACGGAGTCTCACACGGTGCTACTCGAGTTTACTCGAGACCTCCTAAACGCCTGTGCTACTTACGCTCGGTCTTCTGTATACTCCAGTATCCTTTCATTCAACAGTTATTATTTATATATTTAATCTCACACGGTTTAACGTGATACAAAACTCGGTTGCTGCACAGAATTAAGCTTCTAAGTACAGTTTCGTCTATCAGCGTAACACCCCGTTGTCGACATGGAAACCTTTACAAACAGCGGCAGTTCTACAGGTATGATCTTTGTGTTATATAATCAATATTCTACAACATCATTATTGGTATCATTGTGTGACGTTCTCGTACAACAATTATCTCAGAGGTTACTCGCTAGCGGCAGGTGTCTCATCTGCCGGTTCGTTTGTCTTAGATTACAGAAACAAAACACAGACTGTTATCCTCGTTAACCTTTAGTAATGTCGTCTGTTTCTCGGTCGCATGTTTTGTACAATTATTTCGTCGTTTCTCTACGTTGCCTATCACGGTGGTTCTTGTTCTAGAACACTCGGTGCGTTCTCTAGTTTGCTTCACTCTCATTGTTCGATCTTCTCATTGTGCACGCACGGACTCTGGGCGTAAGTGATGTGTACGCTTCTCTAGATCGTTCTTCGTTACTCATCAGAAATTTTTTAACTTCAACTTGATTCGCTAGTTACGTTTGCGCGGTGTTTCTAGTCATTTATTGACAACTACGCGCTCTCGTTTATCTCAATCTCGATGAAACCTAGTGGGGGAAGTGAAGTTATAAATGAATCAGTATGTGTGAACTTGAGATTTCATGAGATCTATCGTTTAACGATGTTGTTTTTGGTTTGCCTTCTGTAGTTTGGTGTGTGTTGATTGAATATCATTTCTCGAAATCTATGTAAGTCACATTTAACACATTGGTAAAAATAATTTCTAAAAGCTCTCCGTAACGGAATAATGCGTACCCTCTGTCTTCACCATCTGGTAAAAGTGTGCTCGGGCGTTTCTTTCAGTTACCCTGAAAATTATAGGTCACACGTTCTACGTGGTGCTCCTTAGCGCGCTTTTTGTAGTACTTCTCATGTTCGTACTCCGGGGTAAGTCTCACCCTCATGTGATTTGCCCTGAGCCGGTCAGTTACTCACCGTTGCACGAAAGATACTCAGTTCTCGTTGACTATACGTTTACCACCATTATCATTGCACTACAATCACGCGAAAGAAATAAATAAAGACGAGAGATACGAAAAGGGCCTGTTGTCTCGAGCCTGCACGTCCTGTGCTTGTTATCAAGAGTTACACAATTTTCTCACACTCGGTGTTTTTCGCTATCTGAATATCGCCGAGTGCTATATTTATACTCTCGATTAATATCTAATATCCGGTCTAGATTTTCGTTACCTTAATAAAAAACCTTAAAATTACCGGTACGATTCTCGTTACCCTAAAGTTGTTTCGATTTAGTATAACCTTGTGACATTCTTACGGTAGGTTTTAACATCAGTTGCCTACACCGAGTGTATACTGTAGGATTTACACTGGCTCATGAGGGTAATTATGTCTCAAGATAGTACTCGGTAGTTTTCTCACTGTGACTCTTTACCACTTCCTTACATACGGTCTAGTTCTCGTGTGTTGTTCTCTCAACGGGTCAGATCTCTCGTTGCCCGTTTAGCTGCTGAGCTGAAAAATCATTTGGCAAATATTTTATAAAAGAAAGGCTTTTAATTATGGTCTGTTCAATATATAGCACTGCTATAAATAGAACAATTTTGTCATAATATTGCACTCTAACAACGACTTGTTACAAAAATGTGGATTAGTCGGTGCTTGAGTGATAATATTGATTGGACTCGTAAGCCAAGGCAATAAAAATTCGTCGCGGTAATTACATGGAGAAAATATTAAGGAGAATTTTGAGAGATGATGAATGCGTATTGAATTTATCTCACAAATTCGAGATACTCGTTTTCCTTGGACTCGAAACTTTGTCTTAAGTAATATCGTTATATTTCACTATTTTACATAAATGCTTTTCACTTCTGGACAATGGATTCAGTTTCTGGTTTGATCGCTGCATAAGACCTGTCACAGCATAATCTTTTCTATTTCTCAATTTTTCGGGTGGTGATTTTAACGCAAAGTGGTTGAAGGCATAACTGGTTGTTACTGCAGTGCCTCTGACGGGAGGTTTTAGGTCGAGTCCCGACGATGGCAGGATTTTCGAACTGGCTTGTTAGCTAGGTCGAGTACAGTCGGTGTCTGGGCCAGAATTCAGCGGCCGACTGCTTCTGATCGTAGTTTTTCTGGGTTTATTCTCTAATACAACCGACTCAGTCGCGACTGCCGCTAATCATAAAACGAAGTATACTGAACAGACAGAATGGCGCACCAGAAGACAGGTTCTGTTTTTTATCCGTCTTCTCCTTAGACACTATTTACACTATTTGCATTACCTCCCTGCTTATCAGGAAGACATTCGAGACTTAGAGTAGTCTGTTGAGGCGAATACCCGATGGTGAAAGATACTTGTTGGGGAAAATCCACTGCAAAGTCGGTGTAGGTCGCGTAGGATGTCGGCTCCGAGCTGGGAATGAGTCGCACCTCTCGGCCATAAAAACAGCACAACGTGCGGGTCTCTCTGCAGTTGAGTGCTCGATCACTATCAATCATTATTTCAATTTAATTCAAACATTCAATTAATCAACAATTCATTATCTAAATACAATCATTAATCAAACATCGTCTATATCAAACAATCAATCAATCGTCTTGATCTTTTCTCGAATCGCATTACTCTTTCCGGGTACAAAGTTTTAGTATTTGTTTCTCGTGAATTATACACTCTCATATTTATGTAAAATTTCATTTCTTTGTTGAATTTAATTTTGCGATTACTTAATCTTAGATGTTTTATAGCTAATATACTAAATATTTTAATCACTGCATTTCGAGAGCAACGGGATTTTTTTGAAATTCTCCTTCTTATTAAACGATGTATTGAGCTAAATGCATACAAATATCATTAAATAAAAAGAATTCTAATTTTAATTTAAAACTTTGAACTTAAAAAATATTTTTGTGTTAATTCTATTCAGTGGCTCTTTCACTGAGGCTTTGGAACTTCTTACAGCTTTGGAACTTTTTTCTTTAAACTTTTACCTTCTTAAGTTTGACAATAAGTGAAACTCAAAGAGTCTGAAGGAACACTATGAACTTCAAAAATTATAGTGACTATTTTTGTGCCTCTACAAACGTTTTCACGCTCTCAAAACCAATAGGGTAGTAAAGTTGACGCTCGTCGCTGCTATTAACCAAGCTTTGAAGAAAATGTTCACTATACAGCGTTTCCTTGTGGAGTTCATTATTAGCACCTTACTTCTCACTCAAAAACTACTTTTGCAATCTCATTCTGTCTCCTTCGTTCTGGCTATAATTTTTTCAGGTAAGTTGTCCCCCGAGAAAAACAAACAAGCAACGAGTTCTTCGTTGCAACTGCAATGATCACGTCTGGGTGATAATGTCGCGTATCGTGCTGGGATGATAAAGCTCGACCGACAGTTCACTGTCACGGGAACTGTCGGGAGTTTTGCGATGCCAAGTTCGTGACTAGATGTTTGCGTTGCTGGGTTAAAGGTAGTTGTGGGAACTATATATATTCTATATTTTAATTTGTTTAAATTAGTTATTAGCACCTGCTTGACTATTCTTCATGGTACTTGCATTCCTGGAGAATGTTAATCCGTCACAAATCTTTCATTGTATATTCTAGGATACGACGGCCAGTTATTACTGAGTGTATACTTGGGTGTATACTGAGTGTAATAAATTTGAATATGGAATTGGAATTGAATGTGTCTATTTAGTGCGAAACTCGGGCCATCCAGCCGCGCTCTTCCGTCTGAACCACGCAAAATTTCCGCTACGCTCCTTTCACCAACTAGGAGAGAAAGGAGGTTATTTCTGGGCGAGAACACGGCGATTTTAATTTAGCTCAGAATGGGTCATTGTAGGGCTTGAGGATTCTACCTGCAAGTAAATCTACGAACATCGGGACAAGCGAGAGTAGCTATTCCGCTCGGAGGAAGGAGATAGAGGGTAGATTTTTTTACTATAGTGTATTTATCAAAAGCTAAAATACACTCACGGAAAGGGAAACTAATAAGGAGAGCAACTATATTAACAGGACTTTAATAAAAATTCTGTATAGAATTCAATTCAATTCAATACGTTACACTCAAGTATACACCCAAGTATACACTCAAGTAATTAACTGGGTCAGTATCCTAGGAATATACAATGAAAGATTTGTTACGGATTAACATTCTCCAGCGTAAATGCAAGTACCATGAAGAATAGTCAAGAGGTGTAATAACTAATTAAACAAATTAAAATATAAATATATATAGTTCCCCACAACTACCTTTACGCCAGCAACGCAAACAGCTAGTCACGGAACTTGGGCGATCGCACTCCCGACGTCCGTGCAGTGAACTGTCGAGTCGGGCTTTATCATCCAGACGTACGCGACATTATCACCCAGACGGTGTCATTGCATTTTGCAACGAAGAACTCGTTGCCGTTTTGTGTTTTTTTCTTCGGGGACAACTACGTGAAAAATGATATGCCAGAACGAAGAGACAGAATGAGATTGCAAGAAGTAGTTTTTGGAGTGAAGAAGATTAGGATGTGCTATAATGAATCTCCCCACAAGGAAACGCTATAATTAAGTGAACATTTTTCTTCAAGGCTTGGTTAATAGCAGCGACGAGCGTCAACTTTCACTAGCCCTATTGGTTTTGAGAGCGTAAAAACGTTTTGTAGAGCACAAAAATTAGTCACTATAATTTTGAAGTTCATAGTTTTCCTTCAGAGCTCTTTGATTTCATTTATTGTCAAACGTAAGAAATTTTAAAGAATAAAAGTACCAAAGTGTAAGAAGTTCCAAATGCTCAAGTGAAAGAGCCACTGCAATCGTTAATTTGGAATATCTCTGATTTTGTAACATGTTACTTATATATTGGGAAGGTAAACTAATTTTAAATTGACGTACAAATCTAATTACATTCTATCATTCACGGATATATTGGACGTATTTCATACCACAGTCTCAAAGCCACAATTAATATGTGTATTGATGGAATGTGACAATAAATCGAAAATCTGATTGAAACTTTTGTATTAATTTCTTATTCTGGGCAAGTCCTCTATGAAATGATTTTACTTCTACGTCTGATAATCTTATGTTGTTTTTAAGACACTGAATAGAATTAACACTAATAAAAATATTTTTTAAAGTTTGAAAAAGTTTTAAATGTAAAATTATAATTTCTTTTATTTTAATGATATTTTATGCATTGTAGCGTCAATACATCGTTTAATAAGAAGGAGAATTTTCAAAAAAATTCCCGTTGCTCTCGAAATGCAGTGATTAAAATATTTAGTATATGTAGCTATAAACATCTTAAGAGATTAAGTAATCGGCACAAAATTAAATTCTAACAAAGAAATGAAATTTTTACATAAAATGAAAGTGTATAATTCACGAGAAAACAAATACTAAACTTTTGTACGGAAAGAGGTAATGATGTCGAGAAAGATCAAGACTGATTGATTGATTGTTTGATTGATTGATTGTTTGATTAATTGATTGTTTGATTAATTGATTGTTTGATTAATTGATTGTTTGATTAATTGATTGATTGATTGATAGTGATTCCGAGCACGTCAACTGCAGAGAGACCCGCACGTGTTGTGCTTGTTTTTATGGCGAGAGGTGGCGGTACTCTTCCCCAGCTCGGAGCCGACATCCTACGCCGACCTACACCGACTTGAGTGGATTTTCCCCAACCAAGTATCTTTCACCAGTCGGGTATCGCCTCAGACAGGACTAGCTCTAAAGTCTCGAATGGTCTCCTGATAAGAGTGGGAGGGTAATGCAAATGAGTGTAAATATGTGTAAGTAAGAGGAGAAGACGGAATAAGAAACAAAGATCGCGGGGTCCGTGGCTCGTTTGTTAGTATACTTCGTTTGTTAGGATTCGGCAGTCGCCTGGCGTTGATAGGAGAAACCCCAGAAAACTACCGATCAGAGCAGTCGGCCGCTTGAATTCTGCCCTAGACACCGACTGTACTCGACCTAGCTAACAAGCCAGTGTCGAAAATCCTGCCATCGTCGGGACTCGAACCTAAAACCTCCCGGTCAGAGGCACTGCAGTAACACCAGTTTATGCCCTCAACCACTTTTGCCGTTAAAATCACCACGAAATTTTTGAGAAATAGAAAAGATTAATGCTTGTGACAGGCATATCAGCGATCAAACCAGAAACTGAATCATTGTCCAGAAGTGAAAAAGCATTTATGTAAAATAGGTGAAGTAACCATATTACTTAAGAAAAGTTTCGATGCCCAAGGAAACGATTAAACAATTTGGAGATAATTTCAATACCATTCATTCATCTCTCAAAATTCTTAATATTTTTCCTTCCATGTAATTTCGCCATTTTTATTGCTGGACTACTGTTTTCATATATTTTTTACTCATAGACCGTTTAACACACATTAACAATCGTTGTTAGTTTAATATTATGGTCTAAATGTTCATTTTCATGCTAGATGAAAGCATAATAAAAGCTCTTTCTTTTATAAAATTTATTTGCCAAATGATTTCCCAGCCAAAGGGGGCAACGAGAACGACCGGGGCAACGAGAACGACCGGGGTAACGAGAACGACCGGGGCAACGAGAACGACCGGGGCAACGAGAACGACCGCCACCCACCAAAAACAGGGTGGGATATATGGTAAAAGAGTGTCCACTCACGGCCACGGTTTTTTTGAGCATTCGGTGGGCTTTGCTCCGTCACGACTAGTTCTCATATCAGATTTTGATATGTAATTCACTGACTGAAGTGCACACATAATGAGCTTCTCACTCTTTCTCAGATGTGGGCTTACTTAGTAAATTCTTTGTTAATCATATCAAATCATCATCATCATCATCCATCATCATCATCCTTCCTTATTCTTTTCTTCAATTTACTTCAATGGGTATCTGGCCCCTGCGGAATATTTTTGGTTCACCACTTTCCCTATCTCGCAAAACATAGGCATCGCAAGTTGCTTACCTACGGTATCACTTTTTTTAAAATTGTCAATTTTTTGTATCATATTTAGCTGGTTCTGTCCTACTAATTTCAAATTTCGATGTTGGCTAAGAAAAGGATAGTTTTTTTATATGCACCTAGGAACCGTAAATAGGGAGAATGGCTCTGTTTTAAAGTTGCAGAAAAGGTGTGGATTTTCTTTTAATTCTAACACAATTATGAATGTACTCACAATAGTAAATTTCTTTATTGATTTTTTGGTCAATGTAAAAAAGTTATTAACTTTCTGTACATAAGAGGGAACGAACAGTCAATTATTTTTTAATTTAAGAATGCGGATATTTTCTTTTTATTTAATGATCTACGATATCAATAGTGGAATTACCATAAACAGAACCTCTACGATGCTGTAAACGATATATGTCGAAGATTCTCGTACCCTGTTCGTATCTCTAAGACAAACTGTTATGAAGGTGGCTCATGGCGCGTCGGTTATATCTCGCAGATGTCACTAACTTTTACGCGATGGTTGGCTACGCCTCCACGGTTGATGTTAGTTTAGCGCCTGGTCTGTCTATATATATGCTTCTACTTCGTTCACCGCCGAGCTTTTGTCGAATTAATTACAGCACTCTTTTCGTTTTATTGGACGTAGTAGTAGTGAAATATTAATCGCTATGCTTAGAAAATACATTACCCGTTCTTATATATTAGCTCTATCAAGCGTGCAAACGACTGTAAGTCCGCCATATCAATTGACAGAGGGAGGAGGGAAATTGATACGTAGAAGAACTGCTGTCGCTCAGTATGTCGCCACGCATAGATTTTCGTCACGACATATTAACTATTTGCATTAGATTATTAGTTATTCAAAAGAAAGTGCCGTCTAAGGCCTAAAATCAGAAACGGCACTCTCGGTAGGCTTAACACTCTAGGAGCATCATCGTGCTCTCTAATGTTCGGTATATGCAATAGCAGGACTCAAAGAAATCAGCCTCCAAGTCATTCATCCTTTTATATCGTCTTCGGGCGTATGTTTGGTTGTAAAGGCTACTAGCGTGTAAATAAGGACAATAGGGCGCATATCTTGCACAGTGGTCAATCGCACGCGACACCGCGAGTATTGAGAGCGTGGGGGCCTGGTTGTGGCGCCTCAGAGTTTCGCCACTTTCACACGCTATAAGAACTCTTACTAGGAACAATATTTTGGGGCATCATTCAATTCTGGCATCATCAACTCAGCCACATTTCAACCTACGCGCCTATACACATCAACCGCTCACTCATCTCCAACACCAGAGAGTCAGTACACTCTAAGGTGAGAGTGACTCAACATGCGGCGCATGCCTTCTAGTTACTGCGTAATTCTCTCACTCTCTTGAATAAACGAGATTGATATCCCACTTTGGGTGTCATGACTACAGTGACAGAGGACATCATCTCATGTCGTACCGGGAGATAATCACATCTTTGCCACTTCTTAGTGTCAACACCCCTGGCGACGCTCTATCCGGGAGGGAATGCAATTAGTCCAAGAGGTGCTCACCCATATATTCCGTCACATTTAACCGGACAAATTTATCACACACGGTTCAAGTAAACTCAATTATCTTGGATTTTACCCGCTCCGGTCATACCGCGCATCAATATCTCCTCACTTCCTTGTTAACTTGCAACGGACGTTTAACCTCGTCAATACGCTCTATGGCCTTTGCTTCTCCATCGGGTTTTTGCGGTCCAGGCATATCCTCTCGGCGCCACAGACTTCGCACTCTCACTCTCCACGCCGACGTCCGTGAGTCGACATCCTCTTTGTTCCGAGTCGCCCTGCTTCTATCTGATCAGATTATTCCAGTGACGCATAGACTGGGAGTTCTCCATTTCTAGTCAGGCTCTGCACTCGGATGAACCGGTGGTCAAGTCTCTGTACCTGCAATTTTGTTGCACCAGATTATCGCTCCCGAAGAACTCTCGTTGCACATTCTTTTTTTTGTTCGTTCGCTCCTTTCTCCTTTTTGGTGGCTTTCGTGGCTGGCACTTTCCTTAAGCTAGCTCTGAAAAGTGATAGGGCCGGAGACGACGGACCCGGAGCACTGAATGCGGCATTTTCGCTGGAGAGGGCACTAAGTCTGGGCTGATGTTTGTTCCTTGGAGGTGACAGAAGATACCCCAGGATGTGCGGGATACCATTTCACAGCAACTCTGCTCGCATGCACATCGGGCCTTTCCACCGAGGCGGATACAACCACGGCACCATAAGATAGCGAGTCAGTAGAGGGTACGCCACTCTATTTCTCTTCCTGTGTATCCAAAAGCTTGTGTTGTAAATCAGCTCGCACGGAACGCGGTTCTTCCCAGCTGCTGCAAGGTTTCATTCCTACGCGTCTTATTTTCGCGCTTCTTTGCCCGCATGCGTGCACACACGTCCTTCTCATGCTAGACCATCCTAAAAATTATCGTTGTCCTATCCCTCCCATAGCCACCGGGTTTCGACAGTTCATAGTCCTTTGGTCCCTCTCGGTCGCCCAAGCGTAATCTTTTGAGTTCATTTACCTTGTCACAAACCGTAATGGAGATGTGTTAAAGAACGTTGTACTATGGTTCACTATATCGGACCGGCAGAGTTTCCTATCAATGCGGTGGTGCGATACGATACGTGTCTCATCAACAATTCCACTCTTCGCAGCTAATAGTGAAGGAGGCCCACGACTGCATATCAATTGCATCTACACACCATATAATAGAAGCCATACATACTCTTAATTTTAAAAGTTCGATACGAAAACGGTGTTCTTATACTTCTCACCGACCATTATCCGAGGCATCTCTCCTCATATTTTACTACTTTTAACACTCTGAGGGTGGTTATTTAGGCACTTATTGTGCATTTTGTTTACGTTGTCTGTGGTCTGAGCGTCGTACGCACTTCGCCTCTCCTAGACTCTCACGCGGCAAGGCCGAAGCAATTTTTCATATACAATACACACTTCTCCCCTGGCCGTTACTCAGCGCTCTCCCGACCGAACTTTGCTCCAGTTGCATTCAGGACCACTATTTCAGTCGACTCCACTGTAGGCTACATGACACTATCTATCCTCTATACTCGAGATTAAGTAAATCCCGGCGCTTCCCCCAGCAAAAGTTCACAGATTCACTAACAAAGAACATCTGGATTCCTCTTCATCACCTTCACTCACAAATGATAAGTGTCCATTTAATTTCACGCCGCAACACAACAAATACTAACTACGCCTTTGTACGTCCGAGAAAGTGAGCGCTCATGGTCCGATGTCGTAGCAAAGATCAGAGGACACTGATTGACTCTGACTCTTGTGTCTGATCCTCGACTTTCGCACTTGCTCTATGAACTCCACAAATTGATTAGTGGTTGCTTAATCTCTAACTTGACTTCGGTTTGACTCCTGGATCGATAATCAGCCTATGGGGTTCAACTCTCGATTGAATTGTAGGCTCTTTGCTCACCTAGTTGATCTCTCTCACATGCCACTGCAAGCACCGCTCAACTGGGGCCAGTACTGACGTATCCCCTGGGGGCGCACGTGTTCTCTAGTCCGCACTTGTCCTCCTCTTATCGGCCCCGTACGCCTCACGGTGGCGCGGGGTCACTAGCACGCCCAACACTTCCGGCCTCTCCCTTCTCCCTTATGCACATCCGTGAAGCCGCACATCCTCACGGCGCCTTCTACCGCATCACCTACCATGCTCCCCGGCGACTTGAGCGCCCTGGATTTTCCCCGGAACCTTCAACTTGTGTACATTCTCTTTCAGCCATGATCGCCCCGCCGTCACTCGCCTCAAGACAGGACTCCAGGCTTCTCGGCTCTGCCTGGACGCTCGTATACACGTCTTCGCGCAACTACCGCCGCTTCTGCGACTTCCCTGCTACACGCCCACAAAGGCCCTTCTCCCTCTCCCCGGCCTACCTTCCGCACCCTGCCTTCTCCACGCCACCTGGCTTGCCTAAAACCCCGCCCTGCCTTCACCCACCTGGCTACACCCACTGCTTCTCATCTCCCTGCCTACTCGCCCACCCTCGCTCTCTCTCAACCCACACTCTCCCTCGCTACAACTCACCGGCCTCACTCAACAGCCACTCCTTCTCTTCCTCTACACTCCCACCCTAGCCTTCCACTCTCCCTGCCTACACGACCCACCCAGCCTTCTCACTTCCTCTGCCTACACGCAGCCCATCAAGCCTTTCTCACTCTCCCTGCCCTACACCCCACACCGCCTTCTCACTCTCTCCTCAGCCTCACCCTCACTGCCCACCCACCTGCTTCTCACTCTCCCGCTACGCCCCCTGATCTCACCCCGCCCACAGCCCCTCTGCCTTCTCACTCTCCCTGCTTACCCCACCCTGCCTTCTACTCTCCCTGTACACATGCCCATCAAAGCCTTCTTAATCTCTCTGCCTACACGCCCACTCCCGCCTTCTCACATCTCCTGCTACACGCCCACCCCGCCTCTCATCTCCGCCTCAACCACGTCCCACCCCGCCTTCTCACTCTCCCTGCCTACACGCCACCCCTGCCTTCTCACTCCCTGCCTACAACGCCACCCTATCTTCTTACTCTCCCGTTCTACACGCCCACCCCCCTTCTCACTCTCCTGCCTACACGCCCACCACTGCCTTCTCACTCTCTGCCTACACCCACCCTGCCTTCTCACCTCTCCCTGCCTACTCGCCCACCTGCCTTTCTCACTCGTCCCTGCATCACGCCACCAAGCTTCTCACTCTCCAGCCTACAACTCCACCCTGCCTTCTCACTCTCTGCCTACACGCCCACCTGGCTTCCTCACTGTCCTGCTACACGCCACACAGCCTTCCTCACTCTCGCTGCCTACACGCCACCAAGCGCTTCTCACTCTCCCGGCTACACTCCCACCGCGCCTTCTCACTCTGCCTTGCCTACCCCCACCGCCTTCTCGACTCTCCCTGCCTACACACCCCACCCTAGCGCTTCTCACTCTCCGCTACACGCCCACCCCCCTTCTCACTCTCCTGCCTACACGGCCCACCCCGCCTTTCTCACTCTCCCTGCCACACGCCACAAGCCTTCTCACTCTCCCGGCCTACACTCCACCCTCCACTTCCTCTCACGCCACCTCCTCTCCTTGCCTCCACACGCCCACCCTGCCTTCATCACTGTCCTTCTACACGCCACCCTGCCTCTCACTCTCCCTGCCTAACTCGCCACCTCCTTTCACTCTCCCCACTCTCCCTGTCTTCTGTACACGCCCACAAGCCTCTCACTCTCCCAGTCTACACTCACCCGCTTCATTCTCTGCACAGCCACCGTCTCCTCTCCGCCTACACGCCCCCCGCCCGTCATCTTCCTCTAACGCCCCGCTTCCTCCTCCTGCCTACACCCCACCCTGCCTTCTCACTCTCCCTGCCTACACGCCCACCTATTTTTACTCTCCCTGTCTACACGCCACCCTGCCTTCTCACTCTCGTGCCTACACGCCATCAAGCCTTCCACTCCTCCTCTACACGCCCACTCCTGCCTATTGGACCGCCCTTCGCTGCCACTAGTCTAACTCGCCGCCCGGACCACTCCCCCTATTGCCCCTCGCAATTCGCCGCGGCCCCGCCCCGGCCTCGCCTTCGCTCGCCCCCTCCGCCACCCCCTCACCGGCTCCCACTCGCCGGCACCGCAGCTCCGAGCCCATCCCCGCCCGAGGCGCGGGGCCTGCGCGTTGCCATTCCGCGGGGCGGAGCCAGAATAAATTCCCTGGCGATGAAAGAAACTACGCGCGCGGGCCGTACGAACAGGCTTGCGGTGGGGGGGCGGTTGGTGCGGACGGGTACAGATGGAGCACGGCGATGCGGGGGGTAGTGCTTGCTAGATGATGAAAGAGTGGGATGACCTGTGGGAGAGAAAAGCCAAAGGCTGAGAGACGCATGTAGGAGGTGGGTCCGGAGGAGTAAAGATGTGGGCAGGCCAAAGTGTAGGGAGAATGACGGCGAAAGACTGATGAGAACGAAACGCAAAGCTAATGCTAAGCGCGATGAGGGAATGTCAGAGCTGGGAGGATAATGGCAAGTGGGAGTAGAGGGCTGTGAAGCAAGGCAGAGTGATGCGTGCGCCCGACTCGAGGGTAAGGGAGGAGAACTTGGAGACGAAGCAACGATGTGAGGAGACCGGGAAGGGACGGACGTATGGGTGCTAGATGGAGGATGATAGACGTAGTGAAAGCTGGACTAACAAAAGGGATTGCGGAGAGCGTGCGATTGAAGAGCGAAACCGCGTGGGCGCGAACCGCGTGGCGGAACGCGTGGGGACGGGACCGGGGCATGACGGGGGCGGGACCGGGTGCTGACCGGTGAAGGGGACGGAGGGACCAGGGGCGGGGGACAGTGCGGGATGGGGCGGAAATGGGGGCGGAAATGGGCGGGGAATGGGGCGGGGAAATGGGGCAGGCGGGGACTGGCGACGGGGACGGGACGCGACGGGCAGGACGGGAGGACGAGGGCCGGGGCAGTACCCGGGGCGGGACGGGGGCAGGGACGGGGGCAGGGACGCCGGGGAGGGACGGCAGGGGCGACCGGGGCAGGGACCGGGCAGGACCGGGGCGACGGGCCAGGCGGGGCAGCGGAGCCGGGGCGGACGAGGGACCGGGCGGCAGGACCGGGCGGTACGGGCAGGGACGGGGCAGGGACCGGGCGGCAGACTGGGCAGGCGAGACCGGGGCCAGGACCGCGGGCAGGAGGACAGACCGGGGGCAGGGACCGGGAGCGAGGGCACGGGGGCAGGACGGGGCAGGGACCGGGGCAGGACCGGGCAGGAGCCGAGGCAGGGCGGGGGCAGGAGACGGGGGGCAGGCGACCGGGGCAGTGACCGGGGCAGGACGGCGGGACGGGGGACCGAGACGGGGCGAGGGAGACGAGGGTGGGGGAACGGGAGTGGGGACCGAGGTGTGGGACCGAGGTTGGGACTAGGGGTGGGAGACGGGGAAAGCGAGGATGAGCGGAGGGGCGGTGGAGCGGGGGCGGTGGACGGGGCGTGGGGGGGGTGGAGCGGGCGGGCGGGGTGGAGCGGGGGCGGTGGAGCGGGGCGTGGAGCGAGGTGGAGCGGGTGGACGCGGGGCAGGCGGTGGGAGCGGGGGCGGGAGCACGGGGCCGGTGAGCGGGCGCGGTGGTACAGGGCGTGGAGCGGGGGGGTGAGAGCGCGGGAGACGCGTGGAGCGGGGGCGTGGAGCGGGGGGCGCGTGGGCGGCCTAGGCGGTGGTGGACGGGGGGGACGGGGGCGGAGTGGGAGCAGACGCTGGCGGGGGCGGGGGTCCGTGGCTCGACCGGGTGTGATAGACCGGGGCCGGACTGCCAGAGGGACTGCTCGCTGGGGCGGGAATTCCGCTTGCAAACCAGAGCAGCGCATCCGCGGAACGCGAGTCGACCCAGCGCCGGCGCGATAGACCCTGCGCGCCGACGGCGCCGCGCCAATTTCACGTGCACGCGCAGATGAGGCGCGTCTCCCCGCGAATCAATCTCGCCGGATTCTTTGCGTCCGTGAGCGAAGTGACGACGCTGCGCTTTATGACTTTGTTAAACGGGCTCGAGCCTTTCAATGCCGTTGAGGTGGGACCTCACCAGACCGGATTTAAATGTTGCAGGACCAGAAACAGTGTCCTTTCTTCAGACGAAATAACAAATTTTGAAAAAACGTACTCATATTAGTATATAATAAAGTAGTAATAATGTAGATGATTTAAATTTTCAATTTTAAAAGAATTATTTTCCAAAATTGTTTTAGGACTAATTTGATAAACACTATTTTTACAGAGACAAACATATTTCAAGCAATTGTGTTTGAAATTCGGCATGAACTATTCTGGAATGCACCTCTCGTGGACGAGGGTTCAAAATACTTCATTTTGCTTAGAGGTAAATTCAGCTATTTACTTGAGAACGAAGTGACGCGCCTTCAGGTAAGGAGAAGTTGACGTTCGTATCCCGACGGGAATAGACGCGCGAGAGGAGTTAATTACCCGTGGGAGGAGGGCAGTTACGGCAGAATTCGCTGTGGTCGACTTCCCTAACTGTTGTTTGTGTATTTCCTCTCATTACTCCTGTGAATGCAGCGAAGTCACGTTAAGAGACACGCCCGCGGTACACTTCTCGCCCTTCTTGTTTCCTGTTCTCCCTCGAGGATGGGAGTTGTATCACATGTCTTAAAGCTTTTTCTTGTGGGTAAAGAGATAATTTAATACGTTAATTCCGTTTTAGATTCTTGTGAATGAATCTCGTTATTATATCATGAATAAATGATAATCTTAGAAAAATCCACTATTTTGCTTTAGATAATTTGTTAGAATTATATGTAAAACAATGTGTGTTTGGGAGATAATACTCGTTACATTGTAAGCTTCGATGCCTAGGATTCAACGAATCTACATTTATATTTGGTTTCATAATAACAGCCTCAAATTAGATCACACAAGCTGTTGAAAGTACATGTGATGTATTACCAAAGCAACTTAAATCGAATGGAAAGCATACTGACTGGCAAACGCCAGAGGTAAAATTGATAGTTCATATATTAATGTTTAAAAAAGAAAATAAAGGCTGTTTAATTGCCGTCAGTGGAATAAACAAAAATTTCCTGTAAAGTTATCTCTTTCTAAATGTAATTTACAATAGAAAATTCAATGCTAAAATTATCATGTTTAAAATTAGAAAGCGAGATATTGTAATAATTACACTTCTTCTTAATTCCGGTAGAAACGTAAAACAATATTTATGCATATATTTAAATTATTTTCTTTATTTAATAGGTAATTATTACAGACAAATTAGCTTAACTTGATCCTATGTGGCTAGGCGAAGGCCTTAAGCCAATACAATACCTACATCCTTTCGCGTCTAAATCTTTCGAATTCTGGTATTCCACCCAAATGGTCTCTCCATCGCATCAAAGCCGCGGAAAGAGACATAAGGTACGGCTGCGGAAAAAACCACCTGAAGGGGGAAAAACTGCCGTCAGAAGCGAGTACATTCTAATCTATCCGACTTTTTTTTTCTATATTATTTTCAGCCGCGGCGTCCCGCGTCTCCTCCAGTGCTCTTGGCTCCTCACACCTGAAATCAAACGGCGCCAACAGCAGATCGTCGCAACAACGCTTCTGCCTTATATTTTCGATTCCCCTTACCTTCCCCCCTAATGTTCTTATTTACTATGCCAGTTTTATTTTATTTATTACATTAAACATTTTACTTACCAATAACTATGACTTATTTTCTTACTGTTTAACTTACTTAACATAACAATTACTCGATTACTTAGCATATGTTAGCTTATTGACTTATTTATTTCTCTCCGTCTAGGCTCGTCAAGCTAACCGGTGCTGTTTTCCCACTCATCTTTCCCATATATCTTAAATACATGTTACCAATATACAATGTGAATAAGAGAAGGATAATTATCTAGTGAAAAAATATTTATTGTAAATTTAATCGATAAAAAAAGTGATTAAAATAGTCTTTCGGACTTGCAAGATACGAATCTGTTATCAAGATGTTGCCAATGCTGCGAAAATAAAATTCGAAATGTCCATCAGTTTTCGAAGTACCAAAGAATTATTCATTAACAACACGAAGGTAGGGTTTCATCAGGTCAAAGACTTTTAGAAAACACAACCTTACGAACTCATACATTATCCCACGTTTGGTAATCTGAAATTTTCTGCCGTACGTGAACTAAATAAGATTCGACTTGTGACAGGTACAACACAAAGTAACAAACGGAATAATAACGACAAATTAAGAACAGTGATAATCGTGGTGTCACAAATAACGATACTTGTCACTTCAACGATTTCCACGGGCTTTTGTGGTCTGTTGACCCTTTTTGTTCACTATTGTACGATCGGTACCTTATCGTATGAGCCAAGGCTTCTAGCACTTCAATGGAAGCCGCGTGGTCACGTGTTTTCTTGCGGGTGGCGCAAGCGATGTCACTGTTATTCGCTGAGAGGAAATACGCCGACAATTTAAGAACGTTGTTAATAATAATAATAAATAATAATAAAATAATATAATAATAATAATAATAATAATAATAATAATAATAATAATATAATAATAATAATAATAATAATAATGTCTTTATTAATGGCGAGGCTCGGCCATAGGCGCTGCTCTTCCGCTAACCCTGCAATTTACATACGATTTAGAATAGTAACATTTTTAAAGAGGGGAGGACAAAGCTGTTACATTACGTCCCTGGGAGAACAAATTAGGGACCATCCGGCAATACGCCTTAACGCGATTGAGTAACCCAGAAAACGTCACATCAAGGATGGCAGCTTAGGGCCCGAACATTAATAGGACTGACGTTTGTTATACTGAGTATGAAAGGGAAGGTTTCGTAAAGAAGAAAAGAAAACGTAACAGGGGAAGGGGTCAAAAAGTATAAATGATAAAATTTGTGGACGGAGAGGAAGAGAAAAAAGCGAAGAAAAGACGAGAAGAAGTAAAGGCGAAAAAGTTATTGAGGAAGCGTACAGAAAGCTACGTTTAGTTTACAGTACACTTTACATAAATATACCATAATTTTTGTACACAGAGAAGCACAAATACACTATAACGCTAATACCAAACAGATTTTAAACATACTTGGCAGTAATAAGGACAATACAAAGAGTGCGGGTATCTAAACATCTATTTTGTTTTATGCCAATAATATTGTAGTGAATATCCTGATGATGGTACCAAAGAATAGCTACAAGTATATTTTTATCTGGAAATCATATAATTTTTGAATATTTTATTAAATTTACAACACGTTTTGTTCACAGTATCCCCTTTAAAAGTTGTTGAGGAAATGCTGAATCACTGCAAATAATATCCTAACAGATTTTTGGCAGACTGTGAAGTCACGCTACTCTTAACGATGCGCTACTGCGTCTCCCAGTTTTTTTTACCTTGCTGCTGAATTATATTGATTCTGCATGAAGGTTATAACTGTCAATCATATTTAATTATTTTACTCGCGTATAGGTTACTAAATGGCAGCTCACTGCTGTAGAAAATTGCTACGATACATGAACCAGCTTGCAACAGTGTTTAAAGGCTTCTTTCGAATAAAATTGCTTTTACCAGTGGTTTTAACTTGAATAATTCTTAATGTTATATCACTCTTTAAGTATTCTTACTTCTGCGTTTTACTTGACTCAAGAAGTTTTAAAATCTTCACTAATGAAAATTCTTGACCTAAAATGTAAATTATGAATTGATGTCCCAGTACGAGATATTATTTTTCGTCGCGTGGGAGTGAAAATATTTGATTAATTGTAAAGAAGATTGTACATCAAACTGCGAACCAGAACTCTAACAAATTCCTTATTTCCTTTCGAGGTTACCCCTAGAATTCGGTTTTCAACAGATGAAAGACAGGAACGTAGCAAATCCTGAAGATAATTGGGGTATTAAGTAACTTACCACTAGTCCTGAAAAGGGAGACCGTATCTTTTTGCCGAAACGTGACAGTGTAAGATTAGCGTCTACGGAGTCACGTTAAATATGATGAATTCAATATTCACTCTCTGAAGTAGATTATAGCAAAAAATATTCAGGAAACTGTCTGAGTGTTTCATCTTAACAAGATTGGAAATGTTTCTCAGAATTCCTGAGATTTTTCTTCTACGCCATTTTGTGTCTTAATAAAAGAGTCTAAGATATGAGCTTTCACAGAGGTAACGTAATTTTATTTGGACATAAGGAATATTTTGATTTGAGCTCGCCGCTTTCAGTTTTAGATTAGATAGATACAAATGTTTATCTAAAATCAACTTCATTCATACAAGGAATAATACAACGCACGCCGTACCACTCATGCTCTCCGTATGAAGCTTAGAACACGGTTGCAGTACCCCCCACACTGAAAACCGGAATTCAAAATGCTTAACATATGTTTTTAATGTTCACGGTCGTGATTTAACGATACAACAAGCTTAATAATGCTTGAAATATGATAAATCTCGCTAGAAATCATTACCAACCTCTATGAGACATTCCCTCTCAGTTACGAGGTAAATGATCTCAAAACGAGATTGGTTAAACGATTTTAATCCCCATTTCTTACTACAAATTCAAAAATATTATGTTTAAGGAAACGAGGAGTCGCTCATAAATGTCAGATTCTCCGTGAAATAATATTTGCGTCTGCTTGTCTGCACGTTCAGAAGTCTGCGACTCCTATTCTGTGAACGTCTTGAAGGTAAATCGCGGAGATTTCCATTCACCGACGTCCGACACTCGCGAATAAGCAACTTTGCGTTCGCGTGAAGCCTTAATGGAATTTGACGCGCGAGACAACGCCGCAGGTGTTATCCACCAAGGCCTTCGCACGCCTGCCGTGCTCTCCCCTCCATCCCGCTTACAGTCGGCGTGCTTCTTCCACACCCCACGCTGAAGGACGCCACGAACCTTACAACCCATACGCCCGCACCTCGCTCGGCTGCTGTCGCACCTGCATTGCTGCACTTGTCTTTTATGTTGCTTTGCGGCTATGCGCCCTAAAGCCGAAGTAACCTTTCGTGTCCATCATCACTTCCCTCGTCTTCTTTGTCGTCCACGTTCCCTCGTTCTCGGTCGCTTCGTCAGCATAATCCTCGTCGTTTATGTCCTGGTCGTTCCGTTACCTCGGTCGTTCTGTTACCCCGGTCGTTACTCGTTACCGGTCGTTCTCGTTACCCCGGTCGTATCTCGTTACCACCCTCCGGTTCGTTCTGTTACCCCGGTCGTTCTCGTTCCACCGGTCGTTCTCGTTACCGCGCCGGTCGTTCTCGTTACCCGGTCTTCTCGTTACCCCGGTGCGTTCTCGTTACCGCTCCGGTCGTTCTCGTTAACCACCGGTCGTTCTCGTTACCCCGGTCGTTTCTCGTTACCCCGGTGTCTCGTTACCTCCGGTCGTTCTCGTTATGGCCGGTCCGTTCTCCGTTACCCCGGTCGTTCTCGTTGCCCTGGTCCGTTCCTCGTTTGCCCCGGTCGTTTTCTCGTTACCCCGGTTCGTTCTCGTTACACCGGGTCGTTCTCGTTAGCGTCCCGGTCGTTCTCGTTTGCCCCGCGTCGGTTCTCGTTGCCACCGGTCGTTCTCGTTGCGCGGTCGTTTCTCGTTGCCCGGTCGTTCTCGTTATCTCCGGTCGTTCTCGTTACCCCCGGTCGTTCTCGTTGCCTCTGGTCGTTCTCGTTGCCCGGTCGTTCTCGTTACTCCGGTCGTTCTCGGTTACCGGTCGTTCATCGTTACCCGGTCGTTTCGTTGCCCGGTCGTTCTCGTTGCCCCGGTCGTTCTCGGTTGCGCCGGTCGTATCTGTTGCCTCCCGGTCGTTCTCGTTACCCCCGGTCCGCCCCCCGGTTCTCGTTACCCGGTCGTTCTCGTTACCCCGGTCGTTCTCGTTTCCTGCCGGTCGTTCCTCGTTACCACCCGTCGGTTCTCGTTACCCGGTGTTTCGTTACCCCGGTCGTCTCCGTTACCCCCGGTCGTTCTCGTTGCCCCCGGTCGTTCTCGTTGC
>BOPP01000006.1:12534731-12554328 GCA_017312745.1 Gryllus bimaculatus
GATTGGTCGAAAGAAATGCTCAAAAAATACGATCGCGGTGCTTCGAAACACGTCTAAGACATCGTGATAGGTGATGAATTGTGTACTTACGCGTATGAGCCTGAAAGTAAACAGCAGTCGACAGTATTGGCGTTTCAAGATGAGCAAAATCCAACAAACGTTGTTCGTGCACGAAGCACTTCCAAACAGATGGTCACCTGTTTTTTCGGAAAAAGTGGACATGTCGCAACCGTATCACTAGAAAAACGCAGAACAGTCAACTCTGATTGGTACACAACGATTTGTTTGCCAGCTGTCTTCCAAGAAATCAGGAAAACTAACCGCGGAAGACGGATCACTCTTCACCACGACAATGCGAGCTCTCACACATCGGCTCAAACAACAGCATTTTTAAGCACCCAAAACATCGATTTGACGAGTCATCCGCCGTATAGTTCTGACTTGGCACCGAATGACTTTTTATTCCTGTACGTAAAAAACAAACTGAGAGGTCAACGTTTTTCGACTCCTGAAAAACCGGTTGCTGCATTCGGAATGCATGTTTTGGAGATACCTCAATCAGAGTGGCAAAAGTGCTTCGACAATTGGTTCAAACGCATGCAAAAGTGTATAGATCTTCATGGGGAATATTTGGAAAACAATTAAGTTATTTTCGATGATTAGATTTGTTTTTGTTCTCTAATCCTGAAATATAAAAGGCAACCCTCTTATTACTGCACAAAAATATATAGATGTGTCTATAATGTTACGTTTTATGATTTTGCTCAAACTAATTGTGTAATAGTGCTTTTTTATGTTGAAACTTATGCTTCAATTTTTATTTTCCGTTGCCACGCAATCTGTTGATACTAGTTAATAAACTAGTCAATGGTAGCTCTGTATGTGGTATTAAAATATTTTTATTTTACATCTATTAAACTAAATTAATTCGAATAATTAAGTAAAACTCAGCAAAAAGGTCCCTATTTGGTTTATGTAGGTCCCATAATACCAACTTACCTCGCAAATAAATATTTTTGAACGTAATATGGACACTATCTACTAGGCAATATCTCTCTCTAACCACCTTAAACGAAATAGATTCTTGGTCAAACAAATAGAAAATTAAATACCTACATAAAACAGTTTTTCAGAAATTATAAGTATTTTCTTTCGCCTTTATGGTTCAGGATAGGATTCAACGGTTTTCTGATATCGTTCAACACAAAAAAAAATTTTAATACAGTATTTGACAACATTATGGTAAAGCACATTACCAATATATTGTTACATAAATTGAGAAAACAAATCGAAATACAGATACGTCGCCTTGAAAATAAGCTCTTCAACTATGATCGTAGTTATCGATCAAATAAAAAAAACAATGTCACTCATTTCAATGTTCTACACTACAGAATGAGTTTGTACTATCTGTCCATTTCTCATACTTAAGAAATGGAGAAGATCCAAAAGATGACTTAATCATAATCCTATTTTCCATTAGTTTTAAAAATGAGGAATGATATGAATGAATGATCTGAGGAATGAATTGAAGAAACAATTAACGTAAGTGTAAAAATGGTGCAGAAAAAATGTGTTAACTTGCGAATAATCTCCGAATTCCACAAAAACAGTAATTTAATATAAGATACAAAAACATTCTCCATAATTTTTTTAACCTACTTCCAAGTGCTCCACCACTAGGCACACGTCCACTTACTTTACAAAACACTGAAATAAATATATACATTTATTGAAAACATTCTCTCTGTTCACCGAAAAGAGACCTAACATTTGCAGCAATCTCTCAATGCTCTTTTTGTATTTTGTTTTCAGTGACGACATGCGGAGGTAAATAAATATCATGAAGCAATTTTGCGCTAGAGAATTATAAATTATTTTCCACTTCGACGTTCGTTTTGTACTATAAATTTCCTATCCCAGGCTCTTGTGAGTAATTACACAAATATAAATCAATTCGTGAAAAAAAAAATTAAAAAATAAAGAGCGCTGGCTGCGAAGGCTTCGCTCGCGCCGGTGCATTTCGTTAATGAAATGAGAAAAGGCCGACGAGAGACTGCCGGCCAGAGATATGCCTTCTGTAGATGCAATAGGAATGCGTATTTCTATGAAAGTTATCAGTTACTACAAAAGAACCCCGATAATCCGAACTAATTGGGGGAGTGGTCTGTTCGGATTCGGAAATGTTCGTATTAACCGAAAAAAATGTACCGTACATATACACATAACATCTACAGGACTACCATACAATGCAACGTGGCTTGAAATTTGAGAAAATGGCAGCGAACATTTCATCACATTACATCATCTAGGACATTCAGTTCCTTACGGGAAAAATGATCGATTTTGCTACATATACATGTGATATACATCGTAATGCAATAACCGTTTCGTTTCCTCAACTTTTGTTTCAATTATTAGTTGTTCATTTCTACAGTAATTATGAAATTTGTTCCTTACGAGTACACTGCAAATAAGAATTTTATTTAGTTTGTTTATTTTTCTACAACCTGAAATTTGTTCGGATTATCCGAAATTTCGGATCTGCATGGTGAGGATTGGCGAGGTTTTACTGTGCTCGAATAATACACACGCTAGAAACTGAATTTTTTTTATTTTTTCTAATTTGACTGATTGTTAAACAGGTATCCTTCTAACAACTTTAGCGCGTCCTTGATTTTCCAATTCTATTCACATATTCCAATTCCTTTTCACCTATTTTTTTCTGCCTGAAAAACACGTTTTTATAATTCTCAAGTAATAATAATGCGTAAATGGTATAATAAATAAATTCAATGATTTTTCTGAGAATACTCGTATTTTTTATGTTTTCCCCCACTAATTACTATTAAAACCTGTAAAATTGAAGGGACATGAAATGTTTATTAAATCATGCGCTGAACTCAAGTCTCTTGAATAGATTCTTCAAGTGATTTTTGTAATGCTATGCAAACAGGTTGTTAGTTTACTTACGAGTAATTGGCAAGTAATTGGTCAGAGTCACCACATTACTACAAACGCAATCGTGGCCAGACCACACAGAACATGAATTTTGTATGCATCACTTCATCTTCACCCTTCGATAGTGAGAGTGCAAAATGCATTCCATGCCAAATGTGGGAAGAACCCATCCGCGTGCAAACAGCGTAATTCATATGGTGTTGGAAGAGGAAGGTGAATTGTACGATGCAAATTTCGAACCAGCAGATGTCCAAAGAAGTATATATGCATTAGAGAAAGTCTAGCAAACACCCGATAAGTCTCACGTCGCACCAGGAAGTATTAAATATACACGTAGGCTTCCGCGGCTCGAGTTCATTACTTCTGCAACATGACAGGCAAAACGTCGGCCTATCTGCCAACGACGCGGCGTCACCCGTACAGCCTAGAAGTATTAAATATTTCCAAAGACAATGGTATCAAGCCCTTCATGAACATGTACGGTGTAATATATGCGTTTTTAACTATTTACTTTCACTGTCAAGAAAGTTTATTAAAATGTATGTTAATACATTCTCAGATATGCTTTCATTCTACATTTTGTTTTTTATTGGGCTAAAATTACGTCTCCTAAGCGCAGACCTTAAACAGAGTGGCTAAAGTATCCGAAAGCGAAGATGGTACGTTGGGGCCGCGCAGAAGGCATGGGGGTTTTCATTGCGTGTTTATGTCGTGGTTGGCATCTCGTGGCACCTCGTAATAAATCTGATCCACTATTCTATCCATTCTAATCATTCTTCACTTGGGTGACCAATGGTGCAACAATCATTGGTCACTCACAGAGGTGTAGACGCCAAGACTGCTTGCCTGCCACCGCAGGCGGTGAGGCGCGATCCACATTTACGTCAGAAACAGTTCAAAATCTGTGTGAGAAGTGCTATGGGGAGAAGTTAATTTGAAGTCACATTTATGAGGTTCACTTCTTATGAAGTTACACTTCTGATTCAAGCAAGCTCTCAGCGTTATCCTAACTCACCTGGAGCCTCATGCCATCGTTTCTCTTTCTGTATGCTCGTTACTATTATTATTATTATTATTATTATTATTATTATTATTATTATTACTTTTATTATTATTATTATCATTATCAACATCATCATAGCAGAAACACCGTCTGTAGAAGACCCGACGACGTCCATGTTGACATTTCTGACTTGCATAACCTCATAAATAACTCCAGAATATCATTCAAATCAAGTGACAAGTTTCGGCTTCTTCCTTCAAGGAAGTGAAGAAAACAATCAGGTATCTTCAAAGCGGAAGTAACAGTATTACGGAAGTCCGTTCTCTTAGATATTTATTGTAATACTTAATGATTTACTCCTTAAGAACCTCCATCGCACAAATTCGGGACAGAGATGGCGATAAATATAACGACTATGTATCATAACGATAACATGCTTACCTTTTTATTTACTTAGTTATTCAATTAACGAATAGACTAGTTTGCAAACAAATTAAATGAGCCACCGGAATAACGGAGTCTCAACCGTTTCACATAGCGCTGTTGCTTCAGTTTTTGATCGTTTGCACTCCTGTGGATACAGTCTATTTATACGTTTCATGTAACAATTGGCTCCCAATAGCAATGCCCTCGGCTCTATATCGCTTTCTCAATTGATTGCGCTCGAATTACTGTTTAATTATTGCTCTCCTCATTTAACAGCGAACATTGTTCAAATAGGTCTGGAGAAGATTGTTACAATTAATCTACCGTGTAATTACGATGGGCATATTCAACTTCACTTCATCACGAGCAAGACCAAGCCGAACTATGTAAACGATCCCACGCATAAATTAATTTCCAGCGGACTTCATGAACCTCGTTAAATCCAGCAAACTGGAAGAGCGCCAAGCATATTGGTTTATAACGTCGTTCATTTCCATTCGAAAGAAATTTTGCCTTCTTGTATTTTATCGAAAAATGCCCATTCAATTATATACATACAGATGATTGATGACTTCTGGTATAGATAAGTGGAAATTAAAACTGATTAGGGCTGATACGACATCCATTTCCATTTTTTCTTTTACAAAAAATATCAACTCCCCTTTGTTGCAATATTTTAAAATGAAATAATGTAAAAGATCCATTTCTTCGGAGTCTGTTGCCAGCATTTGTTCCCGTAAGAGCATAATCTTGCGACCTCGTTGATGGACCTCATAATGCCATCTGCAGCGTTTTAAATTCATAGCAAGAGTAGTTGTATTCACCAGCATTCCTGTTGTATTTTGCATGTACAAATTTCAATACATATTTGATATTGAGAATATTACGTAGTAAAATTTACACAATTCGTCGTGTTTGACTTGTGAATGTGCGTTGAAAATTCAAATTTCATTAATATATTATTAATAGAATGAAAATTTATTAACAAAAGTATCATGCATTTACAAAAAAGCAAAATGTGAATGAATAGACATAAGCAGTCGTGTCCGTCTCCTTTGGCGCAATCATCCGTAGAACGTTTGTTTGAAAAGCGCCAAGAACAGTTGTTAAAGGGTCAACAGAGATCCACTTTTATTCGATGTTTACGACCACGCTATTTTTGAACATTAAGATTTTGAGCATTTAGTCGGTCGTATTGTCTCGAACAAGAGACTGGCATCCATTAATTGTGTTTTATAACGACTAGGATGCGCCTTCCTTTTCAACGTATGTTTTTACAGTTAAGGGTAAGCTGGTTATTAAAAGTATTATTGTTGTTTGGTTAACATACATAAAATTAATGACTCGAATGAATACTGATAGTCCACGAAAACCTGAGTTTTACGGAGAGCAACATAATATATCAATGAATAAACAGAATAAACAGACAACACAACTTCTTAGATGATAAAAAATTGTCACACCATTGCCACAACTTAAATAAAATACAAGACATATCATGTTTACAAAGGTTTCAAATTTTTGTAATGTTCGTAATACATAAACGCCAATTGTTCAGCAATCAGTAAAAATTTAACTTATTTGATTAAACAGAATAGTAGAGAGTCTTAGAAAAATCAATTGTGTAATTTTTGTTTTTCAATAAAAATTGGACTTATTAGGACTATTAGCTTTATCAACAAGATCAAAGATCTCAGTTAATCCATGACAATGTCCTCATGGAGACCGCCATACATGTTATGCAAATAAGTTTTAATACGTAACTCTGTTGTTCACATAACCTATCTTAACAAAACATATTATTTACTCAATTTTTTCTACCACACATCGATTTCCAACATTATTTCGCATATATTATTTATTTCCATCGCCCCGTTTATCTTTCTTGCTCTTTAATACCTTCTTTTTATTTATTTTATGATCTATATACTTCTAATTTCCAATGCGCGGAGAAATTGAAAATACAATACCTGAACAGCCTCCAGTCATGTGCGAAGTGTCCACGGTTTCGTTAGGTATCCAAAAATTCTAAAAATGACACATTTTTGATTTTGTCTAAGAAAATGCAAATATTGTTTTATTCCTTCTACTCTCATGTATCGGGTAATGACTGAACTATCACAGTCAGTTCGTTACTGCTTACAACTCAGCTGACGTCATGTGACAGCAAGACATTAAGGAAGAGGCCGCGAGCAATTATTTGTTTCTTATTCTCTTGTCGCATGGTGAAACAAAAACATACTTTTCATATTATTGGTGTAGACTGAATTGTTGATACGTAGGTGTACACGGTTGCGCTAATGTGTTATTGCAGTATTTGTGAAGACAGTTAGTGAAAATATTTAATTTATTTATGAGTTAATGATCCTCATCAGTGAGCGAGAAACTTCGTGGAAAACAATTCTTTTGTGGGTTTGTTCAGCAGCATGTTTGCTGGTGCACGCCACTAATACATTAAATTAGATTACGTCACAATACAAAAGAACCAGTAATAATGTTAGAACATTGTATCAGTATTAGGAGTATTTATAAATTTTATAATATACATTGTACTTTACTTTCAACTAGTTTTCATTTTTGGATCTGTTTGTGATTGTATGTATTTTCACATATTTTCTTTGCCAAAAAAGCAACAAAACCAGAAAATTAGTACAATTATGATATGAGGTGCAAAAGTTTGATAGTGCGCATTTCATTCATTTATAAAGATATTCGTAGAAGTCTCCGTATTTGATAGAGCACACATGGCTGCTTATTTTATGGCTAAAAAAGGTCACGACAACGTTATCTTTAGTAATGAGTACAACAACCATCACCTTAGACTTACAGCATTCGAATAACGCTAACTGCAAACTCCTGCGACTTCACTTCTCGAAAGAGGTTTTCCCGACCCCTGGCGCGGTTCATCCACCACGACTCGCCCTCATCGCTTTCCGTCATTTCTCAGCGTCCTCCCCGGGCGCGTGCGCGACCGACCGCGACGTCAGCGGTCTCCTCACGTCCTCAGCGAGTCCTCGCGTGCTCCGCCCCGCCCCCCGCCGCCGCCGCCGCCGCCGCCACAATGCCCACGCAGACAAGCGCGCACGTCGCCGATTTTTCAGAGCGACGCCGCGCCGAGAACAGGGGGAGGAGGAGGGTGGCCGGAGGGGGGAAGGAGAGGGGGGACTGTCAGCCGAGGGAACGCGACGCGCAGCGGAGATCCAGGCCGCGCGCTGTCCTGCTGGGGCAAAGCCGACAGCGCCCACCGCTTAACCTCCCAAAGGAAGGCGTGGGAGGGGTGGGTAGGGGCGCTGGATGGGGCCCTTTTCGATGGAATGCGCGAGATCAACTACGGAAATTACCTTGGAGGCGGTTGACACCCACGATTTTCGGTCACTCGCATCTGGATCTCCGGCAATATAGGTTGTGACTGACAAGAGTTATACCCTGTACAAGTATGTAGTAGTATAGTGCAGAGGCAAAATGTTGGTTTTGTACTATTTACAACAAAAAATACAACAAGTCACCCTGCAACACAAGTCACCCTGCAACACAAGTCACCCTGCAACACAAGTCACCCTGCAACACACACTAGACTCTTAAATGCGAGTTACCATGACTCCAAAGGGATACGAGATGCGTTTTGTGAAACATAATTACAAAATCACCGCAATCTCATTTAAGTACCTTAATCACGAAACCATTCTCAATGTTCTGACTACATCTTATAGCTTTCCCTATCTTCATGTGAGGGAACATATCTGAATAATGTAACGGATCATGTGTGAAAAGTGTGAGGGAACATGTGTGAAAAATATGAAGGGAAACATGCGAGAAAAATGCAGAGGTACGTGTAATGTTTTTTTAAGAAATATGAACCTTCTATTTCGATTTTGGAGATGGTGCTTCTCAGGGAACCTCCTCTCCGAAATATAAGCAATTCAGAACGAGCAGAAACCCAATATATCTGGAAAATTCAATATTGAAAAAAAAGAGAGAAATAATTTTAACACAATAGAATGAGAGTGGCTATTTAATTTTGCGTACAATTTAAACCTACCACTTCGCAATATGAGAATGTTCGCTCTCTAGCAGTACCGGGCTTATATTGTAGCAGCGTACAGTTCTAGGGCAGTTGGCAGTTCAAAGGTGGAACCCAATATGAAGTTATTGTCACTTTGAAAACTGATTTAACAAGTGCGAAATGTTTTCACGGGTTGCGTTTGTTATATTAGCGATTTTTGTGCAAATCGTTATATTTTTGTACATCTTTGTAATCATGATAAACTGCTTTCTGTTTTGCATTACATGCAATGTAGTCATATCAGATAACAAAAAGCGTTTCTTGGAAAGCTTTGATGAACTTTATAAAATTTCTGTTTCAGTTTCATGTTTTTTTATATTATTTTAATTATGACAAATCCAAGAAATGAAACAAACTTGTGTTTGGCATAGAAAAACATTTTAAGTAAGTCAATTTTGCAGCATCAACTTAGTTAAAATTATCACTGTATGCACTAGTTCACGTTTTCTGTTCCATTCTGTTAGCGCATAGATATGCAAAAAAGATACAGGATTCTTTTATATATACATACTTGTATAACTGTTCCCATAAATTATTATTGCACATCTCTCATGTTAATAACAATGATAATAATGTCATAATTAATACAATAACTTGTGTGTGTGTATATATATATATATATACCACCAGTCTTATTATCATAGCAATAATTTCAAGGAAAAATGCTGTCCCATAACGCAACACATGAATAGGAAATATTCAATTGGTCACAGCATTTTTCGTTAAGTCTCGCTGTCGCATGCCTATGCCAACTATGTCGAAAGCAGAGATGCACTGAGTATGAGTACACTGCCGGTATGTGCAGTATGATATTGGACTGAATAACACAACCAGATATTTGCGTTTTCCAGTCAAAATCAAACTGTGATTGTTTTTGGATTTTCCGACGTTTCTGGGTATCTAAAAACAACTTAATAGCGCTCATATGGTCAGAGGCTTCATTCTTTTCTTTCAATATCTGCGCGCTTTGGAAATTGGTATTTTAAATGCTGAAGATAATTTTTGTAAAGATTATGAGACAAATTTGGAAATGAGTGGAACTCTTAGTTCACGATGAAGTTGTGTTTTAACCCTACAAACGATACAAAATGTAACACCACTAGATGAGTATGTGGGTTCATCTGTTGTAGAATCAAATTACAGAATACAAGATTAATGAATATAGAGTTAAAATAAACATCAATTTAGTTTGATTTAGCAAGAAATGATATTGAATGAAAAACAGATAGGTTTGATGCATTTGAAGCATGCGTTTTGCTTATATTTTTGACCTCTGACCATGGGCACACAATATTTTTCAATCATTCATTTCATTCAAGCATTTCTACTTTGCTCGAAGGCTGGTTTAGACGTTTATCAGTGTGCATTGTGGAGGCCACCACGTCGTGGTGGAGAGTAAACAAACAGACTATTTTTTTAAGGGGAGGGAAATACGTACATACGTACCTATATACGAACACACATACAGATTATTCCGTTACCCAAATTAATATCTAATTTCTTAAATGAAAGTGCAATATGAATAACATCACATACTATAAATAAAGTCTAGCCTCAAAGGAGAATTTTACGCTAGCCATTTTCAATTTCGGTAACTGCAAATAAAAAATTAAAGACTCGAGTTAGCACTTAAGGTCCTGTATTCTTTCTAACGATAAGAATAAATCAAGAAATTTCAAGATTTTTTAGAATAGATGGATTAGAGATAAAGATAACCTCTACAAATTGTTCTCTAATAAGGAAAGTAAAATCCGTGTTCACGGTTCATTACAGCTGTAACTTCGCACACACATCAAGGTTTAGTCATATTAATGCTGACACAACGATGGTTAAGATAGGATGCAAACCGAGAGGAGATACTTGTAATTTTTTACACGAAATTTGGTTTGTATTTATGTAAGGATGTGTCAAGCATAACTAAGATTATAATAATTTGAGCTGAAACTTGGTAAGCACGTCAGAGTTATTCGTACTGTTCAAAATATCATTAAGATATTTTAAACAGTACTTTACATTAAGCCCCATGAATATTTTCTACATGTTATGGAAAATGGCTGAACGTTTTTTCTTGAAATATTACTTTCTCTTTATTCTGATTTTCATTAAAACCACCGATATTCAGAAAATTTCGAAATCTTTATACTTACAGCATTAAGGATTTTCGTTTAGAAAGAAGTTTGAGCATTCAGCTCAAACAAATTTCTTGAGTTTTGCTTTAAATGAAAGGAAGTGGATCTAAATGTTTATCTCTGGCTATTGTTAACCGGTTTTCAGTACACACACTAATTTTTAATAAACTAATAAAATTAACCGAAAGAACGCTTATCTGCCGTCAGTTGTTCATTATTTAATTGTGCGAGATGCAATCTATCTATTGAAACCATTCGGCGTTTTCTTTGAGTGAAAAAATAATTTTTGGTTATAATTATGCGATGTATTACCAAAAATTATGATTTGAAATTATGTGGTGCATTAAAGAAAGGAGCAGGAGCTATTTGCCATATTCCCCTACATGATACTTGTACCGGCATTGAAAAATTGATAAAATATAAGCTGTGATGCACCTTAGGAGGGAGGCAATCATGTCATGGTTGGTCTTATTTAATAAATAAACAGGTATACATTACATGAGAGGCGTATTTGTCGATGAAAGGTATCGTAATACGTATGCATACGTTTAATCGGCGAAAAAACAACAAATCTATTTAAGAACGGATAACAAAATTGAAGTTGTATCGGTTTCTTCCCCTTTACAGAGACGTGGTCCCCAAATTACTCAAAGTATTGCTGTTTACAATAAAACTATTGGTTAGTCTTGTTATTACAAGAAGATTCTCTGTCAAGAATACCAAAACATCCTGAATTTACTAAGGAAACTACTACCTGAACCTATTCATATATTCTAGTGTTTACGACTTTTAAAAAGTCGCTAAATTTTCTATTATTAACATTTTTAATTATATCTACTTGTAACACACTCTCAATTGCTAGTGTCAAAGTGAATATGATAATCTTAAAAAAATCCGCCGAATTGAGTAGGTTTGAATTGCTTCAGTCACATGTACAAACGAAAACTCATGCCAAATTCAACCAATTATGTGTTCCTTTCATCAAAAATCAATTCGAGGGATTATCCAAAATAATAGCATTTTCCTGTACTCCTCAATTTGGCGTTGTAAGCCTTTGCATTTACAAGAGGAGTACCGGTTTATGCTTCTAATGATTATTTTAATTTATTATTGCTTTCTGAAATTCCTAAAGATACTCATTTCGTAGTATGCCAAACATATCACTATAAAAATCTCTCAAATTTCTTTCTAACCATTAACTCTTTGAAGCTGAGAGTCAATGGAAGATTTTCCTCTCTGGAATCAAACCGAGCCAACAGCAGCGAAGTGCTTCGTAAGACAAAGAAGTGGCTCATGAGGCGCCGTGTCGCTCCATTAGTTCAAATTAGGACCCCGGAGACGACACTAATAACTGTTGCCAACTGTTTACCAACCGCAGACAGCGTGATAATGAGCTCTGCCCTGTCGGCTTCAAACTGGTACTTTCCTCTGCCTATTCACGTTGACTCATTCAGGAGAACAATGAGTTTGTCATTAAGCACTTGACAGAACAAAGGACGCTTTTCTAAATTCAAATTGCAAACAATATTTTTGCAATAGATTTTGCACATAAATAGGTAGAAATGAAAGTTACTTTTGTAAAGAGTTTAGCGAAATATGCTAAGCTCATAATAGCTCTTATTCTCTTTCTGTCTGCCTCTGAGATTTAGGCGTTTTGGGTTTCAGTTTTTATTTTATTATTCAAATACGCAGAGGCGAAGATTGTGAGCTCGACTCACGTAAAGCTGATTTCATCACTTGTAACGATTCCTAACTCAATTTGTACCTTCAATCAGGCCCCTTCACTGATTCGTCTCTCATCAGCACATTTACCATTATCCATATTGTGGAACGCGAGCGCAAATCGCCACCTTCATCAACTCAAGAAAGAGTCATTAAGACGTAACCTTCCACCAACACAATCGCTGTGTTATTATGTCACACATCGTTCTTCATAAAGAAAAGAAAGAGAGCATTTCTTATGAAATTTTAGATAGTAGTAAAACAAATTTTATTTCAGAAACTGATGATAGGATTTGCTTCAACATCAAGTAGATAAAGTAAGCTTGTAGAATAATTTAAAATATATACGTGAAAGATGACCAAATGTATCAGACTGAAATAAATAAATGTTTTTTTTGCCATCAGCTTTGTACCTCCATCAGGTACACCATATTAGCAACGTAGTTGATAAAAAATATGGTTATATACATTATAATAATCATACCAGATTGGAATTATAAAGTCACAGACAAAATTCTTAGAGTAGTGAGCCTCGGTTTTGGGGACTCAGATACACTGCTGGCACAATGAAATTTTCCCTTGACACAACTGACCGCCTTGGCAGAAGAAGATAGTGATAAAAGCGGCTCTAAACGTACACATGGGATACGAGTAGTCATTTGATAGAAAAAATAATTGGAATTACATTTGTTATTGTTTGTTATGTTTATTAATATTTCCTTCTATTTACGTGATATATACTCTTTTCCACAAAATCTAATTAGTTTATAACTTAACACGCTGGTTTCGAGAAAGACTGAGAGCAGACACTACAACTGCTCGTTACCTTTCACAACAATAATTGTGCTGATAAGCACTGACAAGACAGAGCGACGCGAATCGTGTTTCTGCCATCGGTGAGAAACCTTGACATAACGGCCCTAGTGCGTCATTAAATTTTCAAGGTTGTACATTTACAGGCGGTGAGGTGAACTTTTGCTGGGCTACTTGAAATACTCTGTTTCGAAATGAATCTCTTTTAAGAGAAGTGTTCAAAATCGGCCAGTTTCCGACCACATAAAAACAAACAGTTCAAGTAAATATAGATTACGACTTCCATGTCAGGTTTACTGTTGTGGTCCTAAGTAGTTCCAAGTATATCCCACAAAAGAACGAGAACCAATGTTTTCTGCAATGTTTAAGATTAAATGAGTTTTTAGCTTTTATTTTTATTGCAGAGACATTTCATAAAATTGCTTTAATATTAGTACAATTGTAGCACCACTAGTTTGGAAGTAATAATAGTTTTCGGACCATTTTGAGTAGAATGTCTTCAAACTTCATTTACACTTTTTCTACTTGTACTAAATACATTGAGTAATTAGACACGAACAACAGCTTGATGAGTTCTTTTATTTTTCAAAAAGCACACAAATGTATTTTTATACATATTTCTCATCGTTAATATTTTCTTTGTCATTCCTTTAAACTATATAGTATTTATATATTCAGGAGTTACAAATAATTTCTTATTTACAAAATTTATCAAACACTGCAAAGGTTTCGGTGAAAATAAGCTCAAATTTGTGCATTTTCTGATATGCTCAATCAACATTTTCTCAAACGACATTTTTCCATAAAAAGTATCATGTAAAAACAAGTTTTACTCTTCTTAAAGTCGTCTTTCATTTCAACTATTAGGAGAATGAAGAACTGAGAAAGTGTGAAAAAATGTATTTTAGGCGCCGTTATGTAACAACTTGAAAGAGGGTGGCGAAAAGGTATCCCAGACTAAACCAATTAGAAAACTCACTAGTTCGAGAACGAGAGAGTCTTTACCATTCCGTTGAACCTCAACGTTTTTGCGTGGAATGACTTAACTGTCATTCAACTCTTAGTAAATGATGTTTTTTTCTATTTCGTAATACTCTTATTTCCTTCCTAATATCATACGTAATCAATGCATAACATAGCAACAAATTAGGTTCGAGCAAAGTTTTATGAGGTCTATAAGTAAGCTAGAATAATTTCCTGGCATCCTCCATTCGTAATGCTCCCAGACACACAAGGGGCTCACTTTCCAATTCAGTTCTGTGGAACATCCCTCCATTTAATTCCAATGAGGGTGGATGTTAATACGGCAAAAATTTCAACAGTGTGCAAATGTCGGCGGTCCACCGTGTTTGTTCTGAGCTATTGACTTTGCCCGAATGTTTGGCGAAGCCAAACTGCGCTCCACGTGGCGCGCGGGAGAACTAGGGCTGCGTAGAGGGTGGTAGGACGGCGAGGACAACCACGACTGGTCTAATGAGGGATCGATTAGAGGGCGAATGGAAAGGGATGTTTAATAGCGATATTGCTTTTCTTTCTACGTATTCTTACTACCCACCCTACCGAGATCCTTACTTGCGTTGTAAAGAGAAAGTATTGTAATGCTGCGGCAGAAATTGGGGATATTTTGAACAGAAGAAAATCGTATAATGAGGTAACTGTACCAAAAGATTAGGTATATCTTGTTCTCGTTTGTAGCACTTTACTTCTTCTAAGACGTTATCTATTTAGAGTCCTCCATTGGTGGAACTTTGATACTGAAAATTCGATAGACGAACAGTCAAACAGACTTCTGCCGTCAGTGGTCACAACTAACCCCTAAACTGTTCAGTCGAATTTTTTCAAAATTGATATTTTCTAATTTATCTAAACAAACTCGTAGCCTAACTAGTTTGAGACGGATATTTTAATTTTTTGAGGGTAATTTTAATGAGGCATCATTCACATTTTCAAAATTATCTTATTAATTTTTTTAAACCTTTTCCATGGAGGGTGCAAAGAGTGCTTAAAAATGTCGCAAGTCTCATTATAGATGAAATCTCCGAATTTTCGAAAGCTGCTTATTTCAAAAAGTAATATCTGTTCGGCAGATTCCTACAAGTAAATTTGAAGTTCAATATTTCTTTCTTGATGAATGTGATTCAAAAAGATATCTTTGATTACGCCAGGTACAATTTTTTGAAAATGTGTCTAGTTTTTTTGTATTTTCTGGTTGAAATTTAGGCAACTTTTAAACAATTATTTTCTCCCGCCTAGAGCAAAGAACAGTATAGGAACTATCGCAAGTTCTATTTTCGGCGAATTCGCAGCATTTTAAAAATTACATTTAAAGGTAAACATCCAATATAGATAATCTACATTATTCTTATAAAATCTGCTCGAAAAACAAATACGATCGTCTTCCCCCCCCCTTTTTTTGTTGAAAAACGACTAGAGTTTGGGTAATTTCTCCTTTAAGTTAATTCAATTTATTAAAAACGACTCCAATTTATTACTATATTTTTCTCAGGAATAGAGCAAAAATGGCATAGCCCTCATTTTCGTTGAACATTTTGAATATTCAAAAATTGCATGTTATCAATAGTACTAAAAAGTATGTACTGCTGTAGCATCAGTTTTGTTAGCGTAGCAGCTTGGGTCTAACTGATGAAAGATGCAATCTTCTAGATTGAAAGATTATACTCGTAGAAATTACACTAATAAAACGCCGGTCTCAAGTGTTAAAGGGACTAGTGAGCGAAAACTCCACGGTGTGCTATGTCATGCTTGAGATGCTTAAAAATGTCCTTGGGAAGCGAATGTCCAATTCCCGTCCTTATCATAACCCGTAATCAGTTGGCGATGACAGGAATAGATAAATGTGCATGGTAGTTGTGTCGTGACGCTCAACAGGAAAAAAATCCGGCGCTAGGTTCTAATAGCCAAGTGACCTGTTCTTTGATACTATAACAACAATAAACCAAAATATTGCTGGCTAGGGTCGTATCCTTGATGAAATGTCTGACACTACCTCGATGTTACACTTTATCCTACGATACATTAGTTGATGAAATGGTGAATAATTATTTAGATGCAAAGTATGTGGATGAGTTGATTATAGAAATGAGAAAAGAGGAGCTGGGACTTCTCCCTTTGCTTATCGTTTTCATTTACGAATACTGTACTAAATTATTTGTGTCTTAACTATCGTTTTGGCTACGCAATCGTATAGATTTCGCAACAGTCCAAAGTAGAACTTTGAGAAAATTATATTGATGAAATAATGAATTACATTTTATGTGTCATACTTAATATATTATTAAGTGTAATTAGAGGTCGATTGAAAGGGCAAACAGAAAGGGAAAGCTGAAAGCTAGATCTTTATGTGTCGGTCAAGATTGTTCTTCCTCCTAGGCTTCCCAACATGTTTTGGTTTTATTCATCTTCCGACTAAACGTTTAGCGATTCTACCCTATATAATATTTTTAATATTCTCATTAGTCTTTCATGGATATTTCTCTGTATGATATTGGTGCCGAATCATTTGTAGCCCTAGTACTCCTAAACTTACGTGGTTTGGCATTACCGGAAGAATTAATAATGTAGGTGATAAATTAGTAGAGTTATAATTTAGATTAGAAACGTGAGTGAGTTTAAATGGTAATAGATATGATACGTGTCACGAGAGAAGGGGGAGGAGATGTTTACTGTTTCTTTTGACTACTCTTTCGATCTACTTTTGTATTTCTGTATCTTGGGACTAAATATTTAGAGATTCAATGAATCGTACAGCAACTCTTATAATGCTATATTTTGTCGGAATGTTGGCGATTAAGTACCAGTTAAACGATTCTTGATTTCACCTGGTCGGACGATATTAAATGGCACTATGGGACACGTCGCGTCGAAAGAGCCACTAAAGAGGATTGCTAATGCTATATCTTCATTTAAGAGTTCATAATGCGAACGCGTAAGTCTGTAGAAGATTCGTATTTCAAAATCGGAGTAATAGAAGGGTAAAAATTAACGATTTTGCGTACTTATTTGTTGATTGACCCCTTACACTTCCATTAAAACAGTGAGGCCCTTCAACGACGCTCGTGATTGGATGACAGTGTCCCCCTCTCTTGCCAACCCGTGACCTTGAAGAGACTTCCTGTTTTAATAAGACTATAGTACTTCGATGCATTTGCGACGTAGAAATGAAATTATAGTGGTATTCTCCAACACAAAAACAGTCAAATAGTTTTCTTTTACAGACATTATTACGCTATTGGTTTCAAAGAATGCTTCGAGTATTTTAGTTGAAAACATGAAAAACCAAGATAGATCGAGTTAAAGTAATACATTAAAACCTCTAGAATAAAATAGTGAAATATGTCACCAATCAACCTCACTAAGTTCATATTTAAAAAACTCTATACATTAAAATGGTTATTACTACATTTTGGGGGTCAAATAAATCTTCATAAGAGTTTCCAGTTTTTCCTTCCGTCGTTTATGAACACATTTTTCTTTCAACTAATGCAATCACATCCTTGAGTAAGATCAAATGTAAGATGAAATGTAATCAATTACGTAATAGAAGTTATGCAAACGGGACAGTGAGATAATTTCACGGATTTAACAGAAATTATCGTAAAATTATTCACTCCTCAACAACATGATATTTATTCCTTTAGAGGAATTGTTTTGGTTGTACATGGTAAACCTATCTCGCAACTTGTTGCTTTGTATGGCAGACACTCTTACAATTTTTAAATTGACACTCGCATAACATAGTGCAATATTTTTCACAAACCTCACGAAACGTCTGATGTTCCACAAGGAATTATTGTACGACATACATCTACCAGCGGTTGATTCACCTGTGTTTTTACAATCCTTGAAACATTCCACGCTAATATATATTACACTACGCTAAAACAGAGGAACCGCAGACCATGTACAAGTGACACCAAAACTTTTAAAAAGTGCTCAACGCCTAGATGCTAATGAAAAATTAATCAAGGTCCCTAAGTTTAAACATTTAATTTTCTGCAGACTATACCAAAGCAAAACAGTAAGCTTCATATCAGTTGTCCTTGCATTTACTTCGTGAAAAATTAAAATGCTTATTCATAGTCACTAACTGTGATTTAAATTGAAACAGTAAGGTGAATAGAATCGCAAAATGGTTAGGAGATCTTTACTGCACAATGAGAATCATCAAGAACTTATGGCATTGATGAAAAGAGAACTAACTTCGCAGTTGGGCATTTTTTTTTCTAAAATAAGAGCCAATAACATCTCATTAGTTTACAACGTCAACGTCTCTTTAGTTCAATCACAGTCTGGAAAAGCGGGAAAAACGAAAAGAACGGATCTTACCTGCATGTAAAGGACGATCTTGCAGCCGACGGTGCCCATGAACCACGTCTCCGTCACGTCCCACAGCACGGTGGGCGGCAGGCAGAAGAGGATCACCATGAAGTCCGCCAGCGCCAGGTTGACGATGAAGTAGTTGGTGACGGTGCGCATCGAGTGGTTGCGGTACACCGCCACGCACACCAGCGCGTTCCCAATCAGCCCCACGATGAACACGAGCGAGTGCATGGCGATCAGCCCCCACTCGTAGTGCAGCGGGTACACGTGCTGCAGCACGATGTCGTAGTACTCCGCCGTGGGCACGCAGTAGTCGTTGGTGCAGTTGAGCGTGTCGTTGAAGTCGTCGTAGGCGGGCATGAGCAGCGGGTCGTCGCCGTCGTCGTCGCCGCCGCCGGTGACGACGGTGGGGACGGCGGTGCCGCCGGTCAGAGAGTCGTTAGGCGCGCCGGTGTAGTTGTCCGGCGGCGGTAGGAAGGCGGGTTGCGGGTCCGACGCCGGGGAGGGTGGGCCCGCGGGCGGGGGAGGGGCCGTCGCCAGGAAGAGGATGGTGGCGAGGAACGCCGTCTCCGTAGCGTTGAGCGCCGCGAGGGCCGATGCCATGGTGCGGGTTGGTGGCGAAGGCAGGGCCACGAGCGTGTCAGAGCTCTCACCGCTTTGGGGGTGGCTCTGCTGGAGTCAGCGGGGGACCAGCTCTGCACCCAGGAACTATGTTCGGCGCACCCGGGTTGTTTCAATCATGCGCACCCAGCACGGTCATCGGTTGCGCGCTTCCAACGCCGATCCGCTCACCTGGTTCGGTCTTGCGGTGCGCTCGATTTTCAATCAAACGCACCCGGCTCAATCATTAGTCCCGCCCACCTTTCGAGATGCTGCGTCCCTCTCCTTCTGCGCGCACCCGGTTCGATTTGTAAATACGCGTCCCCAGCTCACACTTTGTGCGCACCAGTCTTCATTATCAGTTACGCGCACCAAATTCAAATGTACTGTTGGGCGCGCCCAAACGGTGTTGTTTTCAAAACAGTTTGGTCCTCTGTTGCGCGTTCCCGATTCGATTTTCAATTGCCTACGTACAGTTCAGTACTCCAACTCGGTCCCCTGTTGCGCGCACACAACTCGATCGTCAGATGTTCACTCACA
>BOPP01000006.1:12555269-12568801 GCA_017312745.1 Gryllus bimaculatus
AATTTTGACGCGTTGCCAGTCCGCGCGAACGCAAACTCGGCAGAAGGTGTTTCTCGTCGTCGGCAAAGCGGCATCGAAGTTGGTGCGTGTTATCAATCCGTCCGCGGTGGACTGCGAAGTTCTGCGGGCGGGGTGCTGGCGGCTGGCAGCCCCATGGCTCGCGCCGAAGTGTCGCGGTCAGTCGCCGCGAGTGGCGTAGGCCCGAGCTCGGAGCACCGCGGCGGCGGCGGTGGCGGTTGCTCAAAGACGAGTGCGGCGGCGGCGGCGACGGCAGCGCCACGCATGGCGTTCGGCGGCGGCGGCGGCGCGAGGCGCTACGTCAGCCTCCGGCTCCCCGTATTAGTGCCGCTTAGATTTCCGCCGTCCCCGCGTCGGTCACGTGCGCTGTAAACACGACGCGATGTGTCAATCCGATGATGAGGACAGGAACTGATCGCACTGCTGTTTTACTGCGCGCGTGGACGTGCCGTGCGTACATGAAAAAGACGAATACTTTGGTCGGTGGGTTTTGGTAGGTTTTGGGCAGATTTCCTATTGTACGTTCACATAAACAGAACTGATTGTGTACATGGTTTCTCACAATGCGATGAGAGATGTGTTCAGGACTAGAAACACAGGTTGCTATCGAAGATCAGGTCTTTGCTGTTGTACAAACTGCCACTTTTCTTAGAAGAGTTGTTAGTTTTGGGGACACTGCTCAACTTCGCGTTCACTCAAACTGAACTGTGAGTATGGAAGGCTCCACTCAATGTAAAACAGAGTCTGTTACAGTGTTAATACCACCGTTTCATTTAGTTTGGTTTCCAGTAGATCCACCTGCTCAGCCAAACACAACTGGAATTATGTGTAGTTCCACACGTCACAAAGTGACGCGTGTGACACTTCTTTCGAGAAGAAGGTGATGATCGGACCCAACATTTTACGGTCACGCGCTTTGGGTAGTTTTCTTGTCATGATCGAAACATGCACAATTTCTTTCAAGTACGCGAGTGGAAAATTACACGATAATAACGACAGTGCACTCGAAAACGGTTCCAAATAGACAAACTCGCAACACGATACACAGAATCACGTGCATACAGACCGGTAGCTTTCCCCAACCGCACACCAACAGTTATCATTCGCGTTTGAGAGTAAATCCGTAAAGAGCACGACCGAGATAACGTAATCACCATGAAACAACAGTTTTATGTTTCTTCCCGTTCAGTTCCCGCACTCGCAACGGTTTCACCGCTGTCACGCCGTTCCAGCTCTTGCGGTCGCAGCCTCCGTTCGTCTCCGGCAGATGTGGCACGGTCCCCGCTGGCCAGCAACTGAACGGCCAGCCTGGCAGCACACGCGGGCGGGCGGAATCTTCGCCTAGAGACGGCTCTGCTCGCTGGGAGCGCCACTAGCGCAGGACGGCGACGCAACTGCAACATAAGAAGGGATTTTTACTTTCTCGCGTTTAAGAAGGAACTTCTTAAGAAGAGAAAGTTATGCTGCGCGATTTTCGGCACAAAACTCTTTATTACAGAGTTCTTGTAACGAAAAGGTGGAGAAATCCATTGCTAAATTTAAAAGTAATCCTCTGACATAAGATATAGCCAGAATCCATGTTTTGTGGGTCCTTGATACACAAAAGTCGATGGACGGCAAAACGTTGCGTCCGACTGTCCATCTGTGAAGAACTCTAGCGGCAAACTGTTCAGAATTTTTCTTCAAAATTGATATTCCTCAATTGATCTGACTGATGTCGTGGACCCTTGAATTTGATGTCGATATTTTAATTTCGGGGGCTACTTCCTATAAAGCCCCTGGGACATTTTTCAAATTTAAAAAAAATTGTCGCCATCGATTTTCTTTATATTTTGTTTTGGATATCCTATAGAACGTTTAAGAGAATGGCGTAGGTCTCATGTTTGTTTAATACTCACATTTTTCGAAATTGAAAAAATTCAAAAAATTTTCGGCCTATTCCTTCAACTAAAATATTAAAGAAATAAATTTTCCCTTAATGAAATTTCGTTGATGGATAGTCTAAAGAACGTTTAAGAGAAGGGTTTAGGTCTCGTGTTGGTTAAAAACCCTTATTTTTCTACATTTAAACAAACTCCTACAACGACAATGAAGAATAATTATGAATTTTTCTTAGTGAAATGTGTTCATCAATTACAGATCTTTAAATAAGTCCACGTCCATTTTTCAAAAACATGAGTATTTTTTGCGAAATTTTGTATCAAACATTGGCAATTTTTATATTCTTTGTACCACTTTTTCTTAAAAACCGCTCAACGTTTATTTTATTAAATTGAGAACTCGGCATAAAGGATGCTTAAGAAATATTGCTATTTTTGAGAAAATTATTGAAAACTTCAAATACACGTTTCAAATTCAAGAAGCGATGAAACAGCCAAATGAATAATGAAAGGGACACGATTTATATTTTTATGTACGATATGATCAATGAAACTTTTCGCCAAGTGATTATTACCAGGAAGTGTCGGAGAAACAGTGTACTCTTTTAAGTGATTTAATGGAGTTTTCGTATAATGCAATATGTATATGACGTGAATGACTATATAATGCAGTAATATCTCCATTATTAGGGTTCATCAACGTCACTTTGGTCAATAAATTAATTCAATTTGATAATCGATAGAATGAAACAATTGATTGTTTTTCCCTACACCTAATAAAGGCTTAGTTGATTAGTGACTATAAAAATGGTACGATTGCAAGTCAGGTTTCCTTAATAAATAAATAAGTTATATAAGTAATTTAACATTTAAAATCTCTTTTTCTGTTTAGATTTAGGAAAATTATTGAATATGGGACACCTGTTTGGGGGTTGTGTGTAGGCTAACTGATAGATGTACGCATCGTACAAATGAATTGTGTAATTGCGTTCAGTACCACAGGTTACAGCATAAAGCGTAAGTAAATTACCAGGACGCATTTATTGAGTTATAGGTTATTGGATGTTGCTGATTATACTCGAAATCGAAATGCTTGCTGTGGTTGCTCTTCTGTTGCACTTCATTATTGCAGAATTGTATTTCAATGACATTAGATCTACGAATGAGTGATAATGGGAGCTGAGATTGTTATACAGCATAGGTTTTTGATCCATTTAATTGATTTCGCACTCTTTGTTTGCGCACCCAAGTACGCAGAACAATTGTTGGAGCTATTTGGTTGACGTTTGTCGCAGTACACCTGAGGACGCATTCAAGAAGAAATATAGAGAATCGTATAAAATACGTAATTTGAAAAAATGTTTATCCGGCCTAGGATTATTTGTTAATAAGCACCGAAACATACTCGAGAGACAAATATCTCAAAAACAATAATGGTTTAATATCGGCATTTTATTGAAATAATAATAATAATAATAATAATAATAATAATAATAATAATGTGGTTATTACTAATATTACAGTTATTATTAATATGAAACCCATTTATCTAAATGTTTCGTAGAGTTCATAGAGTAGTTATTGATATGATGATATTTTCTGAAATCAGCCTCAAATCCATGCATTATCCATGTGTTGTCTTTGCAGTTATTTAATATTAAACATTTTGAGAAAACACAGTTTAAGAACATAATAATATCAATAAGAATATAATGAATGTATCCTCCATACAGGGACTGAATTCAACCTAGCTATATAAAGACTGTATAAGACTGCCTGTATAAGACTGCCTGCCACAGACGGGACTCGAACCCTGTGACATTCCGATCAGAGCCACTCCAGTGACACTAATTGATACCCTGAGCCACCTATATTAAGGATAACTGTGGCAACAAATGGAGAATGATATTGATTACGTAGTTAATGGTTAGGTGATGACTACAGATTAAAATAAGGCAAAATAATGTACTTGGCATAAGGATCTGTGTATTCGGTCAGATGGAGAATGCTATTTATGATGTAATACTTCCATAATTTGACAAGTATGGATTCTAATGTGGAACGCTATTTAGAATGTTTTTTTATGAGCTAACTAGGACGTCAACTGAGAAATACCATTAACGACCAAATCAATCGAAAAAGCTGATTTTAGGGTAACATACATTCTATTTTATATAGGACGAATTGTAAATACGCTGCTTACTGGACGAATGCAAAATACTTTTCAATCTTAACGACTTTCATAGTAACGCATTACGTGCTCAAAGGAAAAAGACTATTGAGAAATGCTCTTAATGAATCACAGGAACTAACAGCATTGTGAGTAATTCAGGAATGCTGTTAAGGACGTATTTAACTTTAAGAAGGATTGGGGGCTAAATAAAACGTTCCTTTTCTACGTAGCACGTGTTCTTAATGAGTACACTTTAGTCAGGAAATTTCATTTCAGAAGTTTCATGTTCTGTCTGTGCTATATTGTGATAAGTGTAGTTTATAGTTTTGTGCATTTTGGTGAGTAGTTAGTAGAGTTAATTGACCTTTTTGTTAATTTGTGATACTTTATATCTTGTTTGGGAAAAAAACATTGCTTTGGAAACATGTTACTATAAGAACCATTCAAATCATTTACTCTGAAAGTGGTGCAGTAGATTGCAAAATAAACAGTAAAAACATATAGTACATTTATTAATGAAATAGTTCGTATTAAAAATGCATACCAAGGGAAAGGCACGTTTTTGTATTAAATTTTTTATTCACATTATATTTGTAATAAAACAGTTATTACAAATGAAAATATTAAAAATCTGCTCTATTGAATGTAAAATGTGCTATTCTAGCAATAAAAACTCAATAAAAAGCATTGGATACAATTTGAGAAAACGAAACATACGACGAACATCTTTAATACGTTATGTGAGTCCCCTCCTTATCCTTAAAGTTAAATATATCCATAACCTCATTCCTGAAATACCAACCATGCGATTAGTTCTGGTGGTTGAGTGAGAGCATTTCTAAACAGCCTTTTTCCTTTGAGCACGCGGTATGTTCCTCTGGGTTGCTCTCGTTGACTGCAATGGCTGCAGCCGTTCAGGTCGAGCTACTCTCTGCACCCTAACACCGCACAGCATATGGAGCCGCTTCCCTCCGCAGCGCCGGGCGAGCGGCGGGCGGGCGCCGGGCGGGCGCGCCGCACGTGGCCGCCGCTTTAATTGCACATTCGGCCCAAGATAAACTCGGAGGCCGACTGCCGCCGCTCCGCCTCCGCCGCCAGCCTCGGCCGACCGGCGAGCGCGCGGCGACCTCCGGAGAAGGCCACGGGCGAGGGCGGTTTTCGCGCAGCGACGGCAGCTTGGAGCTCGTCCCGGTTGGGGCGGTACTGATCGTGGGAGATACCTGGTAGGGGAAAACCCAGCCAGCCGACGGCAGGTCGGATTTCACCATCACGCGAGGGAAGAATACAGTATTGTGTTATTGTATTGATGCCTTATTTTCCGTGGCGAGACTCAGGCCATCAGACCCGCTCTTCCGTCTGACCACGCAAATTTCGATACGCTCCTTTCACCCACTAGCGGAGACAGGAGGAATATCTTGAACGACGAAACAGACAATTTGAATTTATCTCACAGGCTTCATTTAGGCTTGAGAATCTTTTAAATGCAGTAAATGTACTAACATTAGACAGGCGGCTTTACTTCCCCTCCGAAGGAAGACGTACGAAAGATTTTCTCGACCTTAAAAAATCCACGGTTTCGAACCCGCGAGGTATAACAGTCCGATACGCTAACCTTTACACCTCCGCCGCCACAGTCACCTCCCGGGATAAAACGTGCAGTACATTACCACAAATGTCCAGTCGGGAGCTTAGAGCTTGTATCGTCTGGAGCGTTGCACCGTTGGTGGGAGATACCTGGTTGGGGAAACCCCCAAAGTTGACACCGGATCACACCAACCAGCAAAGGAGGGTCACCGCCGCCTCCGAGGAGAAAATATGTAATACACTTATGGGACTAATGACATCAGTTGACGCGCTCGAAATCACGAATCTACGTGATGCACTGAGGTTTCGCGAACCGCTTCTCAGGCAATCCTACGTTCGTTCACGCAGCCCGCCCGTTCGACCGTCTTCCATTCAACTACCTCGAGAGCAGGGAGATCGGTTCTCCTCTCTCCCTTTGGTCGTATTTTTGTTGTATCTTTCCCTAATTTATTTTTTAAATATTTTTTTTAATATGACATGTTCTCTTGTAACAAATCTGTGTTTTCGATTCATTTTAATAATGAAGTTTGTTGAAGTTGATAGTGTCCTTACAATGCAGTTTTTTTCTCGCTTTTCACTAAACATCAGATATGAACACCCACAGCGCGCATCGTGGTCTTAGATATTTAATCTCTCTGCCTCTCGCCACAGATGCCGAGTTCCGAAGGAAGCGATTGCCATAGTGTGCGCGTCGCAGCGGCTTCCTGCATAAACGTGCAATGCTTTTGACCCTTCCCCCGCCTTTGCCGAATTTCCCTTCAGGCAACAGCTGAGTTCCACCAAGCTATATATTTTGTTCAGAAAAGTCGCCGTCGGGGCTCGAACCCTAGGAACTCTCAGAGGCAAAACTTTTTCACAGAGCCATCTCAGCCGGTGAATGACGTAAAATTGGTAGAATAAGAGGCAGTGGTGGGAAAGCATATCCATTAGGCATTATATCACGAGCTCTTATCCTTGTAGTGAAAGTCAGTAAGCAAATCACCATTACAATCATCAACCCATCAAGAGAAGCAAAATGGTGTAAAGAATCGTTTTCAGAAGACAGCTAACTCTCCGACACTCCGCTACGCAACGACTGGCATTTTGTAAGATTCTACGAACAACTCGAAAGATAGTCCATTGTCCTGTCTCATTTGACCGATGCGCTTTGACGTTGGAGACAGGAGACAATAAATGTGTAGCACAGTCAGAAGTTGCCATGCAGAAGATAATTGTCTTAGATAAGTCGACTCACCACAACGTTATCTCTAACTTTAATTTTGCAGATTGCAGAGATTTTTTCACAATAGTGCCCTGCTTTTGGATGTTTGATCCAATGCGTTAAAAAGTCAACTTTACTGTGGGTAAAAAAGTATTAGGACAACTCACTCATAACTCATAATATTTAGAATAACTCACTCATAACTCAATAATAATAATTGGAAATTTTTAGTATTATAAGTCTTACAATGTACTTTCATATAATGCTACATCGTCAAGAGACATCGGCCTTATTTGACCTTGAAGCGTGATCTTTGTTTTTATTAATTACAAATATTAAGTGTGGATTTTTTATTCGCACACTCCCAAGTTTAATAATATTTTTCAATTAAAAAAAATATACACACATATTTACTTGTACTATTTGATAAATTAGTTTATTGTACATCCTCGTCTCCCTGGTTAAATATTCCTTATTTCGTACGCATCAATAGTCCAGCCCTTTCTTGGCAACCAGGTGTGCATGAGAGCGCTCGACGGGCTTTGACTTTTTTCTAGGGCTTTTTCCAGCCGGCAGCTGTTTACCCTTTATGTCCTGATGGATCCGACCATACACTAGACGCCAATACACTTGCGGGCTCTTACGATCTGAGGTCATCAGAAAGGGATAATACATAGATGAGAGATAAGGGAGAAACAAGTATGCCCAAGGCGGGGCTCGAACCCGCGACTTTTTGGAACCGAAGCGCTGAGTTGGTAGACGCTCTTAATCACCTTGGCCATTCAGAGCATCTAAGACTTCGATTTTAAAAAAACAATCATACATTTATTATTTTTAAATCCATCGATTATTTAATGACATTAATCAAAAAAATTAGTCTACCTACACTTCATTTATTTCGAGTACAAAAGCCCGTCATTATTGCCTTCCTACGAAGGAAATTCTTTCCCGTCTCCGATTCAATTACATCTAGTAATACCAATAGTGGGCGTGTGTTTGTGCCTGCACGTGAGTTTGGGTGTTTTACTCTTCGGTCTTTAATATCAAACATGTCAACTTTAATTTGTTCGCTCCTTTGTTGCACTATAGATTGAGACTCCTGGCAATCTGATTACGACTTTATTACGTAAAATATGGCAAAAAATAATACGTTTCATTGAAGAAACAAGGATTCTGTTCTCGTTTTTATTGCCATCATTGGCCTAACCGGCTGGGCTAGCAACATTCAAACCCCGAGCAAAAAAGCCTCTATTTCTGCTCTTGTAACATACTAATTCTAATATATTAAGCGTATTTTAAAGATTATTCAAGGGTTTACTGTACTACAATATAGAAATTGTACACATTAATTCGAATTTGTTGCTATTGGTGCAAGGATAATGTTGGAAACTCATCTACATTATGTTTCTTTCAAATTATCATCAAAGTAGTATGTTTAGAAGGTGACAACTCACCCTTTATTATTGTTCGTTTCACAATTAAATTGCTCTTATTTGGCTGAAATATCGCCGTTTCAAATCTGCAAAACATAGAGAAGGAAAGGAAAATCAGAGATAGCGTACGTTAAGGAAGATGACTGGAAACTGCAATAACAGAGACGAAACAAACAGAAAGCGAGATTTTCTGAAGGATTCAATGAATGTATTTTCGATCGACCGATACAACATTATCAGAATGGACTGCACGAACTTTATTGATTCATTCTATTCTTCTCCAAAGTAATGAGTCCATTAATGAAAGACTATTGTATGAGAAGTGATTGCTACATCACAGACCATTTAACCCAAACGAGACCATAAAATAATAATGGGCGAAAAGCGAGTCGGATGCAAAGTTTTGAAGGACAAGGTCTGACCCCGTGCGTTATGTCATGCACATCTAATAATCAGCTGGATAACGCACAATCTTACAAAATGATAATAATAAAAACGTTCGTACATGCAACATTCGAAGTCTTTACTCAAGTGCTCATAAAATTAAGTAGTTTTGTTTTTATATAGATAGGTTAAAACTATTGATTATATTATTTTGTTAAACATACCTACTGTCAGCTCTACGTCATTACGACCAATTACCATATCCCTTTTGTGGTGTACCTCGTAAACGGTGCAAAAAATAGTTTCATATTCAGAATCTTTGAGAAAAAGGTGACATTTACTTCTACAATTACCTCCATTACTTATATCATGCGTTATAAATATTTTCAAAATGTATGAAATTTATTATATTTCGTCTTTTATTAAGACAATTTCATTGCGTAATTCAATTAAATTTAGTGCAAGGAGACGTGCGGTACTGAACAGTCACTCCGCGTGGTTTATCCCGATTCAAAGCGTTCGATTTCTGTTTCTTGGGTCGTCAACTCTGCAAATATGCCACGTAAGCGCTCGCACAACTCAGCTGTTAATTCTGCTTAGCTCAGCGACAACAAGGCCACCGCATGCCGGTAGAGTTCGCCTTCACGTAAATTACCCTTGTGTGAGAGAGGTACTACAGCTAGAGTTCCAGCGCATGATAGATAAACGAGACAAACCTCAACATTGATCGTCAAGTAAATTATTCCCGAGCTATCTTTTTGATGCAACATATCTTAAATTCTAATGGAGGAGGCTTATATTCTCACGTTTACCTGAACATTTTAGTATTATTTCAAGTCAGAGAACGACCCGATCTCCACACTTTACATTCATTTTGGAGTGAGTTAGAAAAGTGAACCCTTTGCATAAGAACAATCACGACTAAACGGTCAAGTTTTTTTTCATTGACCTCTTAAAGCATTCATTTTTGTTCTGTTAATCGCATGTGTAATTTACGTTTATCAGATTAAGCCTGGAGTTATTATAGATCGACATAGAGTCAATAAAGGATGCTGCTGAAAAGCAACAGCCGGTATTTATAAAAGTCGAAGGCCGTCATTTGCGACATTATCGTATTTCCTTCAATACTTTATGTAATACCACTTTCTTATAAGAAACAAATAATATAAATAAGAAATAAATGTTCTTGAAATTGGAGCACTCGTACACTATTTTGGTACAACAGAGTTTCGGTTCTTCTTCACTGTCGGCGAACTGTCAAAAACCTTAATGGCAGTTCAAAGTAGCTTTTCATTCCACTATTACATAACAATACATTAACACGAAGAAATGTTTTACCGTAGTTGCTCTTTTCAGTAAAAGTCAGCAGAATTAATGCAGTTTTACGAAGAATGGCACTGCGGATTACATAAGCTGACAAAAAGACTGCGCTTGAATGCAACTAGTGATCCCTAGAGACTAATTATCACAATAATCATAATAGGACTGCCAACTTTTACATTCTGCACACAAAATGAGTAGTATGTTCGACAGCAGAAACAATCGCTTTATTACAGTTCAGAAATGTCTTCTTTAATAGATCAGCGTGCAACAACTAACTCCGTAACTAGCCGGCTAACATTCACATTATCCAAAATGGGCGGTAAAGTCCGAAGAGGTAACAACTTCAAGGTATCCTTTGGACTAAGCTGGATGAAGTTTGAATTAGTCACCAAGAGCTGGCTAGCAATGTGACGTACGTTACGGTGACGATGATTGATAAACAGTGCTCAGACTGGCGGTAGGTAGTTTCAAAGGCTAGTGATAGAAAATGTGTGTAGTTCTGTGTATCACTTTTTAATTGTGTATTACTATTTACATGATAACATCAAAGTCGGTACTTTCCATTCCGCTGCCGTTGGTAAACACTTTATGCAAAATCCTTCATATGTTGGTCTTGTTACATTACTATTACAACACAATTACTGCATTTCATATCCTAAATGTGTCATTCGCATTCATTGCCTGAAATATAAAGAAACAGATGCACAACCTGATCTGAAACGTAACTTTCAATCATCTAACAAACCTTTGGTTTCTTTTTTAACCAAATATTCACATGACATTGAAGCTAGTTTAACCTAAACGTATATAAGATCCAGTAAAAGTCCACTAACATTAAAAAAAACATTCCATTTTATTTTCAGCTTACTCGAATGAATTTTATGTATTGTAATAATTTTATCATAATTTTAGAAGCTAAACTAGCACTAAATTTTAATAATCTATCGCTGAGATGTTTCACGATCCATTATTAACTATTTTAGAACATGGAAAATAAATTATTATGGCAACCCGTTTTTCCCTTTGTTTTCAATGTTACTAAAAACTGCTAGTGCGTTTCTCCAATTTAATATAGCTATATTAATATAGTTTCTCTAAAATAAATTATTATGGCAACCCGTTTGTACGGTTTTTTCAATGTTACTAAAAACTGCTAGTGCGTTTCTCCAAATTATTTATGTTTATAGAAAATACACGCAAAACGAAGTGTTGTGAATCTCTGTAAAATGAATGCCTCTCGAAGCATAATTTTGAGGCCCATAGCCCCAATGGTAGGCCCAAGGACGATCATGAAAGGGTGTTCCGGAGCGCGCCGTTGTCGAGGATGAGAAATTACCTTCGAAGGAGTGTCACAATAAAAAGTTATTCCCGCGCTGTAGGAAGGGAACCGAAAAAAGAGGAGCTTCATCTTCCGCTGATGCATCTGTCATCCGCCGACTGCCGACGTGGGAGAAGAAGCTGTAGAGCGGGCTGGGCGGAGACTTGAAATTCCACTGAGCATGGCAGAAAGGACCACTGCAATGTCCATAGTACCAGTATAATATGGAAAGGATTTATTGGTTATTAAGGATTTATTTCTCAAGTTAATTCAAATATGTTAGGATTAAATAACGTAATTGTTTAGGATTTGAGATTATGAATATGATTGTCGCGAAATCTTAATTGTTGATCCACGTGGCGTTAAAATGGTCATACATTTCCCATACCTAATATAAACAATATAAATAAGTATTATTAAAATTCCGTGGTTTACATTCGAAGACTATCTAGAAGTTGTAGTGATCTTTTGAGATAAAGACATGTATTATACATGATATATAATATATGATATAATCAGATTCCATCTATTAAATGTTTTAAGCACTATCTTTTTTTTCTTCGCTATTTAAGGTCGCATCAACTACTAGGTCATTAGCGACCACTATTGCTTGTAATGGTATGGTAACTGTGGGTTGACACGATAATGAAGATGATAGGGGGTGAAAGGACGAACCAAGCCCGAGGCGGGACTCGAACCCGCGATCCTTCGGCCCGAGTTCGCTACTGCACTACTGCCTTAGCGATCTCGGCCACCGGATCGGCAAGAACTATCTTGTAAAACATATAAACACAAAAAAGGACTCAGAGATACACAGATATTCAATAAAAGCTTTCATATCCTATTAGAGATATATTCGGTTCCAATTAGTTCCTAGTTTTAATGAATGCTTTCGATTGAACGACTTGAAAAACTCATTTTTCTGAAGATACGTTAATTCCTGTTGACGATAATGTTTAAATAGTACGACAAGGGATTTCTCGCCTTGCAAGAACTCCCTAATAAATATGCTTAATTTACTACAACTAAACATGTGTGCATTTGTACCTTTTTACGACAATATTAGCCACATCCGTCAGAAAATGACATTTCGTCTCTACAGTTAATGTACGTCTACACGCAATTAATATCAATATTTAAATTATTTTTATAAATAAATTTGAGAAAATCTCAAATTTATTTTGGATTATACAACTGTCGGAAATAACCAATCCTTTAAATACGCAATTCTGTGCATTGATGAAATCTCTCGTCTGAGAGCTCTCAGACGTTATCCAATGGGAGGGTGCAACTAAACTATTGAAATACATGCACTCTTGAGTCTGATGTAAAAATAGGCGAAAAATGTCCAGAAAAGAAATTATTTTGCAAATAAATTAAGATTTATGGTTATAAATCATTACCTCTAGTACTCCAGGGCTTTAAAGAAAGCTATTACAAAAATTTCATCGGTAATGGTTCAGTAGATTAAGAGATTATCGCGCTGTAAGTCAACGCACTTCTGTCTTTGAATTGATTAGCCCTCTTTTTTATTTACCTCTTTCATATTTTTATTTATCTCACAAACTCACTCACTACTGAAGATGACGAAACAAAAATATTACAAAACTTGACATTTTTGAAGGAGTCCAATTCAAAACAAAGCTTTGGGTATTTGATTTTTTTTTATTTTAAAAGTCGTTTTCATTTAATAGAAAGAGCATAAAAAAGGCATTCAAAACTTTTGACATAAAATTAATAGACTTGGTAAAATATTAAGTTTTAAAAATCATCATTCTGTCATACTTAAGTCTTCAATATTTAAAGACAACTGCGTTTATTTATACATCTGCTACATGTATACATATTAGTGATTTTAAAACAGCATCTCTATTGCAATGATTAATTTGTGTACGTGTAATTGATGTATAAATAAATGCAGTTGTCTGTAAATATTGAAGCCTTAATTATGGTTGAATATTAATGCATAGACAACTAGTGTAGTATACTCAATAATAATCGTTTCAAAGCGATAATTGCACCTACTCCCTCGCCCATGGCATTCCAGACCGTTTCCGTCGCTCCGCGGACTACGAGATATCCTGGGCTGCGCAATGTCATTCAGCGCTCTACGAGGCGTTCGGAGCGTCGGCGGGGCTGACCTCGCGCGGGCCTTTCACAAACACACAAACAAACGAGCCTTTTACGAGCAGCAGCTGCTCACGCCGTATTGGCCGAA
>BOPP01000006.1:12586782-12601782 GCA_017312745.1 Gryllus bimaculatus
GTGCTCCGCCACCCTTACCCGCCCTCGGCCCCGCCTGCCCGACACGCCTCGCCCGCTCACACATGCACGTTCAGATCCTCGGCGATCGCCACACTTGACCGCGTCCCTTGAGCGGTGCGTACGTGTGACTTTCCTGGGCTCTTTCTCCTCTCGTCCAGACGCCCCAGCGGCGCACGTCGTCTCCCGCCTCACACTCCGTCCTAACCCGCCAACCCGCCCCCGAGCTGATCCCCGGCGAAAGCTGCAGTCGGCTGCCTCCGCCTCGCCCCACACCCCGAGCATTTTCTTGGGCCTTTTCTGCCATCTCTACGTCCCACCAATCCATCCCGCCCACGTGTATGTTTTTCCAAAGAGATAAAGGAAATGAATAAATGGAACACGCCTGGATTGCCCTGTATAATGGCAGGTGATTGAAAGCGTTTACATGTTCAGGTAGTTGGGTTAAGTTGGCGAAGCAAAAGAGGAGACAAACAATTAGATATGCCAATTTGACTCGCTTTACTCGCGGATTTCCGAGCCCATTCTGCACGATTCCGGTCTTGGAAAATCAGGATTATCAAAAGACACCCTTATGTGCAGACAAGGCAAAAGTTTCAACATATGTTATGCCAAAATAGATATGTGTCTTAGCTTGACTCACTTATCTCTCGAAACTACTATGAAACATTTCTTTTTTCTAGGGGGGGTCAGGCTTTGAGGGGATGGCGATTTCGACTATCTGCGCCAGGTATCCACTATGTACCTCATGGGGACACATATTAACCTTTACAATACTAGACACACACGCATACTTCTCGGTCTGTGGACAGCAGCAAAGAATTTATGACGGGTGATGATGGAAGACGGGTGATGATGGTAGGCCTTCCGCAACAACACACATACATGAAAGACAAGGGACAAACAACCATGCACATGACGGGACTCGAACGCGCGACCCTTCCGATCGAGGCGCGAGTAGGCGCCCGCTCTACCCACCACGGCCACCACCGCGCCCGCTCTACCCCACACTATGAACATATTTGCATTTATACCTAAATAAATACACCCGTTTCACTGGTGATCCATTTAATCATGTGCAGTAACTGCTTGCTTACGTGTGCATGACACGATCACCCGACACCGTCCTGCAAGCCTCTGTCTTCGCTCACTGATTTCGAGTTAGGACAACAGGACCCTTCACCACGCAATAAGTCTTCTCGGTCACTCGGTTCCACCCCAAGCTTTCACCTCCATCCCGCGCCTCTCCAATTCAGCGATCACCCGCTTCCGTTTAGCTATGCTGCTTATACCTGTCCCTCCTCCCGCGTTACATTTACCCTGGAGTGACGTTCCCCCATTGATGAGGATATCCAGAATCAATATATCTCGCAACTACTGGCGTTTTCCTCAACGAGGTATCTCCCGCCAGCGGGGCAACGCCCCTGCCATGACAAGCTCTACGCTCCCGATCGGTCTCCGACATGTGTGGTAAAATATTGTATGTTAGTGTGTATGTGTGTGTGTGTGTGTGTAATGTGTGAGATGAGGATGGGACAAGAAAGAGAAATTATAGGTCGCGCCGTTTGTTACGGTAGTGACCAGCATTGGCCTGGTGTTGATCGGAGAATGAACATGTCGTAGAAGATTAACTCCTATTCTCTTTTTTATTTAAGGTCGCATCAACATCCATATCATTAGCGGCCACTATTGCATTTAACGGTATGGAAACTGTGAAGTTGAAAAAGATATGGTGATTATAGGGGGGTGGAAGACGAACCCAAATACAACCATGCCGGAGATCCTTCGGTCCGAGATCACTACCGACTTAACGATCTCGGCCATCCGGCCGGGCCCTCCTATTCGTTGTTACTGGAGTTGAGGTTCATCCTGTGAGTTGTGTCCCGAATACACCGATCCCAGCGGCTGCGTCCTCCTCTGCCGCGCCCGCGCTCCCGGAGCAGGCCTCCGCCCCGCCGCGGCGCGCCGCTCGCCGGCTGAAAGGACTGGAGCGCCACGCGGCACGGCGATCACTTATTCATCGGCCTCCGCGTAACGACGCCCTCTCGCCGAGACCCCCACCCCACCCACTCCCCTCCCCTCCCCCGGCAGTGCCGCAGCGCCAGGCTCCAGTGCAACGGGGCTCGCGACGCAACAATGGGGTTGGAAGAAGAATTGGCAGCGTTGCGCGCTTGTTTCGGTACACAGCTCTATTGTTTGATTGCTTCTCGTGATTGCATTCCGTTTATGGGGTACGATTCTTTAATATCTCAATGAATAAAAATAATTATTATTTATGTTTTAATCATGTATTATTAGTAGTTATTAGTTTATAACAATTTATTATTATGTGTATTAGAGCATTATTTTTATTAATATTTATTTGTATTATTATTAATTAATATTTATCGTTATTCGTTTATAGTAGTATTAAGTAATAATTATTATTTATTTGCATTATTATTATTATTATTATTATTATTATTATTATTATTATTATTGTGGTTTTTATCACTTCCTCATCCAGTGGGAACATTCTGCACATTGTAAGTCATTGTTTTAATAGTTAATAGGTCACTACAGTCTCGTGACTTGCCAACTACCTTAATTTAATTTTATATAAATTTATAGTTTCTACATGTTCCTCACCACCCGTCTAAGGGGGTACCAGAACAGTTAATTTTTCATTCAGATCTTCGCGCCACCTACTCCACGCGTGTTTCCCTACATGTTCACTCATATATTCTCCTCGTATGTTATTCGCTTGTTATCTGGGTTGTTCCCCACATGCTCCCTGTCATGTTTGGTTCAGGATATTGGTATAACTTTAATTTAACGGTATTGATTTCATGGAACGCTACACTTTTTTTACGAGAGTAGATAGGTCTTCCGAAGATCAAGTCAGCAAAACCATAAATGTTGGTATTTGAAGAATAATGTACAGCACAAAATAGTATGTAATTCAGCATACAAACTGCAGGTTCTCTGACATTCGTGGCACATGTAGTGCAAATAATGTACAGAGAATTTAGTATACATATACATATCTTGGTGTATACATAACATTCCAGAATGATGTTTAATTTTGTGATCACTGTGAGAAGTGATTGTATTATCCCAAAATTTCTAAACCTACTTCATTTCATTAATGTTGTAGGATAAGTACTGAAAGTCACAAAACAAAATGCTTGGACTTATGTTCTGCGCATAGTACCCACATTTATGTACTTTATTTTTTTAACCTTTCTACATGACTTCATTTCGTGCGATGTAATTGAAATGTTTCAGCTAGTTTATTTATCTTCTTAGGAACGAGGCATCTAAACAACTATTTATTTACATGACCATTAAAGTGGTAGTATCCAAGCGAGTTAAAATTAGCAAAGTGGTTATTCTTATTTAGATTTCAGAAATCGTTGAATATCTCTCTCTTTCTCTTTCACAAAACCTAATAGCAATATTCATACTAAAAATATTATAACATTATTATTGGTGGATAAGCAAATAATTTCTAGTAATAATGACAAAAAGGTTAAAGACGACAAGACCAACTACAACGACCAAAAACACTTCCCTCGCGACACACGTTAGAAAGCATTTTCGTATGTTTTCAAAGAATTACATTGAATCACACTTTCTCTAGCTTCTTCATATTCCTTTTCTATTTCGTAAGGAAACTAGTTTCAAACCATATTTCCATTAATTTTAAAAGGATTTTCATTTGCAATCAAGTTAACTTCACAGCCCTCTGTATATTCTGTATGAATACGCAAGATTCATAATATATGTTGCCTGGCACCGATACTTTTAAAATATTGTAAATGATATTTTATTTTTAATGAGAACAACATATAAATTAAATAAAAATTTGTATAATCTTCGGGATCTAAGTTTTAAAAAAAGGGAGAACTATTAACAATTTTCTAAACATTTGCGAAGACAGGGGTAAACAGAATACGTATACCCATTTCAACGAGAACAAACTGCGCATTTATTTACAGGAGAAACATTTCTTTGAATTCCCCACAAAATGAAACTGCTTTTTATAGCCTTCACGTCTTTCTAGACACTACAAAGATTAACAAATACAACGTCCAAAGATTTGAGGTAACACACTGAAAACCAACTAGAATAGCTACTTGGCACTTAGTAGCGGCTGTCATAGGACATCACAATAATTTTACACGAAACAGTAAACCCCAATCTAAACACTTGCTTTTAGACACATCAAAACTCTTAGCTACTCAGTACATTATCACATTGGCAGCCCAGACGTATGTAAAATTCTGTAGGAAAAAATAGCGAAAAATTACAAATGTCTTAGACATCTCGGCCAATGGCCGAGAATTCACTTCAGTGCTGGTTCAGTAGTTTCCATGATGTAGATTTTTACCATGGTACCAGACAATGCCTTGTTTCGACACGCCACGCCACGACATGCCACGACATGACACGCCTCGCCACACTACGACACGACAGGACATGACACGACACGAAACATGCGTCAAACCATCCAAAATCTCTAAGATCCCTTGCGAGCAAGAGACTTATGAAGGCGCCTGGCTACAGCAGCCGCTCCCACTTTCCGTGGAGAGCGGAGGGAAGGAGTGGCTGCTTTGTGTCAGAGGCTGTGAGAGGGCGCCAGCAAACGGCGTTCATCGGCCACTGGGGGCGCAGCCGGCAAACCTCGTCGAAGTAACTTGCTTGAGCCAGCCAGCGCCAAAATCAACATTTTTTGATTTTTTAAAGTGGGGCTTCAGAAATTCATATTCTGGCCCCATTACCCATTGCTAACACCATGGAGCGCTCAACTGGGTGGGAAATTAATAGATAACACATGTAGCGGCCAACTGGGTGGAAAATTAACAGTTCCGTAGTCTGCACCGGGACAAATAAGTAAACAAGTGCTCAGCCAACGCCTTGTTGATTTATTTTCTAACCAAGCAATTAAAACATCACTTACATATCTCGTGTAGTAATAATAATAATTGTTATTAGTAGTATACGTTATGAAACGGAGATGTAAAGATGAGTATTGATACATGAAAGTGAAGTGATATTACGACATGAACGAGGAACGAGCAATAATCATGAACTTCAAACGCGTGTGTTTTAACATCCATTACATCCAGTGTCATTCAGTACCTTTTCTATGACTAATGAAAACTATTATAAGTTAAACTTTGAATTGTTATGTGGCAGCAGTTACTTGTAGCAATCAGCAAAATCAGTATTCGGTAAAATACACAATCGAAAGAAAACTAAATAGAACGATGACCTGGCATTGATTACTTTACAACTGTAAACAGAGGCATTTCAGCTTTATCATAATTATGCAATCTAAAAAGCCATCTAAAAAGATGCAGCCATCTAAAAAGAGAATTATGCAGGTCGAAAAAATACTATTAGTAGATATCGTAGAAAAATTTTTTTTCAGTGAGAAGTTACACAGTATCCTTCTGTGAAAACAAAATGATGCATCTTGATAAATGATGTGTCTACAATATATTGTTTCGGATGTGTGTTCTCGATAGGATCATGCATAAAAGGATTAAAGGAGAAAGGGACTAATATCTTTCATTTATCAAAGGATTATTTGTCGCAGTTTATGTGCTACTGTCATCCACGAACATTAAAGATAATAGCTATTCAAAACATCGAGTATAGAAATCAATGTTACCCATTTGTTTCACACTGATATATTATTGAACATATGTTATTCTCCAAATAAATTTTAAAACTCTTTTCCATAACATATATGTAAGAACATTTCACTCGTAATTATCCTCGTAACTTCTAGAGCAAATCAAATGTTCGTTGATAACAAGTGGTTCGTTCAGCCATAGCCAGACTAGGATTTTCCCATGATGCAATGTAGTAGCATAGTGTGTGCGCATTAAAGCTTTATTAGTTATGTACTACACAATGTGTGCTCCAGATTTTTATAATGTTTTGCATTGTCAGGTATGAGCTGATAATATTTGTAAGTCATGATTGATGATTACGTAATGAATATAAGAACTCTGATTTTATTGAGAGTGAGCCAAGAGGTATTTTTTTAATAAGTAGATACTAACACCTAATGAATACGACGTTCTTACGACTTGGATTATTACAGACATTAGAAGAAAATATGTTCTTACCCTTGAGAAAATCGCATATGTAAGATCTTCATAAATGAAGATGCTTAGATCCCTAGCTTATAAAAAAATTACGAGTGTTAATTTACGAGTACGGAGAAGGCGAGAATCTTCATAAAACTCCATCACAAGTAGGTAATCGTCATCTTTCAGAAAAGCTGCCATATCGTATATTACACGTCGAACAGAGAACATCGCACAACTCTGAATGGTGTCGCTTGGTCTCTGGGACGAAGTTATCGGAGCTCAGCTTCCGCAACGGAGTTAAAATCGCTGATAAGGGGAAATGTGAACGCTGTCAATCAAGTGTTTGCCTTCCCCCACGTCCCCTTCACGTTGTAATTCCACTCCTCTTGTCGGTGCTTATCTTGACAGGCGGGCAGTGCCGGCCTTGCAGAAGCATACATTGCACCTGGACGCCAAGTACATAACGAATATGTATCGTGACAAACTTCTGCATGATACATCTTCTAGTTGGCTCTCACCGCCAATTTCTCACATGAAAAAATAAGATGTTTCAGTAAAAACAAATCACAGTTTCAAATTGCTTAATTTTACATTAAATATTCTCCTAAACGCATTGTCTGCTATTTCTGCTTTAATTTAATGCTTCATTTTACTTTAGCTACAAACGCACTTCATATAGATAGAAGAAAAAGACATTTTTACTCATCCGAACCTTTGTGAGCTCACAATCCTTCTGTTTTTATTCAAACAACGTCTCAAACCGTCTTATTGCTGGGCGTCATGTGACATTAATGACTGTCGACAAGAGTATATAAGAAGTTTTTTTTATTCAAGGTTAGAAAATCAATTTTTCAATGGTGCAAAACTCTAATTATTTTACAACAAAAGTAGTGTATTTTTAATAATAAGGAGAACCGTGTTGTCAAAGAAGATTACATTGTCAATTAGTTTTGGTAGTTTTCGATCGCTTTGCAATCGTCTTCAGAGCCGGCTAGCAGCAACTATGTAGAAAAGCAAAGTTTTGCTTAACAGTTTCCAGCGAATTCTGAAGATGATGGTAACAGGATCGAAAAGTACTTAAGCTAATTTTCAATTATTAAGATACGCAACAGTTCTGGTTTCTTACAGAAACGATATCAATATCTTCAGAAAAAACATATTTTTTTGAAAATATTTATAAATGAGTAATTTTCAAATATCTGATGTTTTACATGAATATTCCTACTTAGTATTTCATAAATAGTAAATTTCTAAACTATTTTTATCAACAGAATTATTTCATTGTTACAAAACCTGTGAAGAGGGGTAAAATTTGGAGCAGTGTCCAAAATCGTGGAATTGATCACAGGTTTTCAAATGTGGGACGTGATTTCAAACTTCTTCTTCAGTAGAAATTGACTTAAGGTAAATAGTCTGACACAGTGTTTTTGAGAATTAAAAATTACTTGTGTCGAGAGAGAAGTGGTAGGAAAATACGGTTTCTAACAAGTCAGAATGAAAATTGATAAACCTCTACATACAAGTTAGATGTGCTTCTAGTTTGGGCATGGAATAATAACGTGTCAGAGTTTGCAATAAATATATTATAATGCCTAGTTCTTATTTAAATAATTTTTTCTATTACAAACAATTCAATGTAGCTCTGACTGGTCTCCTGCGAGAAATGGTGTAATTTCATTGAAAGAATATAACGAACAATTTTATTAGTAAAACATGTAAGATAGATAAGCTGTTGAGACATTCCGTATTTTCAGGGCTACAATTAAGGCATTACAATGAAACGACAAGCTGAGAGTGTTATGAGGTCTATTTTGATAATGCTAGGCGTGATGTTCCTCTTGAGTAATTTCTACGAGGAAATTGGCAACTTTTATTATATATACCATTTATTTTAATATAGAATTGATACCAGAAACTATCAACTACCTCAGGAGACGTCTTAGTAGTGAACATATGAAATATAACTCATACGCGAAGTCGAAGATTGCGGGTGAGAGTCTAGCATAAAGCGTACGTATATTTCCACCCTTTGAGCGTGATGTGGTTGGCTTCTCCCACATCTCTATCGAACAGCTTCCTATGCATAAACATTCATCTATCATCATTATCTTTGCTGCCACCTAATCACCTACTGGAGCGACATGCGGTGTAGCGGCTTAACTGCTCCTTTATCACTCCACTGCGCACATTAACGCGTCATCACAAACACGTGATTTCATGAAAAATTGGAGTATTTACGTGTCTAGTTTTAATACTTGCTCTCGGCTTAAAGAGTTAAATTGAACTAAAATTCTAATTATGATTCAAGATTGTATGCAAGGAAAATACTTTTTAGTAATATGTTTCTGATGGAACGATTTGACCAGGCAGAGGAACGGAAGTCGCTCTGAAAGCGGCTTCAAGGATTTTACAGTCCTACGCCCGTTAATAACAATGGAAACAAATTAGTTATAGTTAAAGATAGGGGTTGAGTATTTCTACTACAAGAAATGGTATTTCTTATTTATATTGTTTTATTTAGAATGTGGTATTACGAAAAGTATTGCGAGACACATGGTCGAAATTGCAAATGAAAGACTTCGTTCGTTATACACTTTGACTTCAGCGAAGAACAGATATAGGAAAATTCAGCTCTGTGAATAGGATCATTGTTGACTGAACAATTTACCTGCAGAGGTGCTAGCGATTCTTCATGGAAGCACGGGAGTTCTTAAGATTGGCAGTGTGCAGTGAAGTACAACGACATTTTTCAGGATAAGGAAAGACCAACAAAAGTGCGGGGGGAGGGTGATGCATATACTTGCCGTTCATATATGCAAGTAAATTACTGGTTACAGAAACAGACTGTGAGGTGGAGTGGAGTGAAGAAATCGGCACGGAGTAGACTTGAACCCCTTTAATATATTTTTATCTATTTTTTATGCTTGTCAATTTGTGTTTTCATTTTATTTTGTTTTATTATTTGTGTTATTTATCTCATTTAATATTTCTATGCACTGTTTCTTTTAATTTTCATCTTTCTTACTTTCTTTTTTTAACTGCCTCCAAGCGTACGCTCATTTACAGAAATAAATTATTATTATTATTATTATTATTATTATTATTATTATTATTACCCCTCGCTTAAAAAACTCGAACCGTATTCTTTATTTGCTCTACATTGGTCTAATGATTATACTCACATCGCGTCACCACGGAAACCCAGCAACGCCTTAGAACAACTCTCCTTTCATTGGAGTCCTCATAGAAACGCTTGTTCGCTCACACCAAGACATACGCATGCTCAGACACGCGCTCGCACCGACAGATCTCACGCACAGGCCGACTCCGACTCAATCTCCGGCAGCTGTTGTTCTCACTTTCACGCACCGGTGCAAACAGCGCAAACTGCCTCCGAAAGTGAAAATTGGAACAATGGTAATAAACAAAATTACACATATTGAATTTCATTCTAGACTCAAGATTACGGAATTATATGGTTGTTCTGCTACACTTGACATCACGAAATGTTTTTATTATGATTAAACATGATAAAAAAGTAAGGATGAATTTAGTAATAATTACTCGAGAATAACTCATGGAAATATTATGTACTTTACGCACATATGCATAAAAGAACTAGACTCAAATATTTTTTCTTACGATAATCCTGAATAAAATGTTGTTGAGATAATATTGAAATTTCAGCGTGAGAAGAAATTAAAGATGTGTGTTCCAATATTTTTTATATGAAGATAAGCGACTTTCGATTCTTTAGATCTCTAAAATCACCCGTCCAGAAGCCAGAATTCGACTAGTTCAGAAATCTGACTAGTTGTAAATAAAATGTTGATAAAAATTGCGTACTATATTCAAAGCGGCCCAGAAATCCACTCAGCCTCCAAATGAGTACAGTAATCCCTCAACATACGCTATTCAAACGTGTTCGAACATTAGAGAAATGATGCCGGTTTTAAAATTTCGACTTCAACATTCGTGAATAATTCGGTCGGCGGTTTTTTTAAAGGGACATATTTCAGTTTCTTTAATGGCGTCGTCAGAAAATCCAACTCATCAAACACCGGAACTCAAAGCATCACGTTCTGCAAAAATGCCAAGTGGGAATTTTAATTCAGTATACTAATAGAATAACATTATTATGTATCAATGTATTCCAGTGATCAATGATGCCCAGGAACTAAAGCTAACTTTTCGTTTAAAAGAAAGACATTCGCGGGTTTAACATACGCGATACTTTTGGGGAACCTAATTCTCACAATTGTTTACGGGATTACTTTATTAGTAAGTACTCTATTAGTAAATACTATATTATTATATTAGTACTAGATTTATTAGCAGTAAATATTGAGTAAAATATCTAGGTGAATCATGGCGCTTACCACGCCATCTTTTCCCTACTTTCGAAGTTATTATAAGACCTCCTAAATGTATCCGTCCGTTGCATGTCAAATGCTTTTAAGAGATCGATTACAGCTCACACAATAAACAAATGATGTTTTAAGATCACCGTTCATTGTATTAATTGCTTGCCATAACTAAATTTAGCTGTGGATTCAGTCGGTTAATAAAAGCAAGCGATGACACATCTATGTCCCAATCACTACCTTTCATTGGAAGCAAAAGTATGAAATTTGCTTGAGGGGAAAGCTCATACTTCGTGGTAAACAAAAAACCTTAGTGTTTTTAACTTTGTTGTCAGATGTTTTAATTAAAATCGAAAAATAGGAAATACCAAACTTATAAATGCATTTTCTTCCACATCAGCAAACAATTTTAGCCATTATCCAGAAAATATGAAAAATGACGTAGAGACTCCAAATAAAGTACCACGAAAATAAAAACATCTTAATGATCTCCAAAACAACAAACTAGATAAAACCTTCAATGTATTTACCAAATTTCAGCTCATGCATTTCTAATCTAAAAGAGCAAATAGATTTTCGGGTAGAAAATTGCGAGCATCTTCTCTCCATTTCCACCAATCCTAATCATCGTTAGAACGTCACTCATACACTTAAATCATGGTGTGAGTGTGTGAAGCAACAGCTGAAAAGATTGTTAACCACGGATTTTAGGACTAACGTTACCGTATTTCTTAGGTGATTGCAACATTTTCCCTCCCTACACTATGGGAAAAATGCATTTTAGTTGTGGGTAATCGTGAACGATATTAACAGGGATTTAGTTATACACACTTTTGATCATATTTCAGAGATATTTTATGATAGAAAATTGTTATATTCTTGTGTGCTCATCATGGTAATTGTTCAATTTCCGCGCGCTCTCTCTCTCTCTCTCTCTCTCTCCTCTCTCTCCTCTCTCTCTCCTCTCTCTCTCTTCTCTCTCTCTTCTCTCTCTTCTCTCTCTCTTCTCTCTCTCTGTCCTCTCTCCCTCCTCTCTCTCTCTCCCCCCTCTCTCTCTCTCCCTCTCTCTCTCCCTCTCTCTCTCCCTCTCTCTCTCTTCTCTCTCTCTTCTCTCTTCTCTCTTCTCTCTTCTCTCTCCTCTCTTCTCTCTCCTCTCTTCTCTCTCTCTTCTCTCTTCTCTCTTCTCTCTCTCTTCTCTCTTCTCTCTTCTCTCTCCTCTCTTCTCTCTCTCTTCTCTCTCTCTTCTCTCTCCTCTCTCCTCTCTCCTCTCTCCTCTCTCTCTCCCTCTCTCTCTCCCTCCCTCTCTCTCTCTCTCTCTCTTCTTTCTTCTCTCTTCTCTCTCCTCTCTTCTCTCTCTCTTCTCTCTCTCTTCTCTCTCTCTTCTCTCTCCTCTCTCCTCTCTCCTCTCTCCTCTCTCCTCTCTCTCTCTCTCTCTCTCTCCTGACAAAGTGAATGTCCTGCGCCGACTCGCAAAGTGCAGCGCTGCAGCGCCTCCTGTCGTCCGATTGCGCTGCAGAATCGATTTCCACTTGCTTAGGTGACGCCTACGCCTCGCGCTGAATCGAGCAAAAAGGCAGAGCAATGGATGAAATGAACACTCCGCATTCAATGCACGGCGCTAACGAAGTAGAGGAGGATGTTGCGACAGAGAAAGTGGCGCGAACGCGAACTCACAATCTCTAATTAATCTAATGAATTCATTTGCTGGGTTGTTCAGGGACTCAATGTGAACGACCGTGACCTGATTAATTTTTTTTTAACTTTTTGATTCCCCACATTTTTTCTCATCTTTCTTAAGTCTTCATCTTTTTACTGTGTTTTACAGGATAATTGGGTTACATTTTTTGAAGGTTTACGTGTTCAAATTTCATACATTGAGCTTCTTGTTTGTAAAGTTTTGTATTTGCGTTGCTTTTCTGTAAATATTTCTTCTCAACTGAAATTTCCAAATTTTCCACTTTTCATATACGTGTTGTTTGGTTATGTTATATTTATATCACATAATATTTTGGAAATAGGCATAATATTCCCCTGTTTTCAAATGTAATCGTACATTTTTATTCGTTTTTATCGGTTATAACTTCATTAATGGATATGTAGACAATGCAGTTGTAAATAATTCAGATAGAATAGTAGTGACAGTAAAGACAGAAGGACTATAGAGAGGATGTCATGAAGAAGTACTGTCGAAGACAAAAAAATGGACGCAGATTCAATGTTTGAGAGTACATTCTGTAGCACTGACAGAATATGTAGCACCATTGTTTTCAAAATTTTAAAACCTACAAAGTAACTTAAAAACATCCTTCTCACAAAATTTGACGTTGATAGTTGAATTATATTATTTTAAGATGGTCTGAATTTATCTTTGGGGAAGTGTGATAGGATATGTAAAATTTTCATTCTGAAGTTCGTCATTTCTGACTGGTTGCTCCGTGGTTTCTTCAAAAATTTCCTGGCGTCAGGCGAGGACCACTAACCGCGCGCAATCCTTCCTTCCGCATTCTCCACTACACGCGTGCTCAGGAGAGACGATGGGCTGCTGGCTCTACTACATGATATCGAAAAGTTCATCATTATGTATGAAGCAAACTGATGTCAGGTCCCTCCCTGTGTGAAGGAGAGAGATAGGGAGAGCGAGACGGGGAAATGGAACGAAAGAAAGAAAGAGAGAGAGAGAGTTGTAATTAGTAACTGCTCAAGGAAATCTTACAAGAAGATAAATGAAAATTGTTTTCGTGTCAGGAACTAGAGGCACTAATTCTTGTGCCTGAATGGTCAGTGTGATAAGACTGTTCTTGATGGCAACAGGACGCATTATAAGATAAATTTAAACCTTGTGACGGGGAAGGTCATACAAAGGAAAGTACGAAGGAGCCAAAGTGCGGTTGTGCTAGTTTTGCGTGCAAGTACATTCACTGACAAAGAAGTTCATAACATTTGAGGGATACAGGGCGAAAAGGGTCTCATTTCAATTTCACAAAAATGTGTTTTATTGGCTCCATCTACAGCTTGTTCATAAAACTTGCATTGTAGCTAAAGAAAACGGGAAGAAAAAGTCTTGTTAACAGCAAAAATTGCAAATGTAGAAACCCTGTTCTGGGGCAGATGGAGCTCATTGCGGTATTATTAGAGACAGCTTTTATTTTTCTGTGTTGGTACATTATTTTGTTGGTACTCCTGTGGGATCGGTGGGGCAATTGTGTCATTATCTTCTCCGATGATTGTCTTGTAGGTTAGCCCTAACTGAAGTTAACGTTTGGTATTGAAGGGAATTGCAAGTGTAAAGATTAAAATGTCGAAACCTAGAAATGAAAATCTTAAAGAAATATGAGAGATGCGAAAAAGGCAAAATCATTTAATGAGTGAAAATTGTTTGTGAAGAAAAAAGTGTTTTGAAAATATTAGAAGTGCGTAGAAAATAAATTCAAATTACAAAGGCTTTTAACTTGCTTGAATCTCTAAAATTCGTCGCAAAATTCGTACCTTTGCGGGTTAATATCAATGTTGCCACTGAAACGAAGAAAGGAAGGCGCTGATCGTCATTATGATGCTGTGTGCAAGTATAGAGTTAGGTTTATGAACGGCAAATTAAAAGAAGAAAAGAGAATTAAAAGAAGTGTGCCGAAAGACGTTTTTCGCAATGCATGCAATCACAAATAAGAAGTGGAGGTGCTCGTGAGGAGCTTGAAATCTAAAGGATGTTTACCACAAGATAAAAGAGACAAACATGGTTATAAACCACACAAACTAACGACTGAGACAATTAGTTTAATCAGGAAACATACGAGTATAAGTTCATTTAAAGAAGAAGCCATAGCAGTCCTTATGATTCAGCTACAACGCACCTTCCTGAAAAACGTAGGCGAAAAGAATGTTTGACATGTTTGTAGAAAGGTTTCCAAATCAAAAGATTTCGTTTGAAGTTACCGTACAATATTTTGTTCCTACTTTAATATTTCCTTCGGCTTCTCCAGAACAGCCACTTCTAGCACTTGTGATGCATACGCAGCCCAAATTAAAGATACGCGATGTGAAATTAAAGTAACTTCAGATCCAACAGAAAAGCTAATCTTCGAGGCGGAGATAAAAAAAATTAGAATCGAAAACACTTTACACAGCCGACACATTCTACGACAGTAAAAGGAAAGCTAAACATGAATAAACAACTTCTTTTCATAAAGAGTCTATATGCATTGATTATGGTAAGAATTTACCACTGCCAAATATTTCGACAAATGTATATTATCGCCGACAGCTGACAATGTATGTGTTTAATATCCATGTGCTATCGTCTTCACAGATCGTGTTCTATTTATATCCAGAATCTGAGGGTGAAAATGACTGTGATAACGTATGTGCTCTTTTGCATTTCTTAAATTATTTACTATCTATCGATGTTTTTGAATTCTGTATACAACAGTTGTTTGTGATCATCAATGTTCCAATATTTTACAAATATTTAATTTGGATCTTTACCTTCTTAGGTTATCAGGTTTGAATGCAAAATAATAAAAACTGAAAAAAATATAACCTCAGAATGAGATTTAAAA
>BOPP01000006.1:12604282-12613888 GCA_017312745.1 Gryllus bimaculatus
TAGGCCGAATTCAACCACTGTCTGGAGGATAATACAAGCAACTGACGGCTTCTATCAGTAGTTTTCCGTGGTTTCTTCGATTAATACCAGGCAAATGCCGGAGCAGTGCCCTAATAAACGGGACACGGATAGCGCGCGATTTTTCCTTTCTCTTCCTTGTACTATGCGCAACCCTTACACTCACGTACTCCATCAAGTCTCTCATTTCCGAGATCGCCTCATACCAACCCGATCAATGTGTAAAGTACAGGCGACCGAAGCACGTACTGGAGTAAGAGTAATATGAAACAGCGAAATGAGACTTGAAACATAAACTTAACATTTCTGCACACACAATTCGCGCGCTAGTTGGCTTAAGTCATTTTTCACCTTCCGTGTTTCTTTATGTTGCGGGATTGGCCATAGATGCCTGTGAGCGTAGGAATGGTCGCACCGCAGTGGCGTGAACGTGCATTGCACTTTCCGCGCGTTCACAAAACTGCACAAAGAGGGCTCAGCTACGTACACTATCATGCACTACACCATCACACATGCTGGGAGGCCTGTTGGGAGCTTGTAACTTGTCTCGGTTTGGAGCGTGCCCCGCTGGGAGAGATTCCTAGAGGGAAAAGTCTCGCAACTCGACCTGCAGTTCGTCACTGGATGTCACATTCCAACGGGAGAGGACCACTACCACTACCACCTCCCGGGATGTAACACGCACCACATCTAAGAGAACAATTACTAAACAATTTACTCGCCCAGAAACACTCAATAATCGCACGAACAATCCACGTGCCCCGTGTGGCGTCCCTCCTACCCCAAAGTCGCCCGGCCCCGTCTGCCTTCGCCCCGCCCGCAGCGCCTGCCTTCGCGCCAAACTGCCGCCGCCAGACAGATCAGCGGGCGCGTTTTATTGACAGGCCGCAGGAGAAAGAGGAGGCGACCGGAGCGAGGCGAGGATGAGACGGGAGCAGGGTGGGGGGAGAAGACGAGAGTCAACGCACCGCGCCACTCACTTTACGAACGCCCACGCCGTCACTCTGAGGACCGAAACCCTCCCGGAAACAATTAAAGGATAAATAATTGAAATTCCAAATCGGTACAATTTTAATCATTTATTTTATTCGTATAATAGACACGAGTCACTTTTGTTACTACCTCCCGTAAACAATAAATTGGACGATAAGATAGCGGGGAAATAATGAATTTCTTAATATTTAAGTGGGGCGAATGTTTTCATAACCGACCAAGAGGGTGACGCCGAATCATCTGTCTTGTAATTTTTAGAAACATCTGCATTCATCCTAAGAGGAAAGAACAAATAGAAAAATATCACAGGTTTAAAAACAGACCATACAAATATTATTTGAGAGATGACAAGCTAAAATGTTGTATAGATGCATTCTTCTCATCATACGTATTATTTCTTCGCTGTTAAAACTTTCAATTTTATACAAGATTTATAGAAAATATGTTTTCCATCAATGATTGAAGGCTGAGTTCCGATCACTTCTAATTAAATAAAAAACTCTCTTTAATTTGTACGAAAAGCTAATCAAAGAGTCTAAGTCTCTGGGTGAGTCTGCGGCGATGAGGTGTTAGTTGTAAATCATTGTCACTGTGCAAGCCACGAATTAGGAATATAATTCAATTATTTCTCTCAAAGGAAAGAAATGCGGCATCAATAATTCTTACTGGATGGTTTCCAGTTACCGTAATACTTTTAGAATGGGCTTAGTTCTTCGTAAGTCCATTAATAAAACGAAGTTAAGGGCGCTGTCTCCGGAATAAAAAATACTGCATGAAAGCAGAATATTTTAATTCTCACGGCTTCCGTGATCAATTTCGTGAATCCCAGATATTTGAAATCGTTTAAATCGTTTTTATCGTTTAAAATATGTGGAAGGTGTACCGAAGATGACGGGTCTGATAGATAAGGCAGACGTGCAGTGGCTGTCGCCGTCCGAAGGGTCGATTGAGATTCGTTTAGATATTGTTGTTTACTCGTGTGTTGTGGAAAGATGCGTTTCTCTCCTCCTTCACAGGAAAACCTTTAGATTCGTATCCATTCTATCCTGGCTTGCCCGAGTGGACCAGGAGTTTGTATGGGAGACCAGAGATCGATTCCCCCACCCATAACAGCGAATCCGAGATGGTGCAAGGCCGTAATTCGGCAGAACCCACCAACACAAAAATCGATTGAGGTCCCCTCCATGATTACTTACATGTTCATTCGTCCTGTTAGTGTAGTGTCGTCCATTTAGTCGAATTCCTTCGCTGCATGGTGACATCCGTCGCCAATCTAAACGTTGGCTGGTGGAGGATATTCCCCTCTAGGTATCTCCCTCAAAGGGGCACTTCGCCAAGCTTCAAGCTCCCGACTGATCTCTTCGCATATGTGGTGATGTAGCGCATGTAAGTGTGAGTGCACGCAAGAATGAAGAGACGATCGAACAAAGAGAAACAATAGTTCGCACACGGACTGTGGTCCACATGTTAGAGGTACAGCATCGACTTGCCTGATATCGATCGGAGAAAGCATGAGTTATTACATATAGAGGTACCCATATATCGGTACCGAGCGAGTTAGCGTATGAAGTTTCAAGTTCAATAAAGGTTCGAAAACCTAAAGATTGTGAGTAACGAGTCCCGACTGTGAAAAATTTTGACCGGGTAGAGGCCGATATCCATATGATGACCTTATCCATATGATGTACTAATCCCTCATGATCTCAAAAGGTTTCAGCCGTTCTTGGCGTACGAGGCAATGAGTCCAGAGAGTGGCTCAAGCTGCGTCATCGAATAGCGAGGGAAGAAGAGATGAAGAAAGAGAGAGAGAATATGTATTATTAACAGAGAAAGAAGGATAGAACAAGAGAAAAAAGAGTGAAAGAGAAATAATCATCTTTATTTAAGATTTTTGCCTTTTATTAATCGGCCTAGGCATTCTCTAGTAATATTAATCTGCGACTCCTAATAATACGAAAATCTTGGGCTTTATTAAACACGTTCAAAATGCATAACTCTGTGATCACAAGTGCAATGAATAGGTTGACGATTATGATTAAAAAATGAATGAATGAATGAACGAATGAATGAACGATTAAACGGAAGGTACAGGAAACTGGAGAAAATACATAAAATTTCATAAGAATGTACTGGTATATTTCGTGTGGTAATTTCTTTTTGTGCTTGTATTGAGGGATTTTACCTCTAAACTTTTGCATATTGAAATTAAATTTCGTGAAAGATTTCAGAAGAATTATGAATTGAGGTGTTGTATGAAAGACAATTTTATTCCTAGTTCCTCGATTTTTATGTAACTGAATTGCGTACAAATATCCGAGAGTAAATTTCTCAGTAATACTTATCGTATTTTGGGATATTTGGTGAATTTTGATATTAGTTAAAGAAATATTTAACCCAACGGGAGAATCGTAAGTGATAAGCGGGTGAATATTGATTTTGTATAATAATACCAAATTTTAGTAGAGTTTAAGTATATTAAATAGTTAATTTTAATGCAGAACTTTAGTGTAGAAGAGGTAAAGACGTAAGAACATTTCTTTAGCTTTTTTATTATTTATTTTTTTGTTATTTAAAGTCGCATCAATTACTAGGTCATTAGCGACCACTGTTGCGTGTAACGGTATGATAACTATGAGGATGACACGATATGATGATAGGGGTGTGAAAGGACGAACACAATACAACCATGCCCGACACGGGACTCAAACCCGCGATCCTTCGGTCAGAGATCGCTACGGCACTACCGCCTTAGCGATCTCGGCCATCCAGACCGGCTTTAGCTTTTTGTTTTAAATGTTTGATATGATATTCCCAAGTTAAGCAATGCGCAAGTTATAAACCACGCTACTTTCCCAAGACAATGCACCATGACTCGCCTCCGGTCTGTGAGACGCTGACCTAGCGCGCTGACCTTGGCGTCTGGCCCCGACCCTGCCCGCCTCCACGCGCCTGGGCACATGGTCGCGGAAGAACAATGAACCGCTGTGCTGGGCCGAGTTTCGGCATTTGTCTCAAGTAGGTGAGAAGTTTCGCGTTAATGAGCCAGATAGTTCGCGTAAAGAAGCCAGCCTTATTCAGTGGTGGAACGGTAGTTCTCAACTGAAGAACATGGAACCTAATAGCGTGCTAACATGAAGTTCTGAGAATTTTGCGATTACATTGTCCTCTGTAGTAAACCATTTTCTTTGAAGAAAATATACTTAGTGGATAATGTATGATAATTCTTGTTTGTCTCCTTGTTCATTATCTAAAGTTTAAAGCATTTCATCTAAGTTGATTTGAGGAATGTATTTTTTACAGAAATCCAAGAAATAAACTTCCGTTATATCTAATGTTACTAGTAAGTAACTTACATTTTCAGCACTCATTGTAAAGAATCACTCTTACAGCAGATATAATTGCATTATAATAAGAAATAGTAGAGCAGTATGCTGATTATTAGTAACTTTTCAACTCTTGTGCCAACATTAAATTAATTCAATAACAAAGCACATTCATAAATAAAATTATTAAAACATAGATATTAGGATTACTACACCACACGATGTACACACATTACACGATTTATATTAGAAACACGGAAACGGAACATTTACAATATTAATTACATTAAAAACCGCAATGCATTAGAAATATTAAAACTCTCTCTTTCAAATCTCTCTTCATCAAAGAATTTAAAATAGGGGGAACACATTTTACAATGAACAAACACTTTTTACAACACTTTTCGTGAAGAAAGGTGATTTTTTTGTACATACATTGCCGTTTATTCATGTTCATCTAAGCTTAATCTGAACATTCAAAAAACAATATATTCATTTTGTAAGGTATCCAAATTCTAATGATTATATTAAGAACATAAAATTTACAGAACATTAAATATTGACGGGCGTTGAAAATGTTGCAATAGTTTAATATTCATACCTTAATTATATTTTTAAATACGGAACCACTGAAAATTAACAAAAATGCAAGTAAAAATCTTTGTCAGATATAGAAATTCTTCTAACAATAAGTATGGAAGTGCTACATGTGAATGAACGTAATTAAAATTGTATATTTTGTGATACACCCACTACTACCTCTATTATTATTACTCGAATTAATTCACTTAATTCAATACATTTGATTGGATAGTTCTAATTTTAATCAAAGTTCTGGGCGCTTACATACTTACACTTTCTCAGGGTATCTTCATTTCTTTTTGTGGGCTGGAAATCGCCGCTTATACGAGTATCGGGCAATTAATGTTTAAATTTGTTAGGTAATGTTTTATTACTTATTCTTGTTACTTGAACTTATACTATTTTACTGCAGTATTTGTAAAGACTGCTTTGGTATAATGTTTAAAATATTTTTGTACTATAAAATTCTTATTTGTTGTTTATGAGCAGTCTCATTGTTACTTATGCAAAACCACTTTGTAGTTTTGTTCATTATTTTTTTTATTTCTACAAAACACTAATTATTACTATTGTTATTAATATTTAAATTAACAAACGTATAAATCTATTGTTGTATTAAAATATTCAAGGAGACATTACAGCTTTGATTCTCGTATCCTGCGTCATATCAATCTCCAGACACATTTGCCAACATTAAAGAGCCGACACAATGTGACGTGTTATATTAACTTTATTATATCGGTGGCATTGTGCTCGTATGTCATGAAGCTGTTACCAACAGACCCAGAGGACATTGTTCAGCGCGTTGAAATATAAAGACTCCTCCGGATATTGTGTGACGTCAGACGCTGCTGCCGAGATGGGCTGTGAAAAAGCACCACCAGGCTGAAGCAAAACGGAAGTGGTTGAGAAGGATGAGGTTGAGGGGGGGAGAGAAAGAGAGAGAAGATTTGAAGTGGTATAGGGTAGGAAAGAAAGGAGCGGTGGGAAAGATTAAAGCAATAATATGGAGGTGACGGATGCAGAGAATGAAATGTGGAGATTGAATAGAAGGTAACTTGGGAAGAGTAAATAAAGGCGAACACAATCAGTGATAGATAGTTGTAGTAAAGGATGATGGAAGAGGAGATAGAGAAGCTGGCGAAGGGTGCGGAGAGGGAGAAGGGAAGGCAGAGAGGTAGATGGATGCGGAGTCGAGCCGAAACAGATGCGATACCGAAGGAAAATGTAGTGGAAGAATGAAGTCGTAGACTGTGGCAGAGGGCAAGAAATGCAGAAGACGTGGAGACAGCGACAGGTGCAAAAGGGTACAGATGGGAAGTCTGTGACACAGGCGGCGGGAAATATGAAGACTGAAGAAGATGAGAGGAGGAAGCAGAAGTGGGAATGAGGAAGGAACGACATAAGAGGGAGTAAAGGCTGAAGAGAAATCGAAAGGGAAACGGAGACAGAAATGGAGTCGTAAGCGGAGAAAAAGGCGGAGAGGAGATGGAAGGGAGGTGAAGGCATGAGAGTCGGAGTGAACTTATGTAAGAATAAGGGAAACAGAATGTCAGGACAGTTTGGAGTGCAAGAAGACAGAAGGGATGGCAGTGGAGAAGAAAAAGGAGATGAAATGGAATGGGGGCGAAGACAGAAACGAAGATTTTGTCGCACAGCGAATAACCGGAGACCCAATCTTCAAAAAGTACGTCAGGGATTGGAGACTGAGACAAAAGTGGAGATAGAAGCGAGAAAAAAGGACGAGAGAGGAAATGAAGGCAAAGGCAGAAGCGGAGATAAACGGTGTACGGGGTTGAAGTAAACGTGGATTACGATGGAGCCTAAAGCAGTGTCACGTGCAGAGAAAAATGCAAAGAGGAAATGAAAGGCAAGAAAGCACAGAGGCGCAGATTGTACCAGGAACAAGAAGAGACGGTGACTGCAGAAAATACAGGCACAAGTGGCACAAGTGAAGAATGAACCGGAGGGTAAAAAGAGAAAGAAGGGGAAGAATGGAGGCGCATTTTGTGCCGAGGATAAGCGGAGGCATTGGCTGCCGAAAGAAGTGGAGATGGAGGACCTGGCAGAAGCTGAAGGGGGCGGCGATGAGGGAGGAGGGGCAGGAACCGAGAAAGCGGGGGCAGGGACGGGGACGGGGGCGGGGCGGGGGCGAGGGCGGGGCGCGGCCAGAGCTGATGCGGAGTATGTTGTGACACGTCGCGACGGACGCTCGGAAGTACTGCGAGGCGGCGCTGGAGCGCCCAGACAGCGCGTGGGCGGTGGCAGGTCGATGCAGAGGGCTGCGACGCGATTCTAGGAGGCCCTTCCCGCAATAAAAATCGCACCTTCGAAAGTGCGGTTTCTGACCAGTGGGTGCAGGGTACGATCTCGGTGAAACCTCTAGTGGAGAATATAAAATGCTCATCAAAATTCCTGAGTTCGATTGAATTATATCCAGACACGTCAAACAAAATAAAAGTTGGTATTGTGGTGAGTTTCCGTTAGCATATACAATGACGACTCATATAATTATTCAAAAATAAAAATACTTAACCTCTCCGAACTTTAATAGACTCTAAATTTGCACGGCGTTCTCGTTTTTAAAATGCTGAAATAGTTTTTATGGTCATAAAAATGTCACGTATTTTTAAGCTATGTATAAAACTGCTGCGATCAAGATCAGGCGCATGTCGGAGCAGAACCGTATCAAAAGAACCACGGACCGTGCGCGATCATTCCTTCCCCTTCCTTGTACGATACTCCCCCCTTGCTTACGCACACTTATACTGACGCGCACTACACATGTCAGATGGAACATACACTACAATTACGGGCCTTAGCAGTTGACGCTGAATTTAAAATTTGAATTTTATAATACTACGAGTGCCTTGGAAATTGTCGATGAATTCCCAACTCGCAGAGCGAGGAGGGGATTTATCTGAGAATTATTAAACCACGAGGGATATTTAATAGGACTATTCTACGAGTGAAATTTTGTGAAACAGAGTTGCAAAATGCGCCAAATATTGAAAATAACTGAACGCGTATGTTAAAATTAGTAGTTATATTGTAGTACAAACGCTGTTAATTTGACATCGACATATCGATCGATGTATAACGCCTCCTAAGATAGATGAGTCACAATTGGTCAGTAGGTAGAAGCGGTAAGAAAAATCGGATAGAAGAAGCGATAAACTGTTTGAGATACACCGCCCTGGTTGAGGCATTTTGTACGTATAGTTAAACACTATTGGTTTTAATTTCACGAGTGGAATAGTCTTTATAATCACTTTTTCATATTTCATAAAATTTAAAGGTAAAAACTTGATGACGAAAAATATTAATTGAGCAAAAATAATTTGAGGCAAAGTCTAATTAAAGTATAAACTGTATTAATTAATATAGCATTTGATGTGACAGCGAAAGGGTAATAAATCATTCTATTGAAAATGTTAAAAGTTAAGATTTAAATCGGGGAGAACATTAATTACAGCACATTTCTTTCAATAATCAACTGAAATTTGTTTTCATTTTCTTTCTTACATTCCGGAAAAAAAGTTTTTTTTTTAAATGCAACGCGTTTTGCACAACATGAAATAAAAAAAACAAATTGTGAGACGGACCTCGTCTATCCACAAGATAAACATGAAAATATTGTGCAACCTTTAAAAGTGCAGTATTGTGCTTAGACGTTTAAGGCGATGTGTACATAAGCGCGCGATACTACAGCGAGATAAGCACGAACATAGAGAATTCTGAATGGCGAACGTATTCAGTTACCTAACGCTCGCTCAATCTATTACAACACTTTGACGCTTCTGCAATACCTTGCTATCGACGTTGTAAAGAAGCTCGCGAACTATTTCGAAAGCCCTCCTACCAACAACAAAACACGAATACACACTATGTCAAACTGTCAGTCATGCTCTATCACTGACTTAAGTACAGTCATTTTACTTCTCTAACCCAGAATCAAAGGAAGAAAAAATATTGTTATGATAATGATTCGTTTTCGAGGTTATTTACAATAAGTGTCGACATTATCGCGTTTCTTCAACTACCTGATATGAATCCTTTAGTTCGACATATTTCAAACATACTTTAATTACACGAGTTTCCAGAAAAATCAAAAAGTTGCTGTAAATAATAACAACAATAAACAGAAAACATGTAACAATGATGAATTGGTAGTAATGCCTTTACTCAATTAGTGGCTTTCTACGACTCTTCCAGCACTATATCTGTAGAATCAATTGGGCATTTAACTGCAACAAATATTTAACCTGAATGGGAGTCACATACTTAGAAAGGATTGAGAACCAATGACGGGATTCGGTTCTGCAGACAATGATTTCAATGGCTGCCGCTTAAGGTGAAGACCCACTGAACTATTTGTGCATCCCAATTCTTGAACGACGAGAGACGATTAATAATAATAATAATAATAATAATAATAATAATAATAACAATACCGAGCGAAGTGGCTCAGTGCGTAGCGCGAGCCAGAGTTCCGTGGCGTGTTTGAATTCCGGGCCGGCGCATGTGACGCGGGGGGTTCGTTGCTGTTTCCTCGGTTCTAAGGCGAATGCTGGAATGGTTCAAAAAGTCCACGATCACTTTCACATATCATATCACGTCCTAAATCCATTAATGTACACTTCACTATCATCATCCTCATCATCTCATAATTCACACTACAAGGCGTAAC
>BOPP01000006.1:12617829-12645988 GCA_017312745.1 Gryllus bimaculatus
ATGGTCTAGTTCTTCTAGACAACCCCACTGCATAGCACGGGTGGCATGAAACGAGTCGAACTTCGCAATATATGAAGCTTTAAATTGACCGTTTGATATAATGTTCTACTATTTACATGGTTCTAAGTCGTTTTGTTTGATGATAAAAGCTTAGCAATATTATAATACGAGGGTTGTATCATAAGTAATGGCAACTATTTTTTGTGAGAATACGAGCATTGCTGGAAAATGCGAAATATCCACAAAGGTGGTCACGATATGAACTATGTTCATTCATATTCGAAACGCCAAAACTGTTTTTCTCGTATTCATTACGATATTTGAAATGATAGTACTGGTTACATGTTTCAAAGAATTTTAGCATATACGAGGTCACAACACTCCAAAAGCATTGCATATCCGCTCTAAAGGTCCGAATAGTCAAGGTGCACGTGCCACATCGGTCAGCACACTCACCGGTTGTCACGTGTGTTACTGATTTCTGGTTAACATGTCCTCCCAGAAACTGTCCTGCCCACCTCCTGACTGTCCGGTATGGAAAGGTGAACTATTCCGAAAAGACCAGCTAGTTACCAAGCATTATCATTAAATAGTTGACTGCAGGTATTTGGCATTGGGGTTCGATTGTCCGACTTTCACGTATAGCTGAAGGTGTCCTCCATGCCTAGTTAACTACCAGATAATTAATGTCTAGTTAATTATCACACTTGCCGGTAAGAGAGTCATATGGCGAGTATTCTCTTCATTGAACTAGCACACCGCCTGCCTGAGCCTTTCCACGTCGCACAGGTACAGGAACTGAGACTATTTTCAAGAATGCAACAACTCCATTTTTGTTCCGACTGGGAATTGAATCCGGGATCGCACCAGGAAGTTAGAACGCTGCCCTACCGATTAGTTTATAGATATTACCGTTAATATCTGTGAATGAATATATCCATTTCCTATTTTCGTTATTTTTATTTTTTGTCGCGAATTGACCATGTAGGGACCATGCGAACGTGCAACACCGGAGCTCAGTCATTTATCCAGGGTAGGTAGACGACTTTTAGAGTGGGTTCAGCATTTTCATTCTAAATTCATTTTCTCACCCAGGGTTGTTAGCCCTGGGTGTGTGGTGAAATGATAATTACGATGAAGGATGAAATGGACATTCACAGACATACAGACACACACGGAAACATGCCCGAGGCAATCGAACCCGCGATCCTTCGGTCCCAGATCGCCAGACCACTAATAGCTTAGCGATCTAGACATTATTTTGTTACCAATATAATAACAAGATAGTTCTATTGGGCACTTTTACATCCGAGGATTGGTGCTTGCGCCCACTGTAGAAGCGCTCTCAAAGAGCCGCAACTTGAGGACGTGGCGACAGTGGTATGTGCCGTCTTTCGCCTGGCAGAGTCTCCCCCACGCGCTGCGACGGCCGGAGCACTAGTGCAGACGGAGCACTAGAGCGGGGGTGGGGGGACGTCGAAAGCGCCACGGAGGAGCGAATGCGCGCTGCAGGTGGCGAAGGCTGGGGATGGAGGCTGCGGGCTCATGACTGATGCAAAGGTTGGTGCGTGTTCCCGGCGCAGTGCGCAAATTTTTCCTCCGTTCCGCGAATCATTAACCAAAGAAGCAATCTTCTTCTATTTCTTCTTCTTCTTCTTCTTCTTCTATTTCTTCTTCTATTTCTTCTTCTATTTCTTCTTCTATTTCTTCTTCTCTCTTTCTATTTCTTCTTCTATTTCTTCTTTCTATTTCTTCTTCTTCTTCTCATTCTTCTATTTCTTCTTCTTCTTCTTCGTCTTTTGCACTACACTACTACACGTGCCGAGAGACCGGTTTGGGAGGCGTAGAGCTTGACTCGGCTGGGGTGGTGCCCCGCTGGTGGGAGGTACCTGGTTGGGGAAAACCCCGCGAGCCGATGGTACGTTGACGCGGGATCTCACCATACAGCGAGGGGAAGATCACCGCCACCACCACCACCACCACCCGAGCAAAAACATGCACTATACTTAAAGGACAAATGAACGTGTTAGTTGACGTGCCCGGAACCACTAAAACAATCGATCGATCAATCGAGAAGAAAACAGGCACTACACTTACCGGAATAATGACTAACCAATCAATTCTCCTTTAACATTCTTCTCCTGTCATCATCTTCTTATTTTATCTTCTTTCTCGATCATCAACTTCTTCTTGCACCATATTCTTCTTCTTTCATTTCCTCCTTCCTTCTTTTTCTAACCTTTTCATGTTTCGCCTTCTTCTTGTACTTATATCATCCTCTGACGTCTTTATTTTCTTACATCGTCATCTTTTTTATCTTCATTTTCTTTCATCTCCATATTCTTACATCCTCGTTTTCCATTTTCTTCCCCTTCCGTCTTCTCCTTGAACTTCGGTCTACTTCTCTCTCTTCCATCTCCCTATTCTTTTGTCATGTACTTCCAAAATCATCTTCTTCTTAAGTCCTTTATTTTTCTTCTTCCCTTTTCCGCCTTTACTTTTTCATTCTATTTTTCCTTCTTACTCTTTTTCTTCTTGTTCGTCTTCCTTCCTTTCTCTTCTTGCTTTTGCTTTGGGCGGTAGAGGCAAATTCGAGCCTTGGCCAGCCGTATTCTCGCAATACTGTTGAATCTTTTGTAGATTTTGGAAATGCAATTAAATGCGGATGTTGTGCGGATGTTTCAGAAAATGCGGACAATAATAATATGACAGTTAAGGTTAATTTATGGCAATTGTAAGAAATAACGAACGTCTAAAGAAATCAGGCGTTAAATCAATGTCTCACAATTGAACCAGTGTTATAATTAGGAAATATGCTAATGTATTTATTATATTGCTAATTGAGTGACCATCCTAACGTTCACATAATACGCTGTTTTAAGTGGTGGCATTCGTTGGAGATGTGTAATAGTGCGTTAAAGTACATTTGTATTTGTATTTCATGAGTTGTGTGGTAATAGAGGTTGGGACTTTAAGAAGGGAGAAGTCATCTTACATGGCGCGCTTTTAGAGCATTTGCGGTACGTCAGAAAATGAATGAACATTTGTGATAAGCAAAGAAAAATAAATAATACATAGTTTCTTTCTAAAAAATAACTCCAGTTACACTGCCATTCTTATGGCTTCAATTTCCAGATCTGTGGCAAAACGAAAGCTGTCATTTTACGACGCTCTAACACAACAGCTGCAGGCTCTACAATACTAGCTGCAGATGTCGTTATTACTTTTCTGTTTATTGCAAACGAAGACATAAAACTTAACAACTACAAAGCAAAATCTTATACCATGCCCTGCGCTCAGACAGAATGTCATTCTTTACAACGGATGTTTTAATTCTTTAAGCTGTAATGTAAGATTTCTAGAAGAAGGGTACTTGTGTTACAAAGTCTTGCAGCACATTAATTATGTATGTAAAGTTATGTTAGTAATTTATCCTGTGTCGAAGGCGAAAATGGACTGTTTAAAACGATCTTAAGAAACTTATTCTAAAAGCATATGAAGATAACGAGACGTCCCGAGCGATGGGGGAGAAGGATGAGTATGGGGGATAAGATCATCTGCGCACGTTTTGTTGAGTTCCAAAATTCCTTTCCATCATTTTAACTATATATAACTACATAGATGAGAAAAAGGTTAAAATTAATAAATAAAAATAAATTGTAAAAAAGCGCGAGATTAGCGGTATTTGAAAAAAATAGACACTTTCGTTCCCGAGTTATAGAAAACTTATTGGCGCCGGTAAACGAATTGTAGGTATGATTTTTCTGCATTACTAAAAAAATAGTAACTTACCTTTACCTCTACTCCTATCATTAGAAGCAAAAGTAGAGTTCAACAAAACGTGCGCATAGTGAAGCTACATTAACGTCCAGAAGCAAAACAAGGGGCCATCTTAGCATTTACTCAATGGATTAGGGAAACTTGACAAAAACCTGATCGAGATGGGAGATGACGTCTTAAGCTGACCTCGGACTAAATAAGTAGTGTTTCAGGGATCTTCTTAAAGGGAACATCGTACAAGTACTTAACGTAACGTACAATACACAAAATTATTGCGGACACAACTACGATACACTTGGTGACACTAACCTGCTTTCAAGTGGTAGTTTTGACTGAAAGCTTTTAAACTACTTTTGTTCGTTAAGAAAATAAATAAATTTTAAGGAGGCGTATCGGTTTTCTTTTGTGAAATAATCTTTCAGCTTTTCAACGGGAAAGTTTCCGCTCCTTTCCTGCAAGGTCTTCCCTCTGGAGTTACACCAAGAATGTCTGTGGAGTTATCCCAAAGATCTCTGGAACTCTGGAAGCGTACCACATGGATCAGTTCCTTCACACAAATTATTTAATATTTTCTGCTACGACCCTCTCTTGGAAGGAGACTCAAACATATCACTGCATGCTGAATGTACCACAAACTTTGAGGTACTAGTAGATCATCTACAAACATTGTAGATAAGGACGTGGAATGGACTCAGAATTGGAGAGTTAATTTACACAAGAGCAAATTCTAAGTATTTTCTCTGCCATCACAAAAGAGTCAAAGAAATAAGAATTCAAGGAACTTATGTTCCGTGATCAACCTCCGCGGTGAAGTATCTAGGAGTACTCTTCGCCAAAAGACTTACCTGAAAACCACATGTAAATGTAGTCATAGTCAAAATAAAAATTAAAATCTTTAATCTAGCACAGCTTATAAATTATCATTCAACATTGAGATACGCATGTATATTATTAATCTTTAAATCAGCCATAATACCAACTAGTGGTGCTAAAAAGCACTTTGTCGCCCGCATTTTCACGCAAAATTACGCGGAAAGTACTCAATGTTTTTGAGAAACTGTACATAACCTTATTTGAACATTTATTTTTAAGGAACATATTTTTTTAAGGAAAAATATTTATTTTCATTATTGTAGTTGTTGGAAGAGGCCGAAAATTTTTGATTTTTTGCAATTTTCGAAAAATCAGACTTTTTAACGAAAATGAGACTGTGCCGTTCTCTTAAATTTCCTTAACAAAATTTTTAAAAAACACAAAATTTAATGAAAAACTATGGAGCTTTTTTTTGGAAAATTAAAAAATGTTCCAGGGGCTTAATATAAAGAACTCCCAAAATTAAAAGATCGACTTCAAACCTAAGGGGCCGCGACATCAGCCAAACTGATAAGGGAATATCAATTGTGGAGAAAACCGGCTGAACGGTTTAGTCGCTAGCGTTGTTCACTGAAGAACAGACAGACTGACGGACGGACAGACGGACAGACGGACAGACGGACAGACGGACAGACGGACAGACGGACAGACGGACAGACAGACTTTTGCCCTCATTCAATATTTCGATATCTATGTCCCACAAAACATGGATTCTGGCTACACCACGTGTTAGAGGTTTTGTTTTTCTAAATTTAGCACTCCACTTTTTCGTTACCACGGCTCTGTAATAAGAGTTTTTCTGCCGAAGATTAGCCGTTTTTTCGCGCAGCATTACATAACTTTCTCTCTACAGCAGTAGATAGAAAGTAACAACGACATATGCATGCCCAACATAAAGAGGAGCAGCACCAAGCATGATCAATAAGTAAACCACATGTCAAAATAAATATTTGAGATCAACACTAAATACACTGTGGACCCATAAACAAATCCAACAAGAACCAGTTGTTTCAGAATTCAAGGAGATAGTAAAACATGTCGCCAACAATTTCTTCAACAACTTACCGAATTCTCCCTGTTCTACTTTGTTTAACTTACAAAGAAACTACAACACACCTTGCATTTAATCAAATTCTCAAAAGTACGATTCCAACCTTCTTAACTTCTAGGCATCTCTCTCTCAGCCATCCACCCACAACTACATTCTTTATTATTTGGACTATTCTACTCAAAACCAAAAATTCAGAAAAGTAAACCAATCTCGACCTACGGATCCATGACCATATCTGCAAAGCCCTATATTGAAAAGTACCATAAAGTCCTAGAAGGTCCGAACGTGACGAACGAGAAGGAATATTTTTAAAGGAGTTACCGTAAAAATCTTATGCTACCGAAAGTCGTTGCATACTGAGAGACACAGGAAACAGATTGGCTTGCAATAGAACTCGACCACTCGGATATAGTTCAGTGCCATCTTTACCATTCAGCCAACTTAAAGGGAATACCAAGTTACATTACGACAAAAAATCGTGATTGGTGGTCGAAAAAATGTGTAGTTGCCTTTCTGGGGATAAAAATACATAGTTCTTATAGAGTAAATATTCCATTCCTTACGAAAAGTTTGATGATTCTCTCAAAGAGTTAGCCTTATCGAGAGGTTTCACTGTATTTTTACTGATCCACCTAGAAGGTAGATTTATCGAACACACGAACATAACATTCCGTATTTCTAGCTTACTTTAAGCTTTTTGCAGCATGCAATCCTATCCTCCTCTTCTCTCAATAACATTTCCAAACCATCTTGCTCCGTGGCGATTCTTTTCTGCCCGATTCAAACGTATGCTCCGTGGAGCAATAAAATTGAAATATTAAATTATTTCGAGAAGTATTCAAACGAAAGGAAGTCTCAAAAGGAAATAAGTACATGCGTCCACGTCACAATGTTTGAGTGAATTCAGGTTATGAAATCATAATCCTAGTACATACGCTGCAAGAAAGAAACTCCGTGGTCTATTTTTGGAAAAATGCTTCTGCCATGCCAAGTCTTTAAACTGCGTTGAAGACATAACCCAACGTACGCATAGCCGGACTGATTGACGCTGGAGGCATTTGCGAAATCGACACACGCCACTTTTATTAACGAACAAACAACTTTATTGCGTTATTGATTTTACACCGTACTTCAACAATTCTTGGTTCACCGTGCATCACTCGTGTTTGTTGCAGTGCAGTTGCATCAGCCTCGCAGAATACTGTAGCACCCTATAACAATAGAATTAGAGAGTTTAAGCACGGCGTATCGTACAACAATCGATAGCAATATCGAGATCAATAGCGGGTGAAGCCGAGAAAGACTTTGCACAAACGTTTAGGTCGAAATAGAAGTTCCGCACTGTGGCGACAGTGTGTGCGCTAATCTCCCGTAATGTCACATCCCCTTGATTCGCATTTGTTTGTTTGTTTAGAGCTCCCCATCAATCCCAAATATGTATATAAATATATTATATAATTTTATATGTGTATAAAATATTATATTATATAAATATATTATAAATGAATATAACTAATACAGTATAAAACTAACTGTATATACGGGTTAATGCCACAAGCTTCATGTTGCATCATGGAAATATAAATCATGAAAACTTACAGCACAATCTAACAACACAGTTGGGAACAAATTATAGCATGATCCAGCGACCGATTTGCATGCGATAAAAGTCGACCAATAAACGCAGCAAATGAGCGGGATCCGCAATCACTTCGAGTTTGATTTCGAGTTAGCAACTTTACAGAGGCTCAACAGTGCAGTCAGTTGCGGTTCGCTAAGCCGTGTTTAAACTCCTTAATGTGTGCGAAATAACGCTCGTGGGCTCCAAAACGCTTCACGAAAACTTTTGCTGTTTGCAATATTTGTCTAGCGATGCTCCATCACTATCTTATATTTTCTTCTGTATCGTCTTGCAACGATGCGACGTTTGAACATCTTGCATATATATTTCGTAGACCCGATTGCCTGGCTGCGTGCTCACGTGGCTCCGTTTCCTTTGCTTTAGCTTGTTACGAAACGTTGTGGACTTGTTGCACTTTTTTATTCAAACTTTCTTATGACTGTCGTTTTCTGCAGTTCCGACCACTCCATTATTCATACAAGATGATATCGTAAACTATTTTAAGGTTTTCGACTGAATATAAATTTTCTCTAATACTCCAACGATTTTATTTAGTTTTACTTTGAGTTCTGAATAGTCCGTTAAAATCTATTCACAATGACAACAGAATTCACGTTCTAGTTCTTTCTTTCCATGCTACGGTAATTTAATTTTTCGGGCCAGAGCAAAAATGACTATACACACGCCGTAGGGAACAATTTTTCTGCACAAAAAACTTCCTATAGACAATTATAGTATGCGTTGAAGTCTCTAAAATTGCTATCGCATTAGCAGTTTCCCTAGTCATAAGTAATGATAGTTAATGTTTCTGACACATAATGTTCTATCACCTCTGAAACGAGGAGGAAGCCGTTTTCACCTGAATCACATGTCAATATTTTTAAGGTGAAATATATGTTTAGCACATTCAGCCTGAATGTGAGAAGAATGCTGAGCAGAGTTTCAATTTTTAAATTTTAAATAGAGCGATCAATCTTTTTACTGCATGTTTCAGTTCTACGTCAAAAAAAGACACTTTCGTGTAAAATTTGTCTTTCAAATTTCCTTCAGGTGGTACTGTAAACTATCATAACAAATTTCCATCCAGATTTCTTAATTTTACAAAAAAATTATAATAACCATACAATTGTTGGTACACATTTTATTTATTCAATTATCTGATAGATATATTCATTATTTCGAATGATAAAAATGTTGGGGAAACAAGTGAAGCGTCTTCACTATATTGGCCGTTTACAACAGTACATGTTTCCTTGCCCTTTTTGCTTACTACAATGTTTCGTATGCTACATATAACTTGAAACATTTTAGAATATCAATTTAAATGGATTACAGGCAATGGTGCAATGTTTTCACTTAATATTACTTTAGGATCAATTAATTGTTCTATTTTAAGGTACTGCCCTAAACAGAATAATACGAAATTATTCATAAATAATGCAGAAGCACTTAAGGATATCTAAAAATTACAAATTACAATATTTCGAAAAAAATAGGTTTTCTTTTTCGCTGCGGAACTATTTCTAGACAATTAGACACAGATTGTATAATTCTAAAGAATCTGTAACAAGTATTGTACTTCAGCTTCTGAGTCAATAACCCCCATCCGATCAGGATTTCGTTAAATTTCCCTCATCCTTGAGCAAATGCTAAGATGGCCCCATGTTTTGTTTCTGGTAATAAATGTAACTTCAAATTAACGTCTCCCCATAGCACGTCAAGCATATTTTTTACGTGTTTTTGACGTAAAAAAGACCTAAATACAACAGCTTTGAACTAGTGTTAATACGGATGTAATAAAACAGCTGTCAGGCTGCAACCTCTCACAACTGTCACTGAATACAAAATATGAAATGTTTGTACACAATTACAATTATATGCATACACGGTAACACTGGCTTGCATTGTGATATCTCACTTTCAATTTTGACTGTGGTGTTAATTTCTTTATGGTAAAAAATTTGTCTTTGTGTTTCATTGACAGTCATACAATTCGTGATAATACGATAATATCTCTAAATGGGCTGTTACCTTCCACTGGTACGATTGGCTGAAAATTTGATTTATCTATTTATTAACATTTTTCTGTTTATGTAATACATACAAAACAAGTTTTCAACTAGGTATTTTCATTTTCAAGTCAACCATGCTTCGCTGCAGGAAGATCACCTCTCATCTGATACACTTCATCCTCGCCACCCACACTTCTATCTCCTTCAGTAACTGTGCTCCACACGATCCTAACCTTCCTTCTGCTTGTTTCATTCCTGTAGCTCCTCCCTTTCCCTCCCCTACATCACATACTGTTTTTACTGTGTTTTTTTGACTGAATAAATCTAAGTCTAAATTCCTCTTTATCTGCTTTTAGTTCTTTCGCTTTTTTTGCTCCTTCCGCCCATTCTGCTCCGCCCGTTTCTATCTTTCCTTTCGCTTTCACACCTTCCGCTTTTCTCGCTCCTTCCGCTCCGCCCACTCTTACTTTTCTTCCGCTCTACTAGCTTTATCAGCTCCACCTGCTCCTGTCGCCCCTCCGGGTTCCGCCCGCTATGTCAGATCTCTCTTGGCCCCGCCCCGCACCACCCTGCCACGCCCGACAACAACGCCGCCCATATGCATTGGGATTTGCATTTAATTTAACATATTTTAAGGTAACATTATGAATCGCAGCTATGTTAGTTTTATATGTGGCCATCCAAATTTATTTGTTCTAAATTTGGGAGTAATAATTCCAGTAGTTCGTACGTTTATGTATCGCGTAGAAACATACGTTCTGTCACTATTATATAATAGAAGATATTCGTGTACTAAACGCTGATAATTACTCATGTAAACGACAAATTAATAAACTACAATTTATTATACCATCGCGATCTAAACTAGAATAATACTGACAGAAGTATAAACGTTTATTATAGTCAATACATATTGAGCGTATTTAGGTTTAGAAGTCATTATCAACTTATTACTAACAACGATAGTGCATGGATAAATGTGGGTAACATCCAAATGTATTAAAACTAAAATATCATAATAGATATTTCATTTCAACAGCTAACAACTTTGCTAAGTACAAATTATACTTATTAAATACTGCAATTACGAGTATACATGAAAATCCCTGATTTATTATGTCATGGTATTTTCAAACTAGAATAGTATTGTTCAGATACAGTCGATGAAGGTCTCACGTATTTAGCTATAGAAATCTCATTCCCCAGTTCGTCTTCAATAATTAGCTCACTAGAAATATTCAGTGAGTGAAGTATGTATTATTTCCTATGTTTATTTAAGTTTTTATGATAAATGTATTGATAAATTCGTATACGAAATTCATTATTTTCACAAAAATTATTTTCTTTGCATCGGGGTTCTCAGCTGCCAATATTGTTGCTATTCCCTACTTATTAGTTTCTATACCCTAGAAAAAAATAATATTTATAGAAGTGAATTTGAATGAATTGCACATATATATTTACACATCTACAGAAAGCACAACATTAGAAACAACATTAAATATTATAATTGTATTGAGAAGCACTGGTACTCATGATTGCACCTTTTTTTCATTGTGATGATAAAATACTTTTTATGTGGACATAAAAACCATTTTGATAGCAGTAAGCAATATACGTGATCAATAATGAGTCGTATAATAAACGATAAATAACCTTCATTGTTAAACGTAATGGTAGAACAGTTTGGACCAAAAACACACTGTTACACAGACGTCATTAGATACAAATTTCGTAAACGATATAACTCGTTGGAAGTAACTTGCATATTTCACAAAAATACAGAAAACAACGAAAACTTCCCAGTTTGAATTACGTTCCGAAATGATGAAGAGATCGAAAATACTTGTAGTTTCGGCAACACGTTTTGAATTTCTATTTCTTTCAGTGTATTCAATAAACACAATATCACTAATCTTTTGCACAAAACACGTACACACACACACACACACACAAACACGAGTGCTCATAGAATTTCACACATCCTTTGCAAATCTGCAACGCCAAGAATCTATGATTTACTACCCATTCTTGTACTATGCCCTTCACTTCCTAATATAATCATGCCCACCAAATATCAATAATGTATTACATGTAATAGAATGTATGTATGTATTCAGTGCATAGTTAAAGAAACATCTGCCTTAAATTAGAATTAGAAATTAATGTAAGTCAACTCATTCATAACACCAAAGCGTCCGCTGAATCTTAACGGGCGAAGATGTGCAGTAATACGACATAATACTTTACCGTAATGGCAAAGAGCAGATGTAAACGCTTCTAATGATTCTCGTGTTTTTATGTCACAATTTTATTCTTTTCCTGGAAATAGGTCACAGACTATAATGTGAAGCAAAGATATTTTATTTCTTGGCCTTTTCACTGTACTTGAACATCATCTAATCGAGGGCGTGCGTTCATCAACTGAACATAAAGAGATTTAAGAGCACATTTATCAAAGGTGGTTTCAATTATTGTTTTCACAACATCATGACATACCTAGATCACAGAAGTTAAAGCTAAATGATATTAACGAATTGTACGATATCTCTTGTCATTTTTTGACACATTTAGGAGAATAAAACAAATATGCAGAAACAAGATGTTATCTAACTACATCTTCTTATTCCCATCGACCCTTTCTTTAACAAATGTGCCTTTATTATACTTTTACTATATTCATGCTTGTTTGGTTCTGTACCAGCACTTTTAATTTTTTTAAAATGTTAAAGCACCAACGTGCATTTATCTACCAGATGCTGCAAATAATTCAATGTGAAGTTTTGCTTTTTTTCATGGCAGACAAATAGAAATGGAAATGTCTTATGTTAAGCAACAATTTCAAATTATGGTCTCTTTATAACGCAAGACATACTTTGCTTTACAGGAAATCAATACATATTCACTTCATCATACAGAGAGCACTACAGAAATATTTCACTTTAAACGTATATACGACTACTCATAATCCGAGAAACTCAAAATATTATTTTTATATCTTGTTTGCAACAGAAAATAAATACAAAATTAACGACTACAATGTCATTTTTTAACACTTCAACTATTGCATTCTGGTCACAGTATCACTAAAATGTGCCACATTCTAACAATTGAGCAACAAGTCACGGAACGACTGCATGCACCGAAAGGTGCGAAGGCATAAAACAGAATGCTTACACATACCCAGATATCTCAATTCACCGCATCATTATTATCCATCATTACGCAAAATGACTTAAATACGTTAAAAAAATATTTAAACCCGAACATTTGTCAGTGTGAAACAAGTACCGTATGTCGAGACTTCTTTCCTTAGAACAAAGAAGCTTCTTGAAGTTTTGTGATCTCAAACAAGAGTTCTTCGGCGAACTTAGAGCAAACAAATCTGGTGGCGCACTCAAGTACATAGCGTCGTAGGCCGTGGACCCAGACCCTCCGCAACCGACCCCAACTTCGAGCGGAGCAACACAGAAGTAGAGCATCCGAGTTTGGCACAGCTACAGTCAACACACGAGACTGTCAGAGTGAATGGGGGAAAATACTGGTTGCGAACGGAATGATGGTCGAAATGAAAGTAAGAGAGGAGCGACACAGTCAAAAGAAGAAGAAACAGGGCGTCATGAAAAGAAAAGACGCGCTGGAAACGTTTCTTGTAATTAGGAACCAGTATTTCTCACCAACGAAGTAATGAGTGATCTATGAGTGATTTTTATTGAAAAAGACACACTATCAAACAAAAGAAAAAGGGAAAATAATGGTTTAAAAAAGTGGGTGAAGACAAAACTAAGAAAGGAGAGAGTAAAAGAAGACAAAAAAGCTAAAATAGTAAATGAAAAACATTCTGCATTCTAATGCATTTGAAAAACAGAAGAATATTATCGACCTTCAGGTTCCTTCAGTTACGTCTGATAATGACGTAAATAAAATGACTGATGAAAGTTTAGAAAACAAGGTTTAAATTGGATCAGAAGAATAAAGAGGAGAAATTATAGTAATTACTCAGAAGATTTATATAAACAAGTACAAAGAAAGGGAACGTAGGGTAGTTGGCAAGCAAAATAAAGCGCGTATCCACCAAAGGACTTAGCATCTCCACAACAATCGCACCTCGCACAAGTGACTTCATATCATAGTGACTTGAAAGGTAGAGCGGGATCATATTATATCAATAAACCCGAAATAAAAGATAAGAGAAGAGAAATAGAAAGGAAAGAACAATAAAACGAAACATGAAGAGGGTACAGGATGAAGAGGAAATGGCTAAAAGAGCGCTGTCAGTGAAAAAATAAGGCTATTTAAACCACATTGAAATACTATTCTTAAAGCGAAGTATTGGCATAGCAACGTACAGAAAAGTGAGCTGAAACGAAATAAACGAGCCAACGGCGTAGACGGAAGTTGGTGGACCAAAGAGTCAATGAGTTCACAAATATTTTAAGGAGCAACGTCACATCAACTAGGGCTTTTAAATGACGTCCTGTCTCAGAGGCATGAAGAGCGAATCGGAATTGCATAATTCCAATAAATGGAAGAGAAAATGGCGAGAAAAAAAACTAGAAATTTTGAAAACAAAAATGAATGGAGACAAATGTAAGGAAAGACCAGTTGATTGGCACGATTGAAAAAGAGAAGTTCTACTTTATCAATCATCAGCCATGGGCGACGTTTTCCCAGTGAAACGAGTGAAAGTGTCCGGATACAAATAAAAAAGAAAGACTGGTATAGCGCAGTGGTTGGAGAAAAGAAATCTATCTAAAAGAACGGAGAAAAAGGAGCACGATTGTATCAACTTCAGCCGTCGGCGACGTCTTGCTCTCAGATCGCGAGGAAAAGCGAGCGGAAATGAAAATCAAATAGGGAATACGTGCAGAGAAGACGTGTAGAGCAAATGAAGACCATCTTTAAAAAAACGGAGCAATATCACGTTGACTAACAACCTACAGCGAGGTCTTGTTCTCAAGAGAAGTGATTGGAAACGAAAGCCAAAAAAATTGTAGACCGCAGTTAGTGGGCAGAAAAGTAAGTTGATAAAAAACTTTCTTATAAAAGAGCATCCTCACGGTAACTAGCAGCCACCGATGACGTCTAGTTGCAGCATCATGAAAAATAGATTACGTCAACAAAATTTAAAAAAAAACAAAAATTTAAGGATAATAACGAGCGCAGAAAATGTTAAGAAAAACTATTTTTCAAACAGGAGTACTACGAGACAAAGAACTTCATTTTTGCCGATTCTGAACGTTAAGGCAGTAGTGCCGTAGCGATCTCGTACAGAAGGATCGTGGATTCGATTCCCACCACGGACGTGGTTGTATTTGTGTTCGCCCTATCACCACCTATCATCACCCTAACATCTCCTCTTCACATTTACTATACCGTTAAATGCAATTGTGGTCACTTATGACCTAGATGATGATGCGACATTGAATAACAAAAAACTTCCTACTTAAAAAGAACGGACCTGCATCACGTCAACCATCGGCTTTCGCCAAACATTTGTTCCAGAAAATAAAAAAATTATGTTCATAAAATAAAATAAAACAAAGCACCATCACATCAACAAGAAGTTTGAGTAACGTCTTGCCACAGTATCATCAGAGACAAATGAATGGAAACCATCAGGAGAAAATAAGAAGTCGGACTTTTTTAATAAAGAACACCATCACGTTTACCACCAGCCCTCGATGACTTGTCCTTCGAACGCGAGGAAAATTATTGTTAATGAAATCTCGTACAGGGCTGTTGATGGACAGAAGTTAAAAAAATCATATTTTTAAAGGAACACCATCACATCATCTAAAGACATTGAATTTCTTATTCTAGAACGCGAGGACAAGTGTACGAAAACAAAAGTAATGAAAAATAACAACCGTAGAGGGTAATTGGTGGTCAGCAGAAGTAAAACAAAACTTTGTTATAAAAAAGCACTTCTCATCAATTCCCAGTTGTTAGCAGTGTCTCAGGATCGTCATAAAAGGTTATCGGAAACCATAAGGTAAAATTGGATTAGAATCAAAAGGAAATCGGAACATTATCACATGAAGCATCAGTCTTCGTTGACGTCTTGACGTAGGACTGTGAGAATTATTGAACGGGAACAAAAGTAAAATGAGTTCTTTTCTGGGAAAATTTCGGTCTTCTCTGGCCCACGATAACTTTCTCTTCTTACGAAGAATTCGTAAGACGAGAAAGAAAAAACAGAGAGGTCATAACAGGTGGTCAGTAGAAGTTGAAAAATAAACTTTTTACAAAGGGAACATCGTCACATTGACCACCAGATTTCGACATCTTGTCCCCACGAGTAAAAGTGGACGAAAAGCAAAGTAAAAAACATAGAGGGCATTCGGACGCCAGAAGTTAAAAAACACCCTTTTTGATAATGATACACCATCACATTAAGTCCCTTTCTTCGATGACGTCTTCTCCTAGAACCGCGAGGAAAATTGCGCGAAAAGAAAAGAAAAACAACCTAGAGGACAATTGGGAGGTAGAAGTTAAAAATACTTAGTTTTTAAAAAAAGGGAGCGCCATCAAATTAAAACGTCTTGTTCCAGAATGACGACGACGTCTTGAGCGAACTTATTTTTAAAAAAAGAGCACTATCTCATCAACCACGACCGTTTGATGACGTCTTGTGCTAAAACCGTCAGAAAAAGTCAGCGAAATTAAAAGTAAAAATAACTTGAACGGTAGTTGGTGAGCTGGAGTAAAAACACATTTACAAAAAGAAGTCATCATGATATTAACCACTACCTGGCGACAATGTCTTGTCTCAGGAGCATGGGGCAAAGTGAGCGTAACAAGAGCGTGAAGAACAATTGGTGATCCAAAGATTTAAAAAAAAACTTTAAAAAAACGAAAAAAAGAGCACCATCATTTCAATCACCGCCGTTCGTGAACGTCTGATCTTAGGACCGAGAGGAAAAGTGGGTGAAAAGAAAAGGCAGCTGATTGGCAGAAGTTAAAAAAAACTTTTTGAAAACGTAGCACCATCGGATCAATCACTACCCTTAGACGACGCCTTATCCCCTTAGGGCAATAGGCGTAGGGCCGTAGGGCAATTGGTGAACAGATGTTCAAAAAAACTTTTCTTAACAAATCAGGAGCACCATCACATCAACCACCACCCTTCGACTCCTTTTCCTAGGGCCGTGAGAAGGAGTGAGCTAAAAACAAAAAATTAAGGTATTTGGAGGTCAGAAGTTACAAAAAAGGTTTGTTAAAAATCAAGAGCACCATAACATCCCATCGACTTCTTGCCCTAGAACCGTGAGAAGTGCCCTAAAAACAAAAAAAATTATGGCACTTGGCGAGCAGAAGTTAAAAAAACCTTTTCTTAAAAAAAGCGTAGCACCATCACATCCCATCGACTTCTTCTCCTAGGACAGTGAGAAGTGCCCTAAAAATTAAAAAAAATTGAGGGCAGTTGGTCGGCAGAAGTTAAAAAAACTTTTTTAAAATCAGGAGCACCATCACATCCCATCGATTTTTGGTCCTAAGAAGAAGTGCGCAAAAAACAAAAAAAATTGAGGGCACTTGGCGGGCAGAAGTTAAAAAAACTTTTCTTAACAATCAGGAGCACCATCACATCCCATCGATTTTTGGCCTAGGACCGTGCGCTAAAACAAAAAAAATTGAGGGCACTTGGCGGACAGAAGTTAAAAAAAAATTCTTAAAAAAAAAGCGAAGCACCATCACATCAACCGTCATCCTCCGGCGACGTCTTGAGGCGAAGAGCGCGTCGTAACGGTTGGCGGATGGGGACTTACTGGAGACCAGCGGCCGTCTGGACGCGCTGCGGGGCGCGCTTCGCGAGCGGCCGGCCGGCCGCGGTCCCGCCGGCGGCGTGGGCGGCTGCGGTGGGAGCGCAGCTGGCGGCGGTGGCGGCGCTGGCGGCCAGGACACTGAGCGCTCCTCGGCGCGCGCGCCGCGGGGCGGCGGGGCGCGGGCGGGGCGGGCGCGTGGCGGCGTGGATGCGGGGGTGCGCGCGCCGCGTCGCGACCGCCCGCGCCGCCCGGGCCGCGCGACGGACGCCGCTCGCACGGCGAGGCGCGGCCGCGACAGGGAAACGATTTCGCAGCCTGCCGTTTTTTTTAAAAATTTTATTATGCCTCACTCGGGAAAGTTTAAAACAGTAAATACGGGCAGGGTAGCTCCTGGGATCAACTGATGTCACTGTAATGCCTCTGAACGGGAGGTCCTTGGTTCGAGTTCTGACAGAGGCAGGATTTTCGTCACCACCTTGATAACTAGCTCGAGTTCAGTCGCTGTCTGCAGGAGAATTCTAGCCGGCTGCTCTCATCGGTAGTTTTCCGTGGTTTCTCCGATCAATACCAGGCGAATGCCGGAGCAGTACCAAATGGGCCTCGGATCGGATGCGATCGTTCCTTCCAATTCATTGTTCTATCCTCGACCCTTACTAACACACACGTACGTATTTGCACTACCATACCACACGTGCCCGGAAACTTGTCGGGAGCCTAGAGCTAGTCGCGGCCAGGGCGGTGCCCAGCTGGATATACCTGGTTTGGGAAAACCCGTAAGGGCGACGGTAAGTCGGTGCCGGATGTCGCCATTCAGCGCGGGAAGGTACCGGCACCTCAAGCGATACAACATACACTACGCTAACAAGATTAATGGTCTTAGACATTGGCACTAATCAATCAATAAAATTATTAAAATTTGAAGTACAAATGGTAGTGCATGAGTATTGATTGGCGGACGCGTCAACTATGTTAAGCATTAGTTGCGTTATTGTAGAACATGCTGTTCCCTGAGATGTGGCGACGTTCCTTCCGGCCGTTTGAACGTGTAATCCAATTCGTTCTACTTGCCAGTTTGGGGTTTTCCTCCTAAAGGTGTAGATAAGTATCTCTGAGAAAGGATTCGAGTCCCTACTGTGGCGGGATTTTCGGCACTAGCTTGTCGAATTCGGTCGCTGTCCGGAGTAGAGTTTTAGCGGCCGGCTGCACTGATCAGTAGTTTTCCGTGGTTTCCCCGATCAACACTAGGCGAATGCCGAAGCAGTGCTCTAACAAACGGGCTACTGACAGCGCGCCATCTCAACTTTCTCTTCCTGGTCGTATCCTCACCTCTACACACACACACACACACACACACACACACACTAACAATCACTACACTACCACACATGCCGGAAGACCCGTCAGGAGCTAAGAGCTTCTCCCGGCTGGGGTGGTACCCGATTGTGGGAGATACCTGGTTGGGGAAACCCCGCTAGCTGACGGCAGGTTGGCGCCGGATCTCGTCATAAGCGGGGGGAAAGATCACCGGCACCTCCCGAGCCCAAACATGCATTACACTTACGAGACTAACGACCCTGGCAGTTGACGTGCCCGGAATCACTAAGCAATCCCCCAATCTAAGAATGGACTATATTGACAGGTCGGGAAAAAAATGAATGTCATGCAGGACAAGGTCATTGTATGAGATAGGGATGAAGCCAAGTGCATTAACGTATCATGCAGTTATATTGCCAGCAGTGGCCAAAGAGAAACTGTCTGAGCGGTCCTTTCTTATAGTAATATCTCTATATATCCCTCAGCGGGACACCATTCTATTCGGGACGAACTGTAAGCTCCCGTCACATTTGATAGTATTTAGTATGCATAAGTATGAGGGTAATGGGAAAGGAGGGGAGATGAATGGTAAAGGGCACATCGGGAACAGAGTGTGCCCCTGTTTTTTTAGGGTATTGATTCGGCATTCACCTGTTATTGATCACAGACAACACGGAATCATACTGATTTGAGGATCCGGCAACTTGGTTTCGGCATGATACATAATTGATTTTGTGAAGATTCATCATAATGCCTGTGTTTGATTCGTAAAGGATGTTATGTCCAAATATAGTTTTGAGAAAAATGTGTTTTAAAAATTTAGTTATATACGGTACACATTTTTTATTTTTAAATCTATCTCAGCAAAAAGTCGACACATATGATGTAGTGCAGCAATCTTCCCAGCCAAATTTGGACTGCTTTATTTGTTTTTTCTTTCATACCCAAAAGATATGCCTATGACTCACTTTCGGCATTGTTGACATAAAACTTTTTACACACCGTATACCGTTATGATTAGCTTTACAATACAAAAGTAGAATTTTTGGGAATCGTTGTAAAAGTTGCTTTAGCACTTTCTTTTTTTATATCAACATTTAGTAAATGAAGTTGAATATCCATCGTTAATATCAATTTATCTTCTCCGAAAACTAGCGCACTGACCCTTTCTCTGTGGTTAATATGCATTTTACTCAACATGTGCGCGCATAATTCGCGTTTTATTATATTTTAATTATTATTTTTTCATTATTATATTTTAATTACTATATTTATAATTACTGCTAATATTGTGTACAAATCATTTCACAATTTTCTATTTAATTCTGTTCTACTTTTAAGTTTAGAAATAGTGTTTGTAATGTTTTCTATTTTATCTTATACTGACGATCAAGACAAAGCCGACGAAGAATGATTTTGAAAATAAAATTAAGTTTAAAAAGACGTTGTTTACTATTCTTATACCGACCAAATAGAAAATAATTGTTTACAAGAAGTTACAAGTTCCATGAAGATAGCGCCAAATGTCTACGTTTACCGTAACATTTTTAACCGTGTTTGATAGTTCAACGGAATTATCTTATTTGAGATCCAAAAGAAAGCATGATCTTGACGAGTCTGGGATACATTTGATTCTAAATAACTTTTTGCTGACATAATAAATTAATAGTTATAGGTGTTCGTCACGTTTGAAAAAAAAACTCTGCAGCAGAGACACTCACAGGTCCGTTTAGAGCTGATGATAAGACACGATTATCACTCATCTTTTTCTCGATTTCGGTAAATTTGAGACCATCTAAAGCGGTTGCGAAACGGAGCTCCAAAGCATGATCTCGCCAATCACAAACGCCAGTTCCTCAGAGCTCTGCAGTGTGTGAAAAAGAGCTGACCGCAGCTCCGGATTCTGCTTGGCGAGCTCTCGACGGTAGGTTAGAAGAGCGCTTGCCGTGGTCTCAAGAGGAACCCGACAAAATAATCCCCTTCCCTTCTTATATCCCATCCCATGCCTTTCCCACCCTTTCCCTTGTCCCACCGTCAAGCACCCTAACAAAATAACCCGTCACTCCAGCACCCAGACTCCCAATCCCCTGTACGGGAGACAGGGGACGCATCACACCAGAAGACCAGCCGACAAAATAAATACGGACGAAGAGTCTCATTTAAGAGACAGGTGGACATACGTACCATGGTTTCTGTCTTGTTTTGGTCCCTGCTATTGTGAAGCTCCACGCCACATCAGCCGTCGGTTGCAGTCGATCGGGTGGCGCTGGGCAGTCAGCCATAGGCAGCGGGCAGCACCTCCCCCCCCCCGCTCTCACTCTCTCATTCTCCTACGCTACAACGCCGAGATTTAAAATCTGGTACCCTCTCTGCCCCTCACACATTACGCTGCCATTCTAAGTCACTAAATCATTTAGATGTGCCTCTGGGGGCGAGATCTGGCCCAGATCTACGTCGGTTTGCGAGTATTTTTTCCCAACCAGGTATCTCCCACTAGCGCGGTTTTAATTGAATAATAAAACTTAAGTAACGGGAGAAAATTTTATATTACATAATTCGAAACAGTTATACCTTGTACTTATCATGAAGTGAAGGACAATCACAGTAATTTTTCGAGAGACTAATATAATTTATTTTAAGGGTACTATTTGAGTATTTAATAAACTCAACCAAGAAGCGCGCGCTCCTCTCCCTCCCCCCTCCCTCTCTCTCCTTTCTCCCTCTACCCACACCCTCACTCTCTCCTCCCTCACTCTTTCTCTCTCTGAATTTTGGAAGATTTTTCTAAACCAAGTATCTCCCATTATCGGGGCTCTGATGTCCCGGCATGTATGGTAGTGTAGTGCACGTAAGTGTGTGAGTAAATAATGGAGGAAGAAAGGACAAGTAAAAGGAAGGAAAGATCGCGTGCGCTCCGTGGCCCGTTTCTTAAGGCACTGCTCCGGCATTCGCGTGATGTTCATCGGAGAAACTACGGAAAACTACCGATCAGAGTAGACGGCCGCTGGAATTATCCTCCAAAAAGGGACTGAATTCGACCCCAGCTATCTAGCTAGTGTCGATAGCAGAACTCACTAGAGAGAGAGGAAACGAATTGAAATCCATTACAATGATTACTTCTGTAATTGTAAACCTCGGCAGTAAATTACAGATAATGAAAGGAAGATAATGAAAGATGCACGACAAAAGTAGAATTCACTCCCGTGGATGCTAGTATAAACCGTTATATTGAGCTTAAATTACTTGACCCGAACCACGCACATAAGTAAGCTCTAGAAGATCCAGTTATAGTAAACACACAATCTACGTTTTAGTAATCATAATAATATTACAACTTGCAGGCGCATCAGTACCGTGAATTTATATGTCACTAAGGGTGTGCAGGTGGCCGGTCTCGTGTATTATTTTTGTAATACTGATGATGAACGAAAGAGATTGAGGGAACCGTGACATTAAGGAAATGCGTTCAGTTCATCAATGACAGTTCTGTTCAGCCCGAATTCATCGACGAGGATCGCACGTTAAAAACTTGCAAAACAGAAGAAAATAAGACGATGAGTAGAACAGAGCTTTGAAAATTCATATATATTTTGCGGCTTGCAATTTTGAAGATGGGGAACAAGTATATATTCTAATTAGTGTAATAGGTTCATTGTAATTGAATATTATTGCATGTGATTTTAAATAGTTGTATGAATTTTACCTACACCCATCCAAAGAGAATTTCACGGATACAGCACGAATTGCACTTTGATTATAGAAATACGACGGATTTGTTTAAAAAACTCATCCAATATTCGAGCGAAATGCAACCCGCAGCACTCAGTAAGTTATTTCGTTAAATAACTCTTAAATGAAGCGTTCTAGAGCCTTAAAAACTAAAATTTTGCAGCTATATGGCAAACATCAATGTTCAAAATTAAAACATCGATGTTCAAAATACATCGATCAAAATCATCAATGTTTTTCTACATCAATGTTTTTAGACTGCTTTGGTAAGCTCTAACTTAAATTCGTGTGCGTTAACATTTAATTTGGGTATTCGTGTTCATTAATTCGCGGAATAAGTGTGCGAGAAGAAGGGGCAGACCCTACGTCCTCAGCGCATTTACATCTCAATGTGCGAAATGAATATGAAGGAAGAGGAAATACAAGAGCATGAAGGTCACCTCGGGCGAGAGAGTTTGGTCAATGAAGGTAGTACATACAGCGTTCTTTGGTTCCAACTCATGTACTTTCCATCAATAATTATTTCATATTTTTACTTTTAATGTATTGTGATTACGGGAAGTTTTCATTCAGAAACAAAACATTGGAAAACAAAAAAAACATCTATCACAAAAAATCGATGTTAAAAAACATCGGCATTATTACATAGATGTTTCTACTAAAACATCGATGTATTAAAAACATCCGCATCAATTACTCATCCCTACTACGGTATTTTCAGATGCTCCGTAACTCAGTAAAAATACAGCAACATCGCAATAGTTCCAATTTTGACTCACACATACAAATACTGGTATTTGATTGTGGTATTACGCCTATTCTCAAACTGCGCTTCCTAGCTGAATTCTCAAAGTCAGTGCTCTACAGATTATGGCCTCGGCGGATCAGTGATTAGTTTACTGTCTCTGAATCATCAGTGCACAATTTCGTATCAGCCGGGTTGATTGATTACTGTATTCGGGCGCTTCAACTTCTGAAGTAATTAGTCCCGTAAGTGTCAGTGCGTGTTTCTTTCCTCGGGAGAGGACAGTGATCTTCCCCTGCTCAATTCCGCGATTCGGCGCCGACTTACCCTTGGGTTTAGGGGTTTTCTCAACCAGGTATCTCCCACCAGCGGGATACCGCCTCAGTAGGGACAAGCTCTAAGCTACCGACGGGACTCCTGACGTATGTTGTAGTGTAGTGCGTGTAAGTGTGTGTAGATATTTAGGACAAGGAAGAGGAAGGAAAGATCGTCCGCGGTCCGTGTCTCGTTCGTTAGAGGACTGCTCCGACAGTCGCTCCGGTATTGATCCGGTCCTGAGAAACCACATAAAACTACCGATGAGAGCAGCCATCCCCAAGAACTCTCCTCCAGATAGCTACTGAATTCGACCCAGCTATCTAACTAGAGTCGAAAATCCTGCCTCAGTCGGATCCGAACCCGGAACTTTCTGGTCAAAGGCACTAGTACAAGTATTGCTGGAAAAGGCACTGCTATGATCAATTGATGCCCTGAACCGAAGAGACGGTGATTTCAGCCGGAGATGCAGATATTTTCGAAGGGCAGAAAATCACCCAGTGGCAATGTTATGTTTTCCCCTTCCTAACGAGATTACACGTTGCCACTAGCGGATAGTTTGTATATATTTCAGTGAAACGACATCTGTCGGAGAAAGTGTGGATCGCACCAGATGTGTAAGGAGACGCCCATGGGACGCGCCTGCTCGTACAAAATCCTACAGTTGTGTTTGACGCACAGTTTCTGTGTTGTATACATACCATGGGTGTTGAATCAAAACGTGTGTAGTGGATTGCGTATACACCTTCAGATTGGTTCCTAGTATAATATACAAAATTATGCATTTTTCGTCTCAGATACTCTGTTAGAGAATAAAATTTTGTATCTGACAGTAGCACATTGACAGGTTTTTGGTGTCGATGGCGACTTAAGAATCATTCAAAAGTGTCATCTTAGTGTAGTATGTATTTGTTTAGTATGTATTGTTTGTATATAAAAGAGGCTGTAGCAAGATAAAATAAAAGTTTGGAATGTACAAGTTTCATACCGCTCTGTGAATGATCGAAAAGAACAAAAAACAATAATAATCAACACCCAATATCCTCTCTGACTTAACTTTCATTTTAAACTTCACTGTTAGACCTTTCTGATACATCCCTCTTATCTTCTCTCAAAATTTCCTAAACATTTCTCAACCGACGCAGAGAACTATCTTGTTTGACCGTGGTTTATGCACAGCCAAAGCATTTCCAGGTCACAGTGTATTTGGACCCACTGAGTAAGGTGAACAACCGAGAAAATGAGAAAACCAATCTGATACTTTTATCGTGTAAATATATCTGCGTTTCCACCAAAGCAGATGAATATAAGATTTGCAGAAAAAACAATCCATCTTTTCGACCAAATATTGACTCAAAAAGGCTGTGTCTTAAAAAAAGAAAGATATTTTCTCAGCTCTGGGAAGCTCTCTGTTAAATAAATTCATTAAAAACAAAGTAAATGAATTAAAGTAGGAGTGTGTTACATCAATCCATTACATCTGGTAAATTCCTTTTTTATTACATGGCTCTTGAGTTACACATTTCTTCTGAATAACAATTTTCTCTCATATTTCATTCGCACCTCCAATAGAAAAGTGCCACAAGTGCGAATTTCTGATTACTCAGAAATTGTAATTTTCAGTTTCGTAGTTCTGTAAAACTCGTTATAGATTGTACCAAATATTCACCTTCTAGCGGACAGTAGTTGAACTAATTCAAAATAAACTTCAGAATAGTAGCAGTACCTCTTGGCAACCTTATCAGCTTTTAGCTGAAAAATGACGATTGTGTCACTTTTCTATTGGTTGTGCGATATAATATCAACCGCTCACTTTCCGATACGTATAATTTAATTTTCGTAGGAGTCGTATTGTGTTGAATCAAATCTAGAATAAAGAAAAAAGACGTTACTAGACATTATAGCTTCAACACGAGATCAATATGTTCGAATAAATCATAAGTTTTTAATATTGGTTCAAATATTCATTCCATTTCTCTTCAGATTATATAATATTTATAACAAAAATAAATTAATTACGATCAACTGAACGCATATAGTTCGAGGCAAGTCGTTAGTACTCAAGTCCCTTCTCTAGCAAACAAATAATTTGCATTAAGTGTTCATAGTTGTTTTTAGGTGGCCCGATTTTGGACGAACTAATTTAAAATTTGCTATCTAAAAATATAGTAAATCAATTACTTCAAGATCATTCCACTCTTGCTGAGATGAAAACTTTAAAAATTATGTAATGAGATTATGTTTCATCTTCGTAACCTTGTATCAACAATTCACTCGACGGAACCTCTTGACACAAAATTCTATCCAAGACATTGCTCCACTTTACGTGGGAAGTATTAGAGAGCTGATTTTAACAACTTCTAAAATTTACTACATTGTATCTGAAGCTCAACGTCTATTCCACGATTCCCTTTCTCTAGTATCAACATTCTCGAGAACCTCTTCAGTTAGCTACATTAATACAATAATTGCTTCTAAATGGATTTTGAGATCTGAGATCTCTCAAATGAATATTGTATAGTGTAGCAGATGCCTCACGGTAGAATGTTCCGTGCTGCGAGTGGGACTACATACAGGATCAGAGCGGGCGTGTATTAGTTCTGCTAAGGTGCGTGAAGTTGGCACCCCCAGATCCTTGAAAAATAAAATGGCAAACACCAAAGTTTTGCCCAAGTTTTCCCAACCTTCAAAAAGTTTTGCCAAAGTCATACGACGCCAGAAATCGCAAATCAAATTTTGGACTTTAATGTGACCTACTGGCAAATTTTGAAATTTTGAACACACCATCGTTTAGCAGAGTTTTGCCCATTTTTGTCTTATTTGTAAGAAGTTTTCCTCATGTAAAACAAATCGAAAATCAAATTTCGGACTTAAATTTACTGTTGTTCTTCCACAAGGCAATTTCGAAATTACGAACATGCCATCATTTTGCACACGATGAGCAATAAAAAAGCCATACAGCCATAAAAAGGTTTTGCCCCAGTCTCACAATGCCGGGAATCGAAAATCAAAATTTGGACTTAAACATTCTGTAGCTCTCATACCAGGCAATTTCAAAATTTCGATCATACCATTGTTTTGCCCACGATGAACTCAAATTTATAGAACAATAAAAAAGTTTTCTCCAAGTCACATAAAGCAGTAAATCGCAAACTAAAATTTGATTTAAAAGTGACTTGCACACTATTAGCGACATTCGTAATTTTGAACATAATATCGTTTTCAAAATTTTGTCCATTTTGACTTTATTTGTGAAAAGTTTTGCACAAGTGAAACAAAGCAGGAAATCGCAAATCCAAAGTTCCGACTTAAACCTACTATAGCTCTCCAAGGAAATTTCGAATTTTCGAGTATGCCATCGTTTTCTTTACTGTGTGAGCCGGACAATAGATTCATAAAAAGTTTTGCTCAAGTCACATATCGTCCGAAATCGCAAATCAAAATTGTAGGCTTAAACGTGACTTGCACCCCCACTTGCAGAGTTCGAAATTTTTAACATATCATCGCTTTACTCAAGTTTAAGGTCGGTCTGTTTGTTCATCCGTCCGTCCATCTTTGTATCTGTCTGTGAACCAGCGTGTAAACAGTAGACAGAATTGACACCCAAATGTACATTTCCCGATTGATGAGGGTAAGTAATATAACTGCTTCTCAAAATTAAAATGGATCATATAATTTCTTGAGGATACTTTTCATGAAGTCCCTTGGATACTTTTTAATTTTTCTCAAAATATGGCTCCAAATTCTTTAATTTTTTTACTTGAATAGAGAAAAATACTTTTTGAAAAGAGCACAGGTTCAGTTTTTAGAAATATCTCTGAAATTTCGAAAATTGTGTTGTGGTGACCTCGTGCATGTAAGAAATACCACTACCTTCAACCACATTACTGAAGATAGTTTTTAGTGAAAACAGTTCTTCAAAATTAGAGATTAATTTCAAGTGCATACTTATTATAAACGGAACCGCGTGGTTCAAGCAATAAGCTCATTTAGTAGTTCGCAGTAATTCTTTTTTGTCCCCTCCACAGTAACCCAGTGGAGAAGGGGAATTTATTTACTTTAAATTTTTACATTAAACTGCTGCCTTGCGGCTTAAGCAGCTAGAGGAAGGGCTTTGTCTTACAGCTAAGTTTAACATTCTAGTTCTAAAGTTAACTTACTTGCACATTAGCATTACTAACTTACACTAAGATGAGTTTTGTTAATTAATACAGAAATTGTTCTTATTTTGTAGGTGAGATTTTTCCCCTACATTCCCACATCATTCATACTTGTTTCATTATAAACATAACCATTCATTATTCCCAATCATCCCACTCGCGGTAAGTGAGGCCATCGAAAGCGGTCGCCCTCGAAGCATTTTGCTCTCTCTTGCTGGCCTGGTATTACAACAATAGAGAGGGAAGAGGGCTTTTAAGCAGTAGTGACAAAATCAGACATCTTTAGACTTAAGCGATTTCATCCAATCCATTTGAGCCACGGAGGAAAATGAACCAGAGGAAGAATCGAGATGAATTGGGTGGATTCGCGAATACTGAATTTAATTTTCCAAAGTAGTTACAAGTACATCATCTGTTTAAACTTAATAAACCACGTTAGTATTAGGTATTTTTCTTAGAGCGAATTGTGTAGCATTTTATTCCCGATTGCCATAACTTTTATTTCATAAATGCATTATGGCGCCACTCTCGTCCTGTATAACATTTATTTACTAAATGGCAGAAATTATTTAATTTACTTAACTAATTACTTAATAAGTAATTAATTCCTTTTATAAATACATGTCTAAAAAGGGGTCCTAATTCCCTTTACTTCATAACAATATTTACTTAATAAACGGCAACACTAATAAATTTAATTAGAGGCCACTAAATCAAAAATTAATAGTTACTTACTTTTAATTGCATTTATTGAATAGTGTCTAGTGTCCGTTCCTATTTTATTTGATATGAC
>BOPP01000006.1:12646033-12667466 GCA_017312745.1 Gryllus bimaculatus
CATTCTAATATACGTACTCAGAATAATATAAAAAGTCAAAACGATCGTTCTTGCGTAACCTTGCACGGATGCTTTACCATGCATAGACCTTCCTATGAATACAGCCTTTTGCCTGTAAACCCAATTCTTTACCTGGAGAATATTCAGTATCACGGTATTCTTTATTTTTGTAGAAGTATTGTGAAAAAGTATTTCTCCAAGTGCGTAATTTTTATTATAATTTATTACACTAAAATCAAAGAAGAAATATCAGAATAATTTAATATAATGGAAGTTTTCGCTCTGTGTCGTAAGCTGGATAACTGTTTAGTGTTTTTTCATAGAGCAAAACATATTACTTTGCGCTAATCTGAGTAAATGACAGTCAAATGGTGTTCAAAATTTGGTAGAAATGCTTATTTTTTTCGCGATTTACGAGTTTTTAGATAACTGTTTTCACGTCTAACTTGTGTAGATGGTCAATGGAAAATTTTTGATGGGTAAACGATTTACCAACTTTGGTCAAAATCCCAGATATCTTCCGGCCAGCGTGTTGTCTCCAAATTTTTTTCGCATGTACATTTTTGTGGGGGTGGGTAAACGAATATCTTTGGTGGACAAACCTAGAGAATCGATGTGCAAACGTTATAACAAGTTTCGTCAAAATATGTGGATTTTCCCGGTCAATCTGGTCTCTCCCGAATATATGTTTTGGAAGTAACTTTTTGCGTGAGTGAACAAACGAAAAGTTTTGGAAGGCACACTTGGTCAAACAATGTATAAGTTTAGTTAAAATCCCAGATTTTTCCGACCAACTTCACGGAGGTCCTCGTCCCTACCCCCACCCCCACCACCTCCTGCGCCTTCGCATCCACCCTCGTCTCTACCCGACACTCGCAACCATTCTTGTCCCACTTACAACCACACCCTTTACAGCGCTCTTGGTCTATTCCCCACTCTCGCCTCGCCCCGCCCCACACTCACTCCACTCTCACCCCACTTATTCCAAAACTTCTCGCGCGTCGTTTATGGTCTTTAAAAGATCATCAAATTATATCTTTGAAGCACTAGTTTTTCATACGAGCATATTGTCACTTAAAAATTGTTGTTTCTGGAATATTAGAAAACAAGGTTACGAAATAAAGAAGGCAAAAATGCCATTTTTTGTTGGAATCGTTATTAATGTGAAAAACTGTTTTCCACGAATTTAAACCGATTTTTCCGGAGTACTTCGCACAAATGAAAGAAACTAATAATTATACTCCTTTGTTTTTTCATATTTTATGTTGTGATACATATTATGAAAAGGCCAAATACAGTATTTACATAATTGTAGTGCTATACATTATCTATGGTTTTCCAAAGTAAACCCCAATATCCATAAACCCCAATATCCATAAAACCCCAATATCCATAAAACATTAATTTATAGTTATTTGTTTATTTTTTAATTATAATTGATCTTAATATATTTCGTAGTTATTCTATTTCGTTTTTAGTTTAGGTTCATAACAAAAGATAAATAATGAAAAATAAATTTGTAACAATGATATAAGATATTGTAAGTTTCATTATTAAACATTTACATTTCCGTCAATCTGCGACTTGGCCAAAAAGGTTTAATGGTTCGGTGAACTCAAGCTTGTCGTGAGAAAAACAATGGAATATAACAAATTTTGAAATATACATTTGAGCGAGACCAATTTAAGTTTAGTCCAAAATTTTATTTGCGATTTCCGGCGTAGTGACTAGGGTAAAACTTGTTTATGGCTCTATGGACTGAGGCTGAACGTAGAATAACGATGGCATGTTCGAAATTTCGAAATTGTCTTGCCTACAGTACGTTTCAGTCCAAAATTTTTATTTGCGATATCCAGCGTTGTCTTGGGCAAAACGGTTATCACACAATGCATAAATGGGCAAAACTCTGCTAAACGATGGTATGTTCAAAATTTCGAAAATAGAAATTGGGGATGCTAGTTACTTTAAAGTCCAAAATTTGATTTGCAATTTCCGGCGTTGTGTGACTTGGGCAAAACTTTGTATTGGCTCTGCGAAATTGTGCTTATCGCGGGCAAAACCATGTATGTTCAAAATTACGAAATTGTCTTGTCGGAGAGCTGCAGTAAGCTTAAGTCCAAACTTTTGATTAGCGATTTTCGACTTTCTCTTGGGCAAAACGTTTAACATATAATGCATAAATGGGTAAAACTCTGCTAAACGATGGTATGTTCAAACTTTCGAAATTCGAAAGTGAAGGTGCTAGTCACTTTAAAGTCCAAAATTTGATTTGCGATTTCTGACCTTTCGTGACTTCGGTACAACGTTGGGCAAAACTTTGGTGCATGTCATTTGATTTTTCGAGAAAAAGTGGGTGCCAACTTCACATACTTGTTCTGCTAGTAGTTTTGAAAAGCAGTAGGGAAGATGTAGTACTTTGAGTATTGAACAGAAACTTGAGTTGTTCTCATTGAAGTCTTAGTAATTCTCCGAGTAGTCTCGACTAGTGAATAGTGAGTAGTGGTTTTACAGTTATCTCAGTACTAGTCTCCGAGATCAACCATGACAGTTGTCTGCGAGTTAGTCTGTGTGTGAAATAATTATAAACGTTGTCATTATAATAATTATTATAATAATTAATAGTTAATAATAATTAATGATAATTAATAATTATTATTATTAATAATTAATAATCGTTAATAATTATAAACGTTGTTCGATGGCTTAGCCATCATCATCAGTTGTCTAGTACAAGAAGAAAAAACAAAACATTAAAACGTGAATATTCCTTAAATTTTACAACAAAATTATAATAAAGGTTACAAATATTTTATAATTTTTTGGAAAATATATTTAGCATTCTAGAAACTGGAAGAAAGAAAAAGTGGGGGCTGAAATCGAAAGCTGCTCTTATAATAAAAAACCAATGTTGGCAATGACAACATTTATAATTATTTCATGAAAAATGCCAACGATAACGCACCACAACACCTATAGTCTGTGAGTATTTGTATGTGAGTTAGTCTGACAGTTGTATCGCATGGAAGCGAAGTTTTTAATTTTCGTATTTAATGTTCTGGATGTTTCCGAGTCCAGTGAGGGGAGGGTCACATGACATTGGCAGCTAGCGTATAGTACGCGGTGAGTCGCAAAGTGCCCACGATGACTGCTCGCTACTTTTTGGAGTCTTTTTAAAATTCGTGCAGATCACAGAGGAGCTTCGTATGAAAGAAAGGTCTTATTCTTATTAATATTATATTTTTATCTTATTAATATATTTATCTATTTATTATTATATATTTGTATACTATATATATAATATGTAACTCTATATTTATTTATCTTATTAATATTCTATATTTATTAGTTTGCAAATAACTTTGCCCAAAGATTGAACATGAGAACTAGATAAAGAAAGATAGTGAGAAGTCCTTACTCTATCGTTTAGAATGCAACTCTAACAATCGTCAAGAATCGACCAAAAGAGACCATCCAAACAACCAATCAGAACATCTCCGAACGCAATCCTCATTCATGGTCGTCTTCCAAGTTTTTCCAAAACAGTCGCGATTCGAAACCTTCATCTCCTGACCTATGAATCGCAACAATTTAAAAAAAAACAATGATTTTCCTTATTTTAATAAAATGTTACTCTTTTAGTTGTTTAGAATATGCTCTTTTATAATTAGGCCATTTACAATTAATCTATTTATACTTAAGTCATTTATAAACTAAGTCATTTATAATGAAGTCATTTATTACTAGGTTTTTATAATTAAATATTTTATAAGTAAGTATTTTCTAATTAAGACTTTTATAATAAAGACTTAAATTTAAGTCTTTTCGAATTCAGGCTTTTAGAATTTAGTCTTTTAGGATTTACTCTTTTAGAATTTCGTTTCTTAGAATTCAGTGTTTTGGAATTTAGTCTTTGGGAATTAAATCTTTAAAATTTAGTCCCTCGGAGTTTAGTTTTTTTGAAGTTAGTCTTTTAGAGTTAAGACATTTGGTAACTCTTAAGTCTTAAAGAATTTATTTTTCAATAATGTTGTCTTCAAGAACGTAGTCAGTAAGAATTTTGTATTTTAGAATTTAGCTTACTAGAAGATTGTAGTCTAGCGTCTTCGCACACTATCACTGCTGATTGTCCTAGATTCATCTGTTTAATCTCGTTTCACGAGTCAGTGCACCTAAAAATCTTTTACGCTGTCAGAATTTGGCCGACCACCTCCCAAGAAGTAAACTTCCATTTCATTTATTCCATTCTTATGCCTCAGAACCTTTCCCTATGAAGCAACAACAGGCATCTTGAGTTGGCCGCAACACAAACGCATTCCTCTGTAAAGCATTGTACTGCGTTGAGTACTTTGAAGTGTTTCATAGTGCTGTGACAAAACAATTTATTTCATTTCGCCTTTTCAGTAAAAGTTCTTATGAAATTTCAAAATATAGTTCAAACAGTTGAATGGCCAAATGTCAACTTTTATTTATATTCAACAATTTGTTTACTCTAGATGTACGCTGATAACGTGAAATGATAGAACAACATTTATTAATCAAGGGAATCGCCTTCTGGCCAGGAACTGTGGATCTGTGTAAGAAACGATGAGGTGTAGCAAATACTTTCTTATAATATGAATTTTCAATAAAAAAATAGTACATTTAAAATCATTATTTTACGTATGTTAACACTAAAATATAAGACAAACTACTGAATTTGAATAATTTCTCTAAATTTCAAATTTTCAATACATCCTTAAGACCAGTAAATTACAACCCACATTAAGTCTAACACCACGAACTTTCCATTGTCCTAACGTGCTTCTAGACGAAGAAGTGATTCCCATATGCTTTTCTAAACCCTATTTCCAGAATGACCACAACGACAAAGGTGGATCTGGACCATAACTGCTGTCACTGCAGTGTCTGATCTGGAGGTCCTAGGGTCCGAATTCCGACGACGGCAAGATTTTCAACACTAGCTACGAGTATGTAGCTAGATCGAATTCAGCCGCAGTCTGGAGGAGAATTCTAGCGTCCTGTTGCTTTGATCGTTTTTTTGTGTGTGTGTGTGTGTGTTTTCATTAATAGGGGAATGCCGGAGAGGTACCCCAACAAACGGGCCTAGAGTCGCTCGCGATATTTCCTTTCTCTTCCTTGCCCTGTACTACATATTTGTCGGGAAACCAGTTGGGAGCACAGAGCTTGCCCGGCTTGGGCAGTGTCACGGTGGTGGATGGTGCCTATACGTAGAAGGGGAAATTTCCCGTAAGCCGACATAGGTCGGAGACGGATCTCGCCATACAGAGAAGGAATATCATCGCCTCTTCCCGCGATAAAAGCGAACTGTACACTTACGGAATTAATAACTATATCAGTCGACGCACCCAGAATCACTAATCAATCGATCTACCGAATGATCGCCATCCAAAAGTCTTTAATATTTCTGTTCACACAGGTATGAATTGAAACTTACGGGGTGCCAGGACGTGGAGATTGAATTACTAGCATGAAAGGGATTTCGAGTTAAGGAAGTGACGTAGTTCACTCCGTAAAGGACGCATAGGAGAATCCTTTAGGAGTCTACTTCTCTTCTTTGAGTTCATCTTCCACCACAGAGGTATAATACGCAAAGTGTCAGGTTCTATGCTGAGCGTTTGGAGAACAGTAAAGCTAAGATATTTTACGAGTCTCAATCTCACTATCGCTTTTTTTCTGAAGCGTTGTGTTAAGTTACACTCTCATGTTTTTACTAAAACGGAATAATAATCATAAGTTCGAGAACCACTGAGTTATTTATTGGTGTAATTTTAAATATTTTGAGCCTTCTTTAGGGGATGCAAGAAATATTTTTGTGCACTCGTAAGCAGTGCTCTCATTTAAACTCAATTACATTCTATGTAACCTATGAAAGTGAAACCTATATTAAGCTACTCTTGGTTCCATAAAAATGTGTATATGGTTCCAACATTTTACTTTAAATTTTCTCCTCGTCTAATATTAATTGAGGTAAAAAGGTGTTGCTGTTTCAATTTTTTGAGTCTTTTTAATTTCAATAAATGTAAAGTTATAAAAAAATGCAAGAAAGAATGCGCTGTTGTAACACAACTAATTTACTGTTGTCATTGTCGTCGTCGTCGCTCCAGCTGCTTGTGAATCACCCAATCTTCTTCCTTGACGAAGTAAGAATATCTCCCGAGTTTCAATGCAGTCGGAAGATTTTCCTACCGTACTTCGTAAGAAGAAAAATCATTCTAATAACACACCGAAAATCGCCGACAAACGATTATTGCCAACCATAGAAACAACGCACAAATCTTGTCCTATAGTAGTAAATGACGTTCTCTAACACGTTGTGCTGTCAGATTCTAAGCTTTGTTTAACCTTGTTACCGAAATATTGAATGACGGCAAAATGTCTGTCTGTCTGAGCGCATTCAACGCTAGCTACTAATCCGTTCAAATGATTTTCTCCAAAATTGATATTCTCCAATTGATCTAAACGAATTTGAGGTCCTGCGTGTAAGAAATTAAAATATGGTACCTAGCATAAATCCTGAACATTTTAATTTTTTCTCAAAAATGGCATCAAATATTTTGATTAAACTTTGTTCTCGGATAGTGTAAGGAACTTTAAAAATGGCGCAAGGTTTATTTTTGTTTAAATCTCTGATTTTTCGAAAATTGCAAAAGTTCATATTTTTGGCATGTTCCTACAATTAAAATATTAAATATACTGTTTTTTTTAATGAAATTTACTGTTCAAAGACAGTTCTTCAAATAACTTTATGTACAATTGTACGAAAACATGAGTAGTTTTCTCCATTTTTTTTATGAAATACAATTTTAGGCAATTTTTAAACAATTATTTCTTCAATAATCGCTCCAAATTTTACTTTGATTTTTTCTCAAATGTATCAATAAACGGTAAATGTGGTGTTGGTGCCAATTTCGGGGAATTTGTATTTTCGAAAATTGCAAAAAATTAACATTGCAAAAATACATAACAGAAAAAAGCCACTCTTTGTTAAATGAAAGTTGTTTTCAAAAGTTATATCTTTAATAAACAACAGAAAAATATTTTTAAAACAAGTAGTTTTCGCGGAATTTCTGCTTGAATTAATGTAATTTATGAATTTATTTCTCAAAAATCTTCAAATGTGTTCTTAATGTTTTTTTTATGGATAGAGAAAGAAACGCGCTAAAAATACATAAAGCAAGTCTCATTTTCGTTCAACCCAAAAATTTCAAAAAAATATAATTAATTTGAGAAAATACCTTCAACTTTATCACCTCTTACTTACACTTTGATATAAAATCTTTTTTAATGCATTTAATAAAAAATTTAAGGTTTTTTTATAGTAAACCAGTATCCTGGATTTGTCTGGGCTTTCTTCATATCCAATTCTTCTCAAAGAGGAGAAAGATGAATTTTATTTAAACCATGGTGTTTAAGATTATTCTTTTTAATGTATTTATTGAAAATTTTAATTAAATACCGTAGGTTCCTTTCGTGTTATTTTTCAGCTCATTGCTATTAGATTAAAATGTTTTATCTCACGCACTGCCGCAGGCCTCTAGCGATCTATTAGGTACCAGTTCTGCTGTACCACTCCTTGGTTCTGGCAGAATATATTAGGAATCAATCTTATCTTAGTGATAGGTGAAAAATAGTGAATGTAGTGCATTTTCCACACATATTATTTAAATTATTTATTGCCCGCATTTGTGTCGAAGTAATCTTTATCAAATTTTTCAAGGAAACTACGACCGTTCTGAAGAAGAACTTGTCAAAATTTTGTAACTATTCATACCCGACTGTTTATAGTCAATGTCAGTTGCATGTCGTTGAATTCACTTTTGTTAGAATATATGCAGGTGGTAATGTGTGTGTTATTCAATTCTTTTTTGTTTTTCTTGTGTATTATATGGAAGCGACGATACATCGACGAAGACAGGCTCTAAAGCACGAGTAGCAAAACGAACATCTTCTTTTTGTTATGTTTAAATACTTTAAACCACATAATAGAAAGATCGCAGGAACATTGAACTTCTGGATTCTACATTAAAAACGATTGGAATTATCATTATGACGGACTCCCAGTATCGCAGAACATTACATAATGCATTCTTTAAGTTACATTTCCGTCATTCAATGGAGCTCCAACCCCATCTCTAAGAGCACAAGCCGTCACTGACTTTAGTCGGTTCGAAAGCACATAAGTTGTTTGGTTGTTAATTTTTTCTAAACCAAATACTGACGAAACTCAATTATTACCAATATTGAAAACAAAAATCGTGGAGAGTAGGTGATTTTTTTAATAATACTTCCGAAATTATATTAGGTTACCTATGAACTCAAAAGTCTGCCAATGTGTCTGCAAAACATTTGACAACATGTCGATTCTTTGCATCTCACCTTCAGATGTCTTCTTACTCTTATTGAGAATATCTCATCCGCCATTCTCTTTACACACTCAAACGTGTTCTCTCGGAAGATGCTGCAATGACAAAAGAAAATAGACATCCTCAAGATGCTTAACAGCTTCTTGAGCTGTTAAGCAAGGATATAAATTTGTTTTGAATATCTGCATTAAAGACGGCCTGTTACGATATAATAAATGTTCGTAAATAGCATTTTTTGTCTCAGTACACTACGCCATCTCTACTTTATGAACTACTTATAACGTGATGGCAAATGTATTTTGTCTACCTGGTTTACAAGGGTTATAACATGTGAAATTAGTGAAGTACACAAAGTTGATCGCAACACTTCCATTAAAATCAACAATATTATCATAAAACAGTCAAGTAATGGAATATCATAATGATATCGTTATCTTCGACATTGATTTCATCTATCAGAAAAGACAACTGAATAATTATTCCAGGTTAAGAGACATTAACCAATATTTATTCAAAACGCAGATCTCTGTGCAAAATTGTAAAAACTGTTTTGTTTAAATTCCAACTGAAGCGTTTTTTCTCTAAATATACTTTTCTCAATATTATATTATCCGTTAGATCTGTCAATTTTATAATCAACGTTCTCGATATTATATCAATAATAATAATAATAATAATAATAATAATAATAATAATAATAATAAACTACTTAAATGCTACAATATCTAAATTGAGAGAAACTGAATAAAAATTAGTGGAATTAGAAGTTTCACTATAATATACATAAGTAGCGGTGCTCGAATCATTCTGTAAAGATAAAATTGAAATAAAAGGTCTTACTTTTTTATTATTGATATATTACAAATAAAAATAGTAATAAATACAATTAATAAACAATAGTACTAACTTATAAAGTTAACTTCCATGAAATAATATTACTAATATGCCTCTCACAATTCACTTCAGATTTCCCGAATACTACAACTTTCCCACATACTACAACGTTGAACAGAGAAGTATTGTAATGCCGCAGCGAAAAGTGCCGATTTTTGGACAATCTTTGGTTCGATTTTTCTATTCTTGTTATAAAGTGCAAATTGGGTCTGTTTATAGTTTGGTAATAATTTTTGTCTGTTTATAGTTTGCTTTCTAATAATTTTACCCATGATTAATCAAGATTCTATTCCCAATGCTTTTGTATTTCCGAAATAACAGCTGGTCATTTTAGGTTCCTAATATTGCATATTAGTATTGTTTGAATCTGGGGTTATCTAATTTAGAACAATATGAATTATTATCAAACGACAAAACCAGGTTTAAGTGGTATTGGTGAATGCACTGGTACCGTTGCTTATTACAAGAGGGGACACAAAGTGGAGATATGCCTATTCCGATAATCTGTCAGGTCGGAAGGCAGAATTGGAACTGGTGAGTGTTATCACAAAAGGACCGTTAGCTCGCAGTTACAAGAGTCATATTTTTTTACATTTTACATATATACAAGTAATAAAACCCTTGAAAACAGTCATGATTTGTTATCGCTTTTATTTACATCCTGATTTTTTTTGTACGGCAACCTAACAAATACGAAAATTTAATGTAACTAGATTTGACTATACTACAGTGCAAGTTAAATAAATGCAAATTAAAAATGAACTGATTTTTTTCTTCTTCCATCAGGAGAGCATGGTCACTACGATTTCAGGAAAACAAGAAGCCAAACAAATACGAATGAAGAACCTTTCCATCGCCTAAAAATAATCCAAGAAACAAGGAACAAAAAGAAATGCGCCATCGCAAACAAGATGGACTGAAGTCATAAGAAACCTCACAAACGATCTAGTTCCACGACGATTAAATGTTAATTTTTCTTTTCGCCACTGTCCTTGTAGTTATATCAAATACACAATACAAAAAACCAATGGTAAAAGCAGTTATGGGAAAATAATGATAAATATCATTTTCCTACCCTGTACAGGAGGTACTTCACGATCCTAATACAAATATTTCAGTGCCAATGCTGCTCGTGCCGGATAGATTAGTATTCAAATTTAACCAGATATTTTGACTATCATAAAATAAATAATAGATGTAACAATAATTACAATACAGATAGAGCCACATCAAAACGGCTACAGCCTGCTATCGATTACAAATCGTTATGATCACAGAGGTCCTGAAGAGCCACTTGAAAGCTTCAAGAAACTGTTTCACAGAAAAGTAATCAAGAAGATTCACTCTATTTAATTTTAATTTAAAAAATTAGACATTATAACACCTGTAAAAAAATATTTTAATGTTTTCAAATAATTTTATTCTTTACATTAATTAAAAGTTCCATAAAAATATATATTCTTTGTATGATTATGTGTATGATGAGATGTATTTCTTTAGAGAACATAAAAGTTCTGCATTAACGGGATTTTCTATATAGATTTTAATAAGAAATAAGAAGTGAAATATTGTTCACCAACTTATTTTAAACGTGCTACATTGTACAAGGTGGAATGTGTCCCGCCAAGCATCATTCAATGACAGAATGTGGCTACCTTTGTTTCTTGAACGAGGATGATTAAGCAACGAGGAAACCATAAAAATATATTTACTTTATTACGTTTTACTTTATTTAAAAAACTAAGATTTATGGTTCAGAAACGAATTAGAGCATTCTACACCTCCGAATGTCGTGATTTTTGTTTTAGATGCAATATTATGAACTACAGATGCGTTATCGCTTCCTACTGACAGATTTTATGGTATAAATTCTAAATTTTAATAAAATTGTAAAATTAAGAGAATGAACAATTGTCCCGTCATTTGTTCATTTCGTCATTTTCGAAACCAGCTATACTCCATTTAGCTTCTCGTGGTCGTTGAGTTTTGCGAGTTGCAATAGATCTATCGAAGAATAACGTTTTATAATGAGTTTTTTTAGATCAAATAATAATGAGCTATTTTAAGTGTTTAGGTTAGCGAGTGTAATATAAATGCAATCGCCGGACATTTGTTTTGACAAAAAATGTTCAGTAATTGTTTTCTGATGCATTGTTATGTGCAATGTAATTTGATGCATTACGATTTTAAGCTACAATGGGCAGGATTTCCTATTTCACTCCACTACAATATAGACTACAGATCTTGGTGAATAATAATATTCACTTTCGTTTTTAGAGGTATGTTTAAGTTCCTCTGCTGACAATGAGTAATGACTGTATTATTCCAGACAATTTCTCAATTAATTGGTCTTAAAAAAGAACTAGAGAGCAACATGAAAAATATGTTTTCTATTTCCGTCCTCCTCTCGCCCTCCATGTTCTTCATCTCGGGATTTCCCCGTTCTAATTATCAACTTACTGAAAACGTTATTCGCCTTCTATAATTCAGGCAGGGGTCTACATCGACACACTTAGTCACCTGGAACCAACAATCTGCACATTGTAGGCACGTGAACCTGTCATCTCTCGAAACTTCAATCCCTCACTTGAAACTATATACGCCATCGCCAATTATTAATAAAAGTAATGCCTCCAATCGCCAACAAAACAAAAATCACTTCAAAATACGCGGCAAACATCATTGAGAAGCGAGTATTACTCACCTGGCAGCATCTATATACACCAGCGACGCAGTGTTAGGCTGCGTTGCTCGCCTCGCGTCTAGCCATTCAATTGGCAGTCGTGGATGCGGCACAGAGCTCCCTTGCACGGGGAGATTTGCAGGTTCCCTTTGCGTGCGATGTCCCTGTTCTCCACGACGCGCGGGCGCCCTCGGTGCACACAATAGCGTCTGCGTGAGCGTCTTCTGATGCGCAGGTGACCTACGAGCCGTAAACGCGGGCGGGCGAATGCCCATTCACGCGACGAAGCGACGCCGTGTGACGTCAGGGAGCAAAGCGAGGCCTGCAGCTCGGGCCTCGACCCAAGGCCTGGAAGGCATTCTCATAAGTAAATAAATAATATAAGATTATATAAATTTATTTGAACTGAAAATGGGCATAACCCGGGGGCAGCTAATTACATAAATAAAATAATACAGCTAATATGCAAATTATATAATAATAATAATAATAACATTAATAATCAGTATAATAATGATATAAAACTGTCTAATTCATAACGCATTTCAAATAATCACATTGGAGGCGAATAACTTCTCTACTCATTTCGCGGCGAATACTTAAATTAAGCTACTCTTGGTTACCATAAAAATGTGTATATGGTTTCAAACATTTACTTTAATTTTCTCCTTCGTCTAATATTAATTGAGGTAAAAAGGTGTTGACTGTTTCAATTTTGAGTCTTTTTTTACATTTCAATAAATGTAAAGTTATAAAAAAATGCAAGAAAGAATGACGCTGTGTAACACACTAATTTACTGTTGCTCATTGTCGTCGTCGTCGCTCAGCTGCTTGTGAATCAGCCAATCTTCTTCCTGACGAAGTAAGAATATCTCCCGAGTTTCAATGCAGTCGGAAGATTGTTTCTACCGTAACTTCGTAGAAGAAACCACATCATTCTGAACCTAACACAGCCGAAAATCGCGACAAAACGATTATTGGCCAACCATAGAACATCGCACAATCTTATCCTATAGTAGCTAAATGACTCTCTAACACGTTGTGCTGCTTCAGATTCTAAGCTTTGTTTTAACCTTGTTACCGTAATATTGAATGACGGCCAAAATGTCTGTCTGTCTGAGCGCATTCAACGCTAGCTACTAATCCGTTCCAAATGATTTCTCCAAAATTTGATATGTCTCAATTTGATCTAAACGAATTTGAGGTGCCTGCGCTGTTAAGAAATTAAAAATATTTGCGTAACCTAGCATAAATCCTGAACATTTTAATTTTTTTCTCCAAAAATGGCATCAATATTTTATTAAACTTTGTTCATCGGATAGTGTAAGAACTTTAAAAATGCGCAAGGTTATTTTTGTTTAAATCTCTGATTTTTCGAAAATTGCAAAAGGTCATATTTTTGGCATGTTCCTAAACATTAAAATATTAAATATTACTGTTTTTTTAATGAAATTTACTTTTAAAGACAGTCTTTTAAAATAACTTTATGTACAATTGCAACTTTTTTTTTATACGGAAACATGAGTAGTTTTCTCGAATTTTTTTCTGAAATACAATTTTAGGCAATTTTTAAACAATTATTCTTCAATAATCGCCTCAAATTTAAGCTTTTGATTTTTTTCTCGAATATATCAATAAACCGGTAAATATGGTGTTGGTGCAATTTCGGAATTTTGTATTTCGAAAAAAATTTGCAAAAAATTAACATTGCAAAAATTACATACAGAAAAAAAGCCACTCTTTGTTAAATGAAAGTTGTTTTCAAAATATATCTTTAATAAACAAACAGAAAAATATTTTTAAAACAAGTAGTTGTCGCGGAAATGTCTGCTGAATTAATGTTAATTTATGAATTTATTTTCTTCAAAAATCTTCAAATGTTTTCTTAATGTTTTTTATGGATAGAGAAAGAAAAGCTTAAAAATACATAAATCGAGTCGCATTTTTTCGCTCACCCAAAAAGTTTCAAAAAAATATAATTATTTGGAAAGTATTTTCAACTTTATCACCTCTTACTTACACTTTGATAATTAAAATTCTTTTTGATGCATTTAATAAAAATTTAAGGCGTTTCTGATTTATGAGTAAACCAGCATCCTGGATTTGTCTGCTTTCTTCATATCCAATTCTCTCAAAAGAGGAGAAAGATCAATTTTATTTAAACCATGTGTTTAAGATTAGTCTTTTTAATGTATTTATTGAAAATTTTAATTTAAATACCGTAGGTTCCTTTTCGTGTTATTTTCAGCTTCATTGCCTATTAGCATTAAAATGTTTTATCTCACGCATGCCCGCAGGCCTCTAGCGATCTATTAGGTACCAGTTCTGCTGTACCACTCCTGGTTTCTGCAGAATATATTTAGAATCAATCTTATCTAGTGATGGTGAAAAATAGTGAAAATGTAGTTCATTTTCCACCAACATATTATTTAAAATATTTATTGCCCGCATTTTGATAGCGAAGGTAATCTTATCAAATTTTTCAAGGAAACGTACGGACCGTTCTGAAGAAGAACTTGTCAAAATTTTGTAACATATTCATACCCGACTGTTTTGTAGTCAATATCAGTACATGTCGTTGAAATTCACTTTTGTTAGACATTAGATGCAGTGGGTAATGTGTGTGTTATTCGATTCTTTTTTGCTTGTCTGGTGTATTATTGGAAGCGACGATAACATCGACAAGACAGCTCTAAAGGCACAACGAGTAGCAAAACGAAACCTCTTCTTTTTGTTATGATTAAATACTTAAAAACCCACATAATGAAAGATCCGCAGAACATGAACTGTCTGGAGTCTACATTAAAAACGATTGGAATAATTCATTATGACGGACTCCCAGTTTATCGCGAACATTTACATAATGCCATTCTTATGTAAACATTTCCGCCTGTTCAATGGAGCTTCAACCCCATCTGTAAAAGCCACAGCTGTCACTGACTTTAGTCGTTCGAAAGCACATAGTTGTTTTTGTTGTTATTTTTTCAAAACAAATACTGACGAAACTCAATATTACAATATTGAAAACAAAAATTGTAGAGAGTAGATGATATTTTTAATAATACTTTGAAATTATATTAGGTTACTATTGAACTCAAAATCTGCCAATGTGTCTGCAAAACATTTGACGAATATGTCGATTCTTTGCATCTCACCTTCAGATGTATTTTTACTCTTATTAGAATATCACATCCGCCATTCTCTTACGACACTCAAAACGTGTTTCTCGGAAGATTGCTGCAAGACAAAAGGAAAACAGACATTCTCAAGAAGCTGTTAAGCTTGATATAAATTTGTTTTGAATATTTCCATTAAAGACGGTCTGTACGATATAAACAAATGTTCGCAAATGGCATTTTATGCTCAGTACATTACGCCATCTCTACTTTATGAACTACTTAAAACAAACGTTATGCAAATGTATTTTACCTACCTGGTTTACAAGTTATAAAACATATGAAATTAGTGAAGTAACACACAGTTGATCGCAACACTTCCATTTAAAATCAAACAATTATTATCATGAAAACAGTCAAGTAATGGAAAAATCATAAATGATATCGTTACCTTCGACATTGATTTCATCTGTCAGAAAAGACAACTGAATTATTATTCCAGCGTAAAGAAGCACTAACATTTATTTATTCAAAACGCAGATCTCTGTTGCAAAATTGTAGAAACTGTTTTATATACATTCCAAAACTGAACGTAATATCCTCTAAATATTACGTTTCTTCAATAAAAATTATTCCGTTTGAATCTTGTCAATTTTATAAATCAACTTCTCGATATTCTATCAATAATTAATAATAATGAATAATAATAAAGAGATAATAATAATAATAGATAAGATAAAATAATAAAATAATAATAATAATAATTAATAATAATAATAATAATAATTAATAATAATGTGATTCGCAAATGATGATGACACATATTGAGGAACAGAACATTCTAGCAAATTTGAACAGAAAGGATGTAGACCTGATCTCAGGGATGCCAAGGAGCAACTCATTATAACCCTGTAAATTATGGGGCAAGTGCTTGAAAAACCAAGAAAACTTCTAAAACGCATGCTACATAGATTACGCTAAAGCATTGACACGTGCCCCATCTTTGGCTCCTCAATGTTCGGATGTATACCAAGATCCACCCGCGTTATCCAAAACTTTCTGAAAACCCGCGATTGAGTCGATGGAATACAAAACTTCTCTTAATAGAAAAACAATCGGTCACACAGATTCTATACACATTTGCCGCAGGATTTTTCAGGGTGATTCTTGAAGCCTTTATTGTTCTGCTTAGCCTTGAATCCCCTGTCTACTCTACTCAATTCATCTAATTATTGGAATCGCTCTTAAGGATGAAATTCATTTGATAAGTGCAGAAGAGTGAATATCATTCGTGTCATATGCAAGTTATAAGTTTGGAAAACTGATAATGACCAAGATTACCTTCTTGGAACCCCCAGGATACTTGGGTTTCGAACAGTCACTTCCGAATCAAACACTCTGTTTACTAAGAACATACTAAACGGAAGTGTGTAAAAACGATTGCATGGACTCTTAAAACTCAACTCTCTGCTAGAAAACCTTGTGCAGGCCATCAATTTCATTTGTTATTCCAGTGCTGACATACTCATTTGGCTTATTAATAAGCAATACCGACCGCGATAACCTCCAGAGACAATTTCGAACCGCTATGACTCAACACCGAAAAACATCATCCACCATTCAGTACTGAGCAAGTTTTACCCTTTCCAGGTCGCAAGGAGGGCGAGGATTTGTAAAGGCTTCATAAAAATCTACACAGCTCTCAAATTTGCTTCCTCAGTAAGATTACTTCTTGGAACATTGTGCGGAGAGTTCACAAGCTGTGAGGCGCAGTGATAATAACTAAGCCCTCTGAACTGAAAAAGCTTGATCAGCCTGTTCAACCAAATCATTGAAACGGAAGAGAAGATATTCCTTAGGAAAAGCGAAGCACTGCATGGAAAGGTACCCTCACGAGCTGTCTTATATCTATATCATCTCGTGCGCTCGCAACGCAATGGCTCCAGCACGCGGAATCTCTTTCCGGAAGACAGAACCTTCATGATAGCTATCCAGGACCAAGTGGTATCAAACATTGCAAACTACAGAAAACACATTTCTGAGAGATTCTACCATTCATGTCCGACTCGTGTAGAAGTTGTGAGGCTGCAAGCGAAAAACTATCCGAACACGGGCAAGTGGATGTAGCACCACGCACAGGCCGAAATACAAAAAGAGGCATGATGAGTGGCGAAGCAGGGAACCAATTATTGGCATTGAGAACGGCTTACTCGCCCACTTCACGTGCCGTATCTATAAATATGTGCCTCAGAATGTGCTTGAAAGTAGGGAGCATACACCTCTACTGGCATCGCTCCATTATCAACTGACAGACATGTCGGCGGCAATAGACCCGATATAACGTACATTGCATAAGGAAATCATCAGCAGGTTTTCCTTATCGATATATCAATACCAATTACCCACAAACATATCGGAAAATATCAAGAGAAGAGCCAGAAGTATACGATCTCGCCCATGAATCGCATTTCAGTGGAACTTCAGTAAAGTGACAACTGTGCCTAAATAATAATCAGCTACAGAGTGATCCCAAAAAATGTCACTTCGGGCACTGGAGTGTCTTCCACTTGGATGCAGGAATGTATATAATATTGCAAAAGTGTGTAATTTGAATACATGCCGTTATTTGTCAGAAGCCATCTGAACCTTCAGTAAAGCAACCACACACCCTGCCGTCATTTATTTCCTGTGTTGGTTGTCATACCGACCAGTAGATACTGTGAATAATGTATAATAATAATAATAATAATAATAATAATAATAATAATAATAATAATAATAATAAACTACTTAAATGCTACAATATCTAAATTGAGTTAAAATGACATTAAAAATAGTGCGAATGAAGTTTTACTAGAATATACATAAGTAGCGTCTCGAATCATTCTGAAAAACATAAAATTGAAATAAAAGCGTCTTACTGTTTTTATGTATTATATATTAACCCAAATAAAATAAAAATAAAACAATAACAAAATCAATAGTACTAATGTATAAAGTAACTTCCATTGAATAATATTACTAATTATGCTCTCATAATTCACTTCAGATTCCCGAATACTACAACTTTTCCACGTACTACAAACGTTGAACTGAGAAAGTATTGTAATGCAGCAGCGAAAAAGTGCCGCATTATTGGACAAAAATCTTTTGTTGATTTTTCTGTTCTTGTTATAAAGTGCAAATTGCCGTCTGTTTAGAGTGGTAATTGCATGTCTAATAATTTTAACCGATGATTAATCAAGATTCTATTCCAAGGCTTTTGTATTCCGGAAATAACAGCTGGTCATTTTAGGTTCCTAATATTGTAAATTAGTATTGTTTCCAGAACTGGGGGTTCTCTAATTTGGAACAATATGAATTATTATCAAATGACAAAATCAGGTTTAAGTGGAATTGGTGAATGCATGGAACGTTACTTATTTACAAGAGTAGACACAAAGTGGCAGATATGCCTATTCCGAATATCCTGTCTTGGTCGGAAGCAGAATTGCGAATGGTGAGGATTTATCCAAAGGTACCTGTTTAGTTCGCAGTTACAAGGTCAGAGTTTTTTACATTTTACATATATACAAGTAACAAAACCTTGAAAACAGTCATGATTGGTTATCGCTTTTATTTACATCCTGAATTTTTTGTACGTCAACTAACAAATATGAAGAATTTAATGGTAACTAGATTTGATTATACTACAGTGCAAGTTAAATAATGCAAATTACAAAGTATCTGAATTTTTTTCTTCTTATCCATCAGGAAGGCTTGGTCACTACGATTTCAGGAAAACAAGAAGCCAAACAAATACGAATGAAGAACCTTTCCATCGCCTAAAAATAATCAAGAAACAAGGAACACAAATAAATGCCGCCATTGCAAACAGATGAACTGAAAGTCAAAAGAAACCTCACAAACAACTAGCTCCACGACGATTAAATGTTCATTTTTCTTTTCGCTACTGTTCCTTGTAGTGATATCAAAACACATACAAAAAACCAATGGTAAAAGCAGTTATGGGAAAATAATGATAAATTATCTATTTTCGCTACCCTTACAGGAGGAGCACTGTCACACGATCCAAATAATTACACACAGCACTGTCCGTGGACACAAGTGCCATACGCTCCTCTATGATCTATATACAAATTGAACCTCACGATTTGATGACTCTACACATCAATACCATTCGTGTGACACGAGATATATCTCGAAATTGAGCGAGTAGACCACTACACAGTGCAGAGAGAGCCTACAGGCCTGGCTATGCGATTACAAATCGTTATGATCACAGAGTCTTGAAGAGCCACTTGAAAGCTTCAAGAAACTGCTTTCACAGGAAAAAGTAATTTCAAGAAAGATTCACTCTATGTTAGTGGTTTAATTTAAAAATTTAGACATTATTAACACCTGCTAAAAAAATATTTTAATGTTTTCAAATAATTTTATTCTTTACATTAAGTTAAAAGTTCCATAAAAATATATATGTCTTTGTATGATTATGTGTATAGATGAGATGTATTTCTTAGAGAACATAAAAGTTCTGCATTAACGGGATTTTCTTATATAGATTTAATAAGAAATAAGAAGTGAAATATTGTTCACCAACATATTTTAAACGTGCTACTTGTACAAGGTGAATGTGTCCTGCCAAGCATCATCAATGACAAGAATGTGGCTACCTTTGTTTCTGTGACAACTGCACAGGATTGATTAAGAAAACGAGAAACCATCAAAAATATATTTACTTTTATTATGTATATTAAAAAAACTATGATTTATCGTTCAGAAACGAATTAGAGCGTCTGACACCTTCGAATTCGTGATTTTTGTTGTAGATACAATATTACGAACCTACAAGATGCGTTATCGCTTCCTACTGACAGATTTTATGGTATAAATTCTAAATGATTAATACAATTGTTAAAAATTAAGAGAATTGAACAATCGTCCGTCATTCGTTTCATTTCGGTCATTTTACCAAAACCAGCCTATTCCATTGTAGCTTCGTGGGCGTTGAGTGCGAGTTGCCAATAGATTCTATCGGAAGAATAACGTTTTATAATGATTTTTTTAGATCGAAATTTAATAATGAGCTATTTTAAAGTGTTTAGTTAGCGAGTTAATATAAATGCAATCGCCGGACATTTGTTTGACAAAAAATGTTCAGTAATTGCTTTCTGATGCATGTTATGATGCAATGTAATTTGATGCATTTACGATTTTAAGCTTACAATGGCACAGGATTTCCTATTTCACTTCCACTACAATATAGACTTACAGGATCTTGGTGAATAATAAGATTCACTTTCGTTTTTAGAGGTATGTTTAAGTTTCTCTGCTGACAATGAAGTAATGACTGTATTATTCCAGACAATTTCCAATTTAATTTGGTCTTAAAAAATAACTAGAGAGCGACATGAAAAATATGTTTCTATTTCGCCTCCCTCCCGCCCTCCATGTTCTCATCTCGGGATTTCCCCGTTCTAATTATCAAACTTACTGAAAACGCTTATTCGCCTTCGTATACTTCAGGCGGGGTTTACATGGAACACCTAGTCATCTGAACAACAATCTAGCAGCATTGTAGGAACGTGAACTTATCATCTCTGCGAAGCTTCAATCCCTCACATGAAAACTATATTACGCCATCGCAATTATTAATAAAAGTAATGTCAATACAACAAAACACAAATCACTTCAAAAATACGGCGGCAAACATACATTGAAAAGCGAGTTACTACTCACCTGCGCATCTATTATACAGCCAGCGACGCAGTGTGCTTCGTTGCTCGCTCGCGAGTCTAGCCATCAATGGCCAGTCGTGGATGCGGCACAGAGCTCCTTGCACGGGGGATTTGCAGGTTTCCTTTGCGCGCGACGTCCCTGTTCGCCACGACGCGCGGGCGCCTCGGTGCACACAATAGCGTCTGTCGTGAGCGTCTTCTGTGCGCAGGTGACCCTACGAGCCGTAAACGCGGGCGGCGGAATGCCCATTTCACGCGGCGAAGCGACGCCGTGTGACGTCACGGAGCAAAAGCGAGGCCTGCAGGCTCGGCCTCGACCCAAGGCCTGAAGGCATTCTTAATAGTAAATAAATAAGATAAGATAAATTTATTTGAACTGGAAAATGCGGCATAAACCCCGGGGCAGTTAATTACACAAATTTAAAATAATTACAGCTAACATGCAAATTATGTAATAATAATAATAATAATAATAATAATAATAATAATAATTAATAATAAAAATACATTAATAATAAAATAAATAATTGATAAAAAAAACTGTCTAATTCATAATGCATTCAAATAATCAATTAGAGGCGAATTACTTTCTCTACTCATTTCGCGCGAATTTACTCT
>BOPP01000006.1:12667491-12679330 GCA_017312745.1 Gryllus bimaculatus
AATACTTAAAGTGGAGATATTGACTTCATTTATTGACGGAGAGAGGTGTATGAGTGCACCAAAGAATACGTCATAATTTTTGTGGAGGGTTTATGTTGGAACTTCTAATTTTCTGTGCCAAGAATTTCTTTAAAACATATTTTATTGTGTACGAGCAAAGCGAGGCCTTCAGCTCGGACCTCGACCCAAGGCCTGGAAGGCATTCTCATAAGTAAATAAATAATATAAGATAAGATAAATTTATTTGAACTGAAAATGGGCATAACCCGGTGGCAGCTAATTACATAAATAAAATAACATAGCTAACATGTAAATTAAATAATAATAGTAATATATTGTCGGCCCCGTGGCGCAGACGGTTGCGGGAGCCGTCGTCTGTGCAGAGGAGGCTGCAGGTTCGAGTCCTGCGTAGACATGGTCGTATTTGTGATTGTCCCTTCACCTATCATCATCATCATCATCATCCTTTCACCTCATAATTCACAATTCAAGGCGTAACGACCTTGTTGTAATCCAAGGATGCAGCTGAAAAGCTGATCCTTGAAGAATTATTCAAGTTAATCGTGTAGCGTGATCAGTAATGGCCTATACAATAATAATAATAATAATAACAATAATAATAACAATAATAATATATTAATAATAAATATAATAATGATATAAAAGTGTCTAATTCATAACTCATTTCAAATAATCACATTGGAGGCGTAACTTCTCTACTCATTTCGCGGCGAATACTTAAATTGGAGATTATGTCTTCACTTATTGACGAACAGAGGTGTATGAGTGCACCAAAGAATACGTCATAATTTTCGTGGAGGGTTTATGTTGCAACTTCTCATTTAATGTGTCAATAATTTCTTTACTAACATATTTTACTGCGTACATTTTACTTTTGTCTAAGTTATGCATTCAAGTGGTTTATCTGACTTGCAATACAGTTAATTTTTCATTCGAATTTTAACCTAAATTCAAATTGAATTCCTAAGAGAATTCTAGCAACAGGCGGCTCTGATCGGTAGTTTTCCGTGTTTTCTCCCATCAACACAATTCAATTGCCGAAACAGTATCCTAAGAACCGGCCACGGACCACGGGCGATGTTTCCTTCCCCTCTTTGTCCTATCCCCACTCCTTACTTACACACACTTGCACTTACATGCACTACACTACTACACATGCCGGTCAGGAGGTTAAAGCTCGTCCCGTCTGGGGCGGTACCCCCTAGAAGAAGATACCTGTTGTGGGAAAACCCCACTAGCCAACAGATTCTTTGGCGCCGGATCTTAACATCCAACGAAGGAAGATCACCGCCACGTCCCGAATAAAAAATATGCACTACACCAACGGGAATAATGACCTTATCACTTGACGCGCCCAAAATCACTAATCAGTCACTTGAAGGGGGCGCTACCGGAGATGCGTGGAAGGAGAAATCTCTGCAAGCTGACATTAGGTTGGCGCCGAATCTAACGCTCTAGAGGGGCAGTAATTCCTCCACCTTCCGCGATATAACATACACTACACATTCTGGACTAATGAGCACAACCGTTGATTCTCCCAGCATCAGATAATAATCATTTTAAATTATGAATAAAATATAGCAACAAATGGTCTTTCTTCTGGATACATTTTCGCACCAGTGTAATAGAAACTGTGTCGACAAACTAGCTGCGGAATTGATTTTATAGTACTGGTATCGTCATCATCAAACTCCCCACTCCTCTCAATTCATAGCAAATGGGAGGTCAAGAAAATGTGCTCTGGTTGTACGTACATTATTTCATTTACACAAAATCAATCAAACTCTGCATTTTACAACCACTACGAGGATGAAGAAGTTCAGAAATGCCACGCATCATCTGAATTTAATAAAAGTAAGTCTCATGCTCTCGCCTGATATGTTTGAACAAAAATATAATACACAAAGAGTACAAAACTTCATAATCTGCGTCAAACGACCATTAATCATAAAGCAAGTTCGCAGTCTCAATATGGCTTTAGAATCAACTGAATATCACTAGACCGGTTTTCCGCTGCACTAGAAGAGAAGTGTGAGTCTGTAACCTACCACCAATTCACCGAAGCACACGGCACTATTTAAATCATGCTCCTCTCCCCCTTCCCCCTCTCCTTCATTTTTCAACATCTCCATCCCTCTTCACTAATACACTTCTTCTCTTCGACCCTTTCCCACTCCCCTTCCTGCACCCTTTTCTCTCATTGTACCCTCTCTCCTTCATTCACTCTCACAACCTCGCCCTCCGCACTTTCTTTGCAAGATTAGTGCTCCTCCCAACGAGTTCAAGCCTGTCTTTTCAACACGGAACCGGAAGAAACAGCACCTTCTCCCATGATATAACGTATATTACATCTTCGGGAGTAATGACAATAGTAGTTGACGTACCGGAAACACAAAATAACCAATAAAGAAAATAAAAAATGTAATACATAAATAAATAATTAATAACATAATAATATATACATAAGTAAAAGTGTTATTTGATACACTCATTTTGACAGCTCCTCATCTTTGTAGATAGGGCAGCAGTGCTGGCTTCCTAGTGCTAGGAACATACATAGTTCTGAGTTCCTGCGCCCCCGTTGAAAGCACGGCGCTCCATGGCTCACCGTCGCAGCCACCGCTCCCAAAGGCCAGCACTGTCGTCCCTCGCTTAACCCATCACCGACCCCCTCCCCATCCCCATCCCCTCGGCGGCGCCATCCGCCCCGAGGTCTGAGCTACGGCCTAAGCCCAGGCGAAGACGCTCCTCGCCTGGGGGCCGCCGGATACGGGCGGTCACGTGACGTCGCCGGCTGGAAGATCCGCGCTCGTCAAGGCCCTGCAAATGGCCGCCGTTTCCGGTGACGAGGTGTCGCCCTCTCAGCCGGGTGGCGGAGGGAAGTCGAGCCTTCCGCGGCCTCTGTCGGCTGACAGAGCGAGTCGATCAACGGTTACGCCGCGATTGCGTTGAAAATTGCCGGTATTGCACGAGATCCAAAAAGGAATATCTATGTTCAAAATATTTTCACGAAGAAAAGTCAATGTATAGTAACCAGTGGAGCACCCATATTTTTGGGGGCTAATGATTGTCTAGGCGAGTTGTTCTTTTCTGTTGAGTTTAGTTTATGCGAATATCATATTTATTATTTATGTCAATGAATGTTAATCATTATATTAAATTGAAACGTATTTAACAGAGATATTGAATGGCAAAAAAATTAGCACAATATAAGCATGTTATTAGCTTCATGAAGCCAATATGCGAGCCTTCAGTCATCATTGCTTTTAATCTTTCTTTTCACTTTGGAACAATGCCATTTAGTATAGAAATTTATTTCATTTTACGACAAATGGAAATAACCCAATTTTATGTCATCTTTTTTATTTTTGTCGATTTCGTCTAATAAGTCATTTTTTCATTTTTTTCCATCACTTTTAACGTATTTTTTGCTTATTTCATTGATTTCAATTCCTTTTTAATGGTACTTGCTTTAAATAATAATTACGAGATGCAACAAATGTTCTCCACTGAATTTCCGGCTAGCCTATTCAATTTCTTCACTCAGAAATTGTAATGAGTTTCCGTTGTAAGTAAGGTTATAATCTAATAATCTAAGGTTCCTGTAACACCTGTTCCTGTAAAGAACATTCCAAATCAAAAGTTTGCAAGCTGAGTTCACTTGAACAAATGGAAAAAGTCTCGATTACATCACTAACGTATCCAACAGCTTGAGTTGTTCATCCGCTCTTTTGGTCACAATTTTTCCGTCATTTTTATTTTGATTTAGGGCATTTTAAAAACATTTTAAGAGCTTTTATTGATCATTTTTGGCGATGTTTTAGTTCATCAAAATCCACCCCGTAATTATAAAGAATGAAAAGTATCACGTAAAAAGAAATAAATTAACGTCATCACACAAAACGATGTGAACACGGACTACACTTTTTTCTGCACACAAACAACCATTTTCTAATTACCGGCGTTCGGGAGATTCCATGATTTTCCGTCTGGTGCTCCCACTTCATAGTACGAGGAGAGTTCCAAAATACCGTTTCTGTTCCTACCTGTTCGTAAACCCTACGAGAGAGAAATTTCTACAGCTTATGGTTCAGGGACATTAATCTGTAAACGTAAGGTCTTACTGTGTAACGGCTGACAGAAGTGCGATACAAAAGTGGACGGCAAAGGTCAGATCAGTCGTTCACTCGTGACACAGAGGGCTCTTCAACAAGGAGTCGTTATTGGGTTTATTCATCAAAGTACCTACTTCAGGGAGAGCCAATTTCACCTCGAATCTCCCATAAAAATTTTGAAATACTCTTTTAAAATTATTAACTTAAAATTTAAAAAAATACTATTATGTTCATAATGATGTAATTATGCTTTGAATTCATACGATGATGCTTTGAATGAAATGAAACCAATAAATGGCAATTATTTTGAGTAAATTGAGTAAAATTAACTAATGTTGATCACATTGTCACCACCGAGAATCGAAGAGATTCAAAGCATTTGTCGAAATATTAGATCAGTGATTAGAGTGACTGGGTCTAAGCCAGGATAGCCGGGTTCAATTCTCCGAACAAATGTAATTAATAAAAATATTTTGTTGCAGCAACAAGGTCACATCAGGGAAAACATTTACTGTGCGGATCATATTTCTGACTTAATTGCTTCTGTATATTAAGAAGATAGGGTAATGACAATAAAAGATTATATATCGGTCAATTGTTCTGATTCAAGTGTTCAGACCATTCGTGGTCTCGGTAGATCAGTGCTACTAGAGCATAAACCACGTGACCCAGATTCGATTCTCTGTAGATGGTGACAACACATTGAACGAACGTTGGCTTTTAGGGTGCCGTGGCACACCCTTGACTTCGCCATTGATCGTGCGAATGTGATGGAGCAGTCGGTGATGGATGTGGATGTGACAGATGAACAACGACTCGGACACTCAGCAACGGCGATTACGAAGAAGAACGTCGAACGTGCGGATGACATGATTATTATTAGACGGCGGGGCGCCGTTAATGAAGTTGCCAGCAACAGTGACGACGCATCATGAAACGTACTGTTTCCGGTTTTCTTCGGCGAAAGTACGGAATTGTGAGAGGGAAATTTTAAACTCGTCCCGACGTTATATGTCTCAATGTTCATAGAAACTACATGAAAAGTAAAAGAGAATCTCAATCCATTTTTACTTCAATTCCCTCAATATAAATCCTGGACATAACATGTCCTGTGTAGTTTATTTTAAACCTACTCTCGTACTTACAGAACTTTTATCAGGATTTCATGAGAACATCACATAATTGCTAATATTTTTTTCATTTTAATGGATTGTATTTTAGTTCCAGTACGCATTTTAATTGTGACACTTCGGTTTCACTGTGTATATTATTTCACACATTTTTGTTTTACAAAATATGTACACGTTGACATTTTATTATCAGTATGTACCTCAGACGTTCCATGTTTATTTCAGTACACACATATTCGATTTTGTTTTAGCTTCACAAGGTGCGTGAATGAAGAGTGCCATTTCATGATGGCAGTTGATTGTTACAAAGGAGCAGATCGTTGTTATTTTATAAGCACCATACGCCAATTCTGGCCCATTTTCGGAGTTCCGTCGCCCTGGGGGAGGCGCGTGATTGGCTGAAATGCCGGGTCCTGTGGGCGAGACGTCGGCCGCAGATGAGCGATGGGACCGTTTGAAAGATTGGAAGGGAGAGAAATGAGAGACGGCCTTGAAATGTCGATGTGGGTGAATTTATCCTCTGTCCTTGAATAATTGGTGGTTTCATTTCAACGCATTGGTGTCATTGTACACTACGCATATATCCACTATAATCGTAGTCTGACTACGGATTTAATCGGTGTCATCATAGTTTGATTATGCATCTGTTCAGTGTCATCATAGTTAAACTATGCGTATGTCTGATTTTATGATAGTTTGACTATCCTTCTGATTGGTACGTTCATTGTTTACTATGCATTCAATAGGAATCTAATTAGTTACACAATACTTTTGTTTCATAGCATCTTGGTTTAAGAACATCCATTATAATGGTCACTTTAGTTGCACTACGTATCCAATTGTTTCCATAATTGAATTTCTAAGCATCTTATTGCAGCCATTTCACGTCCACAGTGCGCCATTTAAGTCTCTTCGCAGTTGCACTAGTGGCTAATGAGAGTCCCACCAACAGAAATTGTTTTGGTAGCATAAACTGTAGCTTGTAACAACTGAAAACATATATTTCCTAATCACCATAATCATAATAGAAACTGGCAGTGTCGTCCCGTTCACTTCCCATCTCGACCAGGTTTTTGTCCAGTTTCCCTGATCCATTGAGCAATTGCTGAGATAGCCTCTTGTTTTATTTCTGGACGTAAATGTAGCTTCACTATGCGTACGTTTTGTTGAACTCTCCATTTGCTAGTAATGGTAAGAGTAGAGGTAAGGACGAGTTTCTCTTTTGTTAGCAATGCAGAAAAATCATACTTGCAATTCGTGTACCGATGCAAATACGTTTGCTACTCAGAAATGAAAATTACTATTTTTCAAATATTGCTTATTTATTTATGTTAAAATTGTACTCACCTTTCAACTATTTATAGTTAACATGACGGGAAGGGATTCTGGAACTCAAGGAAACGTGAGCAGATAATCTTTTCCCCCCTACGTCACATATAGTTTTTACTGTTTTTTACTGCGTAAATCTAATCTAAATATGGTTTCCCAGTTATCTTGCTACGAACGTAAATCCAATTTTTAATAGGAGGCCCTGATGCGGCTTTAAAAAATAAAATTTCTTGTAAAATATCGTGTTCATTTTATGAAAGTCTATTATGGACACACGAAAACACGGAAACATTTTATACAAAATGAAACCGACATTTCTTTTGCAGAACTAGGGATTTTGGAACAGCGATCCGTTACAGCGACCGACAGCACAATCGATCTTCTGCGCACGCGCAGTTAGAGATTCTAATCACTTTTGTGCATCTACGCATGGCCAGAAGATCGAGATTGCAGTAGACTACTGTACGATATACTGTGCAAATGCAACCCTAGTCAGTATAAATTCCTTTATTCACATTCGTCAATAAATTAAATCAAATGACATCAATTCTGAGTAATTAAATTATCAGTGATGTACTAGCAAAAACTAATTTATTGAAATATCACATTATTCAACAATAAGAATGACAAACTATTTCCCATTCAAAACTATTAACACCATGTGATTGGAACAAACCACATGCTTTCCTAAGTTCCAATTTTATTATTTCGCTTTTTAATCTCCTCGTGATTTCGGTACCGGATATAATTGAAACAATTGTCACCCTTGATTTATCAATTTTTGTAATCAGTACTACTCTTCTACGTCTCACTCAGTGATTATGAACAAACAGTGAACCCCCAGAAATCCTGATACCTGAAATATAACCTCACAGATTTCTTTACTGATTTTACACTGATAATAAACAATAAGCATATACATACACATATTCGAAATAACTTAATCGTAACAGAATAACATCATTCAATGATAGCTTGGCATCATTTACTTGCCACACCACTCAAAAGGAATTCTCAATAACTGAATGTTGTAAGGGAAACATAGGCCTCTGCCTCTAGGTGGTAAAAATATCTTCTTCTCCTACTACGTTATTCAAGCCTGTTGCTTCAGATGCATTCAAACTAGATGCCGTGCTGAGAACGGTACCGCAACGAGCATTCCAAAGTCGCGAACGGTTTTGCCATGAAAACAGCCCGGCGCAGCACCGTTGAAAAATGTACTTAGCTAATATAATCTGTAAGTAGAAGTAGCGCTTCTGAAATGGATGAGTATGAAGGCTTCATGCATTTGCACTGATTCATCAATGACATAGTAAAAATGATTTTAACCAATTAAGAGAGAGAGACAGGGAGAGAGAAAAAGAGAGAGTCAAATGATTGTGGGTAAAAAATTGAGAAAATTACGTAAAATATTTAAAGTTATTTTCCCAATTTCTTACCCACTATAATTTCACTCTCTAAAAAAGTATATATAGAACGATATTAACATACCTATAATTACATTCAAAGACTTCCAATTAGTGATTTTGTTGTTTTATTTCATTATCTGTCAAATGAAATCAATTGTGGAAATTACTTTTTTCGTATGTCAAAAGCTAGGCTTGAGTAATCCTGAGGCCAGCGATGTCAAGGTCTTTCACTGGTGGCAGTGGCAGGCTTCGTGACACCGTAGCATGCCACGACCTTGTCAGGGCAATTACCATCGGGGAAGGAAACTATCAGTAGTTACCCCGCCGTTTTCCGATTGTGATGGCGTTGTTGAAACCTGCAGCAGGGTGTTTCAAAAATTTAAGATATTTTGATCAAAATTGGAAGGAAGTCTTCCTTTTTGAAAATATTGGTGCACTTGCAAAATACTCAGTAATGCAATTGCAGTAACGCATGTCTTGAATTTGTCTTTCGGGATCTCTAGATCCTGGTTTTACCGACTTTTAACTGCATGTATAAAAGAGGATAAGCAGAGAAAAATAAATGAAAATAAAAACAACAAAAAATGTTCGTATCTTAATTTTTAAGTGTACTTACCTAAATCTCACCTAATCGGATTTCACGTGTAAAGCGTAAAAGCATTCAGGGCAATTTTGAATACCTACTGCTGCTCTCTTGTGACGAGGTGAGCAACTGCTTGGAGCTTTGCCGTGTTCTCCGCGTCACGGACTCTCGCAGGTGGCACCCAACTTGACAACTGGGTTAGGTCAAATCATATTCGTAATTCCCGCTTAAAAGTCGCCATCTCCGCAAAGGAATGACTTGCCGTACCTCTGAGGTAAGTAGTTTAAATACCTACTCTTTGGTTTAACTCCAAGCATCTTGCTTCGAACTTGACTTGCATATTGCAAACGTTTGCCTGACAACTCCAGCCTAAATTATAAGAAATTAATATATTCATGTCCACTTTACTGGAATCCATTTTTATACCTGAAAAACTGGATTTGAAGCAACGTTGCCAATAAACAACTGCGGCGAGTGATTTCGTGGAAAGAACTAGCGTGAGAAGAAGTGTCACTCCACATCCACCAAGAACTATCACGTAGCCAACCATATCAATTACCTCTCCTCCAACTTCTATTTCTCCACACAATAAATCCCCAAATTAAATTTACTCAACCTTGATTGCTCGGTATGTTTCTTTCTGTCACAAAACTGTAGCAACAATCTTTATCACCGAGTCTGTTTACAGAAGATTACATAGATCTTTCTTCGCTTTCTTCGCAATTCTCAAATGTAAAGACCCGCCGTAGTAATTTGCTGACCTCGTTACGCAATTGTGAGATTTTTGCTGTGTTTTCAGAAAACACACAGTTGAATTATTCTTATGGATCTTGGATGTGTAATCCTATTTAGTTTTCTCCCTATACTTGTGTTAATATCTCGTTCACGTGGAGCTATGTCTGTATAATTTGTACAATACAATCTGTTTTTAGTAGAGTACTTTTACCAGATGCAACACACCCAATCAAATTAATTCCAAAATCAAACGGAAAAATTAAATACTCGTAGTTTAAATTGTACATTTCATTGCTTTAATAAAGTATTCATAGGTTATTTACTTTATACTAAGCATAATCAAGTAGAAACGTAATAGGTATTGACGTTTTATTAAAGCTCAAAAATGCTTCTCTCTTGCTTTGCCATGTTCCTGCCGATGCACTACCATTTCTGTGCCTCATTTTGTTTTGTTTTTCTAATTAAGAACAGCCAGAACTCAACTTCGCAGCCGTTGAACAAATGGGACCGATTTGTGCTGCACCTGTTTCGGAATGCTGACATTACAAATCTCTTTTCTCGTTGGTTAATTCATTCTCTCCTTCTAGCTCTTGTTTGGCTTTAGCATTCCTTACGTCAGTCAGAGACCCTCCACTTCCACTCCACTTTAAGACTCACATATCAAATACGTTTTGCAGACATATTGTAAGTACTGTTTTATTTAACTTCAAATTAGTGGCTGTTTATACTGCATATTCAATCAGAGGCATTGTTGTTTGATAATGTAACATTCCTAGGTATTGTTCGGTGGTACGTTGCCCATGGTCCCAGAGTTGGATGTAGATTACATGATCCACATACGCCCAGAATATGAGGCAGTTTTGTCTGTTCTGTTTACGCGGCAGGGTAAACACAAATGTCGGTTTACAATGCAGCGAATAAAACACACAGGAACTAAACCCGTCGAATCCTTCCCTTCCGATGGTGGCGCATTTTTAACACAAAGTAGATAGTTTAATCGAATTCAAACACAGACTGGAAGGGAATTCTTGGCAGTCAACAGTTCTGATCGTTTGCTGTGGTTTCTCCGGACAACATCAGACGAATGCTGAATCAATACCATACACACGGGCCTTGAAACTGGTGTGGTGTTTGTTTTCTCATCCATGCTCTTCCTTTTCCAATAAACACACACACACACACATTCTTACATGCACTACTTAGTTACACATGTCGTTAGACCGACCGAGATAGCTTATACCAAGTAGGGGAGATATGTGGAGAGGGAAATCCCAGCAAGCTGACCGCTGAGGTAAATCCCAGAGGCGCCGGATCTCACGTTCCAGCACGGAGAAACAGCGCCTTTTGGCTACAAGCCCGACACTGTCGGGACTAATGACTTCAGTAAATAAGGTGCCCCGAAACAATACCAACTCACATTACCTAACTACATTTTCGGTGTACTTGCTCTTAATTGATACTTTGAAAAGACCTGCACAATTTTCGATTGAACATGCTCCGAGTATGGTCTTTCTCAGGGCAGTTAGCATTGTACAATTCTTCATACAACACGCACTTTCGCTAGAAGAAAGAGGAGCTTATATATCTAGAGGGTCACGTCCCCACAGTAGCTGAGCCACGTTAATACTCTACGCGGTAAAACAGGACCGCTAAAACCGGGAGTCTTTGGGTCCTTTCTATTGATTGATGAGTGTTTCCAGACGAGCCAACTGCGAGTCAAGGTTAGTTCCGTAAAGAATATGTTTTTATTGCGGGACATGGTGGTGGTGATGGAGAGATCCGGTGCCGACCTACATGTTCACTCGTGGAGTTTTACCCAACAAGATATCTCCCATCAGAGGGACACACCCCCCCCAGCCGGGACAAACTCTAAGCTCCCGATTGGTCTCCCAAGTGTGACAGTGCAGTGCATTTGAGTTTACGTGTGTGTACGTAAGGGGTGAGGATGCGACAAGGTAACCAAAGGAAAGATCGCGGCCGGTACGTGGTTCATTTGTTACGGTATTGCTCCGCCTGGTGTTGGTCGGAAAACTATCTGTCGGGGCAGACCATCGATAGAATTTTCCTCCTGAGAGCGGCTGGATTCGACCTACAACAGTTATCGAGCTAGTGTCGAACATCCTGCCGCCGTCGGGACTAGGGCAACCAGGCCTGGTGCATTTGGGTCATTTCGAGTTGGATTTAAGCGCGAGGCGCGGACGTAGTTAGGGAAGACCCCCTCGGACCTCCAGCGGGAGATCCAGAGCGTCTTCAGAGGGTCGGGATAGAGCTATGGATCTCGTCAAAGGGCCGAGCCTCGCAGCGTCGCTCCGGATCCAGCCCCACGCACTCCATGCCTTTGCAGACGCCACAAAGGGGGCGGCGGGACACAGCTTTCACCGCGTATCTGGTTCAACAGAAGAGGGAGTGGTAATTTACCTACTGTCCTTGGCGCTAAAGTTTCATAATGCTTATTATTATTATTATTATTATTATTATTATTATTATTATTATTATTATGTCTTACATTATTCACAG
>BOPP01000006.1:12679696-12702632 GCA_017312745.1 Gryllus bimaculatus
TCGCCACCTCCCGAGAGAGACTGCTTGCAAATGAAGGCCCGTCGGAGACGCGGAGGCGGCGGCGGCGGTGGACGTCAGCACTGCCAATCAATAGAGGGCGGCGGCGGCGGCTGCGAGATCGGAGCCGATGGCCGCGAGAGGAAGGCACGGAGAAAGTGTCATAGGCTGAAATGTGGAATGAGGGGAGGAAATATATGACTTTTTTGTACCTTGTATATTGAATGTGGTGGTGTGAGGTGCGACCCGAATTTGAAGATTTTTAACTCAATTAGGTGGTGTATATTTGAAGGGAGGAAAATCTTCGGCATGCCATATCACGCCTGTGGTATGTAAAAGAGTCCTGACACAAAGGCGGTAAAATTAAATTTCACAATTTTTCTTCTAATCTGATTTCATGTTAATCTCAGCAGGAGAGGCAACGCACGTAATGGGACATGAGTGAAGCCTTTGATGTGTCAGTTTTTGGCGGCAAATATTGAATTCGTAATTAGTTGATAGAGTTTAGAGATAATAGTTGTGCCAAATTGGAAGTTTCCAACAATGCATGCTTTGTCGGAAATTGACGTATGTTTTTTAAGTTCGAACATGTGATATAATAACTAATTTTGTTCGTTTATTTATATCTTCCCTGCGTTTCAATGAAAAAATCCTCTTACTACAAGAAATACCAAGAAATCCCATCCTGCAGATATTATTTGAGTAAGTTGGACGTTTAATTACTGAAAGGAGAAAAATAAAACAGAATAATAAATAGTTAAGGGAGAAGAAGGTACTGTTATCGAGGGTATGGTAAGGAAATATTGAAATGCGGTAAAAAGAAGTACGATTTCTGAGTAGAACATTAGCGATATTGTAGATCGAGAAGGAAGAGTGAGCGGTTATATCGACAAAAAGGAGGCATGAGAGAAAGTAAATGTATATTTAGTAATATGTGTGATAATAAGATTTACTCAAAGATCTCTATTGACTCATAATAACTAGGGTACGTATTTCGATGATCTCACCATAAATGATCAAAACTTGTAAAATATTTTTGAATTTTTTTAAATGCCCTAAAGGTAGAGAAAAATTATGTCTTTTTTACTAAAACCAGTTCAGATGAAAACCTTAAGCTATTGGATATGTTACTGATGTAATCAATTTTTCATTTCTTGTAAGGGAACTCAGCATTCAAACGTTCAGTTTGGACTGTTGATTACCAGGAAACCTCTGTCTTTAGTTATCCTCAAAACGGCCGAACCAACAATTGCGCTAATAATTATCACAGGAACTTTATATTACACACAGCAGCTAATATTACAATTTTTGAGCGAAGATATCGAATAGGCTACTCAGAAATTACGGAGACACAAGTTGTGGAAATAAAACGTTAATGCACTGGTAATTACAGTGTATATCACATGTTTAGGAAGCAGTAATTTTTACTTAGAGGAACTTGCGGAATCGGTAATTCACTTTTGCCGAAAAAACTGAATCTATTTTACGCGTTCGTTACGCTATGTTGCCAATCTCTCACACTGCGTTGCATTGTTTGGTAATCCTATATATGTATATGTACAGTCCATTTTTCTGATAATCTGAACATTTCCGAATCCGAACAGATCACACCGCCTATTAGTTCGGAAAACAGGAGATTTATTGTATTTTAAATTTATATGAGGCAATACAATTGTATGTGAAATTGCAGCGACTGAATGTAACCTAATGGCTGTCTAGATATAGGTGAAAATACTCACCGTCAGGATTCTACCTCTATGACCTCTCAATCAGACACTGCAGTGGAAACACTTGTTCCACCGAGTCCTCTCAGCCGCTAAAATCGCATGTTTGTGGTTTTACTTATGCTTAACACTATTACAACTATTTATATGCGGGTCCGTACGCGGTGTAGGGTTCAAGCTGATTATCTTCCATTCGAGGTTCAAATCCCGATCGATCTATATGTAATTTGCGGTAGACAAAGCGGATTCACAATACCACACTTCACTCTCATTCCACCTACGCTAAAACAACATTGACCTCGCACTATCATTATCACAACAACATATTGATCAAAATAATTCGTTCACACCGGTTATTACACTTAACGGAATAACTACTACGGACCAATATCACAACAAAGAAGTAACTATTGATGTCCAACTTATCTCAGAGAAAAGTGTAAGCATAATCAAACATCATATAGCACATACAGGGAGATAACTTCCAAAGAACGAGTAAGATTTGCTTGATATTTTTTGGGTAAATGTGCAATTATTTTATTAGTGGGCTATGGTATCTCCAAGAGATTTAATTAGATATCAAAAGTTGTACATGTCGTTGGTTGCTGCTGGTAAATGACAAATATAATTACTACATTGCTAGTTATAATTACTTATGTAAGTTATACTATTATGTATGTATTTGCATGAAGTAATTGAATAGAGAGTGAAATTATTGGCTCTATCCGCTGCTTTGGGGGAGAGAAACATGGCCATTCTTGTTGATTTCGCTAGAGTAAAGCAAGTTTGAAATTTTTGTCAGCGTCCTGAATCCACTTCTAGGAAAAAAACTGATTTCTCATAATTTACAAATTGATAAGAATACCCCCCATGTGCTAGACAGATAGATGTGAATGATGTAGGTGAGATTGTTGGCACAGGTGGTTGTGGAAGTAGAGATAACGATGTTGTAGGAGTGGTAGCACTGATTGTGGAAGTGAGGATTATGGATGTGGTAAAAGTAATGTCAGTGGCGATGATGATATTTGTAGTACGACGGTAGAGCTGTTGGTGATGTATTTGATAGTAGTGGAGATGGTTGTGAAAGTTGAGGTTGTAGTGGTAGTGGAAGTGATATTGTTGGTAGTAGTGATGTTATAAGTGGTATCCGCTCAATTAAAAAATATAGCCCTTTTTATATCACCTACGAACTAGCATACATTTTCAAAAAATATTGTTGAATATTCTGCGCTTTGTGGGTTGGAATTCATTCATACGTTGTCATCCAATTCCTTGTATGTTGTTTCTACGTTGTCCGTGGTTTGCCTACATTAAACTGAATGTGAAAAAAATTGAATCACTCCAGTTTTACCTTCTACACTTTCCCAACGAGCTATTGGGTAATGAAACTATTTACCAATAATATTAACTCTAATGTCAAGGATTTTAATTCAGAAAAAAAGTTTCCAAAAACTTTGGCGACGCGCAGAGAATATTTTGTTGTTGACCAGTCATGAGAATATGTGTAAGATATGGAATTCAACAAACTTTTAGAATTAAAAATATATCTGAAAATTATTTTAAAAAATGACAAATAATTTCTTAGAGAACAGAAAAACGAAGACTAAATGGGTTATGGGGAAAGAGAGGCGAAATAGATGAGAAGTTGCAAAACAATCAGGGGACAAACATCGCAAGTTGCTAAATAAAACCTAATATAGAAATCACACAGGGGTGTAGAAATAAACCTAAAGGAATATAAACTATCTCTTTATATTAGTTCACTAGGGTTAGAAAGCGTGTCGCAGTGAGTGCCTAAGATGTGAAATGTCCAATGAGTGGCGGACGCTACTATCTGAGCGGAGAGGGTTGTTGATGGCACGATTCTGGAAGTTGGTTCAATTACATTCGATACCAGATGTTTCGGAATCGATGCTTGGGTGTTGTTATCACATCCATATCTTCCTTTGACATTTGTTGAGTGACTATTGAAGGCACGCTTTGTTACTACCTGCACTGATTGCTCCATGACGGACCAAATTTAGGAAAAGTGACGTGCCATGTAGGTGGCTCATTAACATTGAACGAGTTTCGTATTTTAGGGTAAATATTATAATTTGCGCAGAATATTTAACTTTGTGCTCAAACAAAGCAGATGTTGCTTTTTGAAGGCGCATTAACTTCACCTGGCAACTTACCTGGTATCCTCTAACCATTACGTCCGTGACTTAGCTTTATTACGCTTCTTTCGATGGCGACTTTGGAAATTAAACGTGAATGGGACCATGTTACAATTCAGTTATTTGAACTTTATATACATGATGACAGTAAAATTTTCATATTTTTCAAGATCGGAATTTTTTTTCGGAGTAAGACAGAACAAATGGACTTGTATCTAGTCGGAATAAATGAACTAAAACTCGATACTCTTCATACATTAAAAAATACAAAATAAATAAATGGCATACTATTGTATAGGAACGTAATTACAAATTAAATGACGAAGTTTAAAAACACTGTATTGTAAAGTTTACCCCGTGGTGTTCCTTCCTAATTCGTTGTACTATAATATTGAATACTTAATTTACGGGAGGACTGGCACTGGATCTAGAAAGCAGAACGCGCCTTTTTATCTCAAATTCCTTCCAACGGCCCATCTACGGTGCAGTCGTCCTCCCCCTCCCCCGTTGAAATCGAAGCCACCCCCGCTTTCCAAATCGGCCCACTCGCGGGAGCTGAGCTCTTTCTTCGCTTCTCTCTCCCGACTTTTCTGCCCCTCCCGTTGAAAGGCAAGAGAGCGTCCACTTCTTGTCCCCTGAGGAGCCGATGATGGTCCCGGTTTTACCTTACACTCATTTGCATTTGATGCTAATCGTTGCTTTCCAGAGTGACCCGCGATGTAGCGGTCAGAGTGTTCGCTATTCACCTCTGCCATCAGGATTCAAATCATGGTGTACCGATGGGAAATACAAGGTGGTGGAAAGTAGAGGGTTCCCAGCAGGGTTTGTGGGGGTTCTCTCGATTTTCATGCCTCCCATTCCACCATTACACATATCATAATAAAATTATCATCAATCCATCAAAGTAATTCGATCACTTTAGGTATTTCTACAAGACTAGAAACTGACGTTATAATAATGATAATAATAATTCTTTGTATGCCTTAATTCAAGCTCTATGTTTGCTGATTTCCTTTGACGAGACAATTGAATTTGAGCGATTGAGCATTCTTTTTACATTTTTTCCTCAATTTGCTACCCACAATTCGACGAAGTCTGTGTACACAGTGAGAGATGCATTTAGAACGACGATTTCCGGGGCAACAAAATTCTTTTTTTCTGGAAATTTCAAAGAATATCTGTACGGTACAATAAATTATAGAAGTGAAAGGAATATTTCCGTAATAACTTTGTTTTCGTAAAAATGCATACACAAAATACAAACAAACATATGAATGAAAGAGCAATATTAACGGACGGTGACTGTTAACGTGATAAATTTAAAAAAATGGGAATTGTAGTACAAGATAGAGAATGAATATTTCCATTCAACTTATGTTCAATGACGCACCTTTTTACAGCTGCGCGAAGTGGAACTCTTTGTCAACCTATTACTGATTAAAGTAACACAACAAAATTAAACTTTCTGAAAATTGTTTACATTTATTTTCAACTTTGTCAATTTGCTCTAGATGTGAGGTAAGTTGACACTTGGCTTATGTTGGTATAGCATGATGGTTACCAGAACCTGAAAAATAAATGCATAAAAAAAGAAGTGTACCTATTATTCACTTATTTTTTAACAAAAACAAATGTAAATTTATATACGAAACCCTGATGTTTTATAGTAATTCTCATTGTAAAAATTCTTCCAAAATTAATAAATAATGAAAACATATATTAACAGATGCCCATATTTTACTAAAATGAAATAAAAGGTAACATGCATATGGCTATTAGATTACGATGTTCTTTGTCAACAGTCCCTCAGCAGTTTTCAATTTGTTTCACTCAAAATGATTCAGAACAATTATTTCGGGAGTTCTTCTTAGAAAATTGTATACTGGTGTATGTGAGGGTATTCAGTAAACATCAAAAGTAAATAGTACAGATGAAAAGTCGATCAACAACTGAACGAAGAACTGCTGTTAAAATGCTAGGTTTAAATTTTCTTTTATAAAGCCATTTCAATATGTACGAAGTTCAGGTCGTTTTAAATGAGAATAAATCAGAAAAAGTGGCAGGAATAGCGAAGAACAGTAAGGGATGGGAAATGAATTAACAAAAGGGAGTTTTGTGTCCAGTTAACAGTGAATTTTTTAAAGCTAAATTATCTCCTAATGTTTACTATACTTCTTATTAACGAACAATTTTATTCAAATATAAAAGCTTACTTTTTTTAACTTTTTTTCTTCTATTTATCTGCGCATTTCAATCCTTTTATTAACATACCGCAGAATATTAATGATAAGAAATATTTAAAATGTATTTAAGATGTGACGTATAAAATCCGTTATTCAATAAATTATTAATCCTAAGAGTATTCTAGTGACGTAGTGTAACATTGTGGCAATAACACTTCTTAAGAAGTATCTCTGAAGGCTCGGAGACGATACAAATCCGCTGGACGTAACAGGGTGCACTGGTAAGCCAGGCGTTCTCATTTTATACGAAAAAGTCTTTGCCTTACTCTATCACAAACATTTTCCTTCTATTCTTCTTAATATACTATTTCGTCTCTTTAGAGCCCTTCCTTATTTTATTTTTCTTAGTATCATACATTTTTCTTCTCTTCTCATCTTTTTCTCCTTCTCCTGCCCGTGGTGGCAATTACGGGGATCATTGCAGCAGAAAGCGTGTAATACACAAATGTCGAGCGGGTTGCATCACGCAAGGCGGCTGAAAAGCAAGAATTCGAGCCAGACTCCCCGCGGGGCCTCGCAGCAGTTGCCCGTGTGCCACTCACCTTTCAGGCCATTTCGCCCCTTCGCTCCTGTCGGCGGAGTCGACAAGAAGCGGAGCGCCCTTGTCCGCGCTGGGCAAGGGCATTCCGGGGGGGGCCGCCTCCCTCGAGCAGCCCGGGCATAATTGACAATCGACACATCGATTCGCCGTAGTTGCCCTAAAAATAGTAGTCGATTTCTTAGTTCTGTGATCTGTATCTATCAGTATTAAACACCCAAAGTGAAGATATAAACATGAAGGATGTAAATGCATTTCCATTTTTTTGGCTGCATTCGAATTAAAACCCCCAGAACTATTACCATTTTTATTTTTAAACTCTAATTTATCACGCCCCCTGACCCGCGCAGCGATCCCAGAACCCAATTCATCGCCCACCACTCCATCGCACGTATCGCTCACACGGCCGTCCCCGCCGCTCGGGGTCCAGCGATCGACCTCAAACACCAACCAGGCGCCCCCCTCCACCGACATTGGGTAATTAATGGCCGGCGAACAATGGAGTAACGCCGCGGGCGATATTCTGGAATGGAGGGGCTGCGTGGCGGAAGAAATTAACTCGTCGAGCCCCCCTCCCCCGGCCCCGTCTCCCGTAACCCCCGACAACCCGAACCACGCTGCCCAGCCTCCTGCCCGTGGCTTGCTGCCCTCGCCTCCGTCCCACAGGTTTGTTCGCTTTTCGCGCGTCGCTTTTCATAGTAGGGAGTTGTTGTGTGTTCTTACCAATGTTGTTACATCACGTATGTAAACATATTTCTTGTTTGATTTCCTACCATTTTCTATTCGTTCTTCTTCAAGTTTTCTGGGTTTCTACCTTATTTTCTTTATTTTATTCCATCTCACTTTCGTTTCCTCTTGCATCTATACTTCATTTGATTCCACCTTACTTCTATCTCTCTTCCTATTTTCATTCCACATTCCTTACATTTCTTTCTACGATCATGATTCTCTATTCTCTCCATCTTTCTTTCCTACTTCCACGATTTCTCGTTCTTCCTGATTTTATTCCATTCCCTCAACATTTCAGAATATAAATGAGAAATTGTTGGCGCTCATACGAGTGCACTGAATGTTTTGGAGACAAATATGTTGGGGGCATTACCGGCCTATTCTTGTTAGGATTTCACTCTCATTATCTTTCTCGGTATGTTTTGTTAGTTACGTTCCTTTTTTTCCTACTTTCAGCTTCTCTGTCGTTTAGTATTATTTGTCAAACCTGCCTTCCCTCACATACCGATTCTTAGCCCTCCTTTCGTCCTCAGGGGATTTGGCTCTCACTGTTCTTATCTCGTTCATCACCTAATGTTCATGTTCTTCTGTTTCTGCCCATAAGTTCCTGTTCATTGACCCTTTCTTATTCATGTGATGCTGTCATCCTCATCCTGTTTCTTCGCCACATTGTGTTCCCCTATTCCTCTTCCTCCATTCTGATTTTGTTGTTCTAAGTGTTGAACCTCGTGTGAAAAGTGTCCTTTTCTTCAATGAGTGTTCCTCCGCCGCCTTCAGATCTTCTGTTTCCGTTTCCCGCCCCCTCATTTTCCTTATTTCTGTTTCGCTGTTCCTGGTACTTCACCGCCTCATATTCCTCTGCACCTGTTAACCTGACTCCGCCCCTCCATCGCCTCTTTTTCTTCAGCTCATTTCCCCCTCTTCCCTTTCCATGTTGCCCGTTTATTTTGCTTTAGATGCATCCAAGTAGTTAGTATAATTTCCCCCTAGGTTCTACTCACCTACTGCCCTCCTATTCTATCTCTGTTCCCCCACCACATTCAGTTCCTCGGTTTCAGAGCCTCTCTCGCATCCTTATTCTCCTCTAAGTTCTCCATTATTCCTTCCCCCCTTCTAACTCTCCAGCGACGCCACCCACCCCAGCGCCTTCGCAACCTCCGCGGCCGCCAGGCAGCGCTAGTGCTCCTCCAGGCAGAGCCCTTTGTTGGCGGCGCTAAGTAAAGGTTTTGTCTGTCATTCGCCCGCGCATTGTGGACCGCCGGCGTCGGGCAAGAAGAGCGGCCGCGAAATGACGTTGCCTCCGCGAATCGCGACGTCGCATTCATTTGGCTTCCGCGTACGCCGCCGCCGAAGAAAGGCTCGTTTCGAGATTCAATCGGAAATACGCGGCTGAGAAAGGGAGAGCAAGTTCAGTCCATTCATTTTTTAGGTTGTAATGTCTGCGGGTGAAAGGAATTGCTCTTTTTGTGTGATTGAGGTATTGGGAGATGTAACTTGACAGATTGCGGAGTGTGCAAAAACTAATTAACGAAACGAAAAGAAATGCCACGCATATTGGATTTAACGAAAGAAACTGATTTGTGAATTGATTATTGCACAATTCCATTAGTTTTATTCTCTGTTCAACATCTACTTTATCTCCAGGTTCATAAAATGCGAAATTGAAATCGTTTTTATATCTACATATATTTTATCAAATGTATATCAATTACAGAAACTGCTTATTTTGTTAAAGAAATGATGGTTCGATTGTTCTTTACACACCAATAATATAAAAACCTTACGAATCCATAGAGCAATCATGAATAGCAAATATTTAATGATGAACGACCTCTTGAATGGAGTCATTCAGTTGCATGACATCTGATGTGTCATGCTCAGTAAAGAACTAAGTATGGTAATTTAGTTGGTATGCGCGGTATTTTTCCCCGAGTTCCTGGGTATTGAAACCATAGCCACATCACAAAAGACCGAGACGTAGTTTTCATTCAAATTCTTTGCGCACTGAAAATTAGTGAAATGCATATTTTTATTTTGTACCCAACCCTGGGTATCTAAAAAATTATAGTTTATTCTTACATGTACGAAGGCTGCTTACCTTTCTTTCAATTTCTATGCGCATTAAAAAGTAGTAATATAGATATACCAATATTTCACATCGAAATAACCGTGAGCTCCAAAGAATATTTTAAGTGGGCTTTGCTTAAGAAGAAAATAAATGGAAACTTAACTTTACAAAAGTTTAATTCGTTTACTAAAATTTTTAGAAAGCTTTTCACTGCATATTAAAGAATAAACGAGAGCACTGAAAACTTTCTAACATTGCAATCTCTGGTCACATAAATACTCACGAGATCACAAAGGTCCGTGCCAAAACTACAACTTTATTGAGACAGGAGATTGAGAAGTAATATGAAGGTAAAAAATTAGCCATGGAATACTTGCCATGGAATATTATTAGCCATGGAAATATTTTGTGAGACCGCAATACATAATTTTCAAACATTTTCTTCGCAATTAATTGTAGAAAAACGTCTGTATTATACAAAATACTGTTTCAAGTTTGCAAAAAAAATATTAATTTTGTCATCGTACCTCATTTTTGGGATTGTGAGGAAGGAGGGAATGCAAATGCATGATAATAGCATGTTTTATTTACTTATTTTTAATCTCATCACTTCCCCCAATTCATTTCCCTTAATGTTCTAACACAGGTCTCTTCATGTACCTTGTTAAATATATTTTTTAAAACTTTCACATATGGGGATACGGTTATGGATTTTTAAAAGATTCAAGCTGTTTAAGATTTTTAATTTCTATGTAAGAAAGATTTGTGTCAATAATTAAACTATTCGTCCTATTTGAACTTCGACAAATCAAATTACACAGAACATGAACTGCTATCTGAAATGGCCCCACTTACAACGGCCGTCTTAAATATTCACGGGATGCAAATTCATGCTCTCCATGTAGCTTCTTTGTTGAATGGCGTCGACGGTTGAATCTCATTAATCTGTTGGATTTTCGCATTTCAGAATTGCCACAGTTAACTTTTTTCACATTTGTCTTTAGTGCTCGCACAAAAGAACAATTAAAATTTATTTTTAAAATCACGAGTAAAGTGCTTACTTTTGCTCATTCAGTACGATTACACTTTGATGTTTAAGCGTTTGCAGTAGATCTTGTTATAACTGCCTTTTAACTTTTGCATTTCGAGTATCTTTGATAATTCATAATTTTTTAGCTTACACATTTTTCAAGTACAAGTATTTGCCTGTCACTGGATTAATTTTCTCCTTTCCAAAATATTTTTCTCCTTTTGTTATTTAATTTCTGTATAATCCAAATTTTGTCTGTATCTTATTGAGTTGTGTGTACCTTAAGATCGTGAATACCCGTATCAAGGTTTTCAGAATGTACAAGACGACAGTAAAACCTCCGAACTAAGAATGTATTACATTGTCACAGTTGTGATTCCGTCTTCTCATCAATAAATGTTTTATGATATGGATAAAGGTGCCATTTTCAGCAATTGTCACAAATATTGGGATGGAAATTCCCCAAGCTGCATCAGAGCAGAGACGTATGCTATTTATGTGAAACTTGCCTCGCCACCTTTGCTTCTCGAGGAAGAGTAACCCTGAGATATCCTACTGAAAACAAGGATGCCAGCTTCCAATAATTTAAAAGAAGTACAATATGTGCACATTTCAAATATGATAATAAAACAGCGCTACAAAGAGCTACAGTTAAGTTCACGATTTTTTAAGCGTTTTCAATTTTGTAAACAATACATTTTCAAGTATCTCTGAGAAAAAATATTTAACCTCCATTAATAAAATATAAGCAATAAGCTGGAGATAAAATAAGCTTGGAGCTTAAATCAGTTTTATATTTTGTTATTTACACAATTGTTTCTGCAACGTTAGAGCTCCATAAGATTTTGAAGTGTTTATTGTTGTTGTTTGTTTTTGATAATGGAAGTAGTATCTAGGTATTTTGTATTTATGTTATTTGTGTATGAATATGTTTAAAAAATGCGTAACCTTATTTTTAGCTTCAAATGTTGTTTTTTGCACTATACCCTGAATCCTACTAGTAAGTGTCAGTTTCATTTAAACTGATGAATTTTTAAAAATAGTCTTACTTTTTTCATTCTATCATGCTTTCTTATTATCTTCATGAGAAAGAACCTGCGTCCGTTCAGGAATCGACTCTCAGTGACGTGGTGTTGTATAACGAAAGCAAAGAACGGCAGATGGGAATAATTGATAACGAGGGCATTCTTTTTCCGTAGTTTGAATGTTCAGAGTTGAACTTTGTTTCATTTCTTGACAATGGTCTCTTAATTTAGTGTGATTGTGCAAAGTTTGTTTCAGCAAAGAGACGTTTAAAATTTTTTCAACAGCCCAATACTGTGCATAAAAGAAGACGTGTGAGAATAACCAAGCGATGAGTACTAATTTGGATGTAAAGACGTTCGAAATTCAAGTATTTTTACTCTACTTACTTTTTACTCTACTAAAAATACTTACATTCTAAGTATTTTTAAAGGTATAATGTATGAAATTGTTCAATATATGCCTTCTCGATAACACCATTTCAGTCAGTACCTTCAGTTAATGTATACATCCACGTTCTGTAACCCCTCCCCAACAAACCGTATAGCAACAAAGTATTCTTGCACACATCCCTCAGTTACGCACTCCAGGATGTTTTATATCAACTGTGTAGTTTCACAAACAACTTGAACCCACGTACCAAAACGTCAACCGGGGTCTACACTTATAAGAACTTTTACAGCTTATAAGAAGACACTTCGTTCTCGGGTTTACGGTGTCGTTCTCCACATTCTCGTGGCGTTGAGTCGATTCTTTCACGTAGGATACGACAAGAGGGACTAGCAATGATTTCTTAAACATTCCTTTCGAACTTTAAAAATGTTTGTGAATAAGACAAACAAAAATGAACTTTTAAAGATCTTCAGAAACGTTTCCTTACAAAATGAACTTGGTAAACGACACAAGAAAGAAAATGGACATTATATGCTGTGACTCAGGTATATTTATGAAGAGACTTTAGAATGGGATGCAAGAAATAGTACTAGTAGTCTCTAGGTTATAACTATACTAATATAACTATTCTTTATAAGTGGAGAAGGTTCAAGTCATCAAGTCCCGCTTGGAATAGGACTAGTAACACAAAACAAAAATATTTCCCGTATAATTTATAATAAAAATATTATACCTGTAGCTTAGTGCAATAAGGGCCAATGCCAGTTTTTGGTGATTTTCTGTTTGTTTGACCTTCTTTCAAAGCCCCTTCTTTTTGGGCAAGAATGGCCAAAGTCAATAGTCGATCCTATGTCCTCATTTCAATATCTTTACATTGACCTACGATTGTTTTGTTATTTCGATGGTGTAAGTAAACCACCTCATCTGTAAATCTTTGAATATTGAAATTTACCCTTATTGTGCCAAGGCACAGATATATTGAGTCACAGAATAAATCTTACAATCTTATAGGGCATGTAGGGGATATCACTTTATGCTAATGAATATGTGATGGGAAGTTTTGCATTTCAATTCTGCACATGTCACATCTTCTCCTTATTGGCAGACAATCAGTGAGTCAGGCAATTAGGCATCGTCTATTCATGTTTGGCAGACAAAGATCTGACGTAGTCAAAGTGATATATAATACCTGCAAAACATCAAGCCATGTTAGGTTGCCTACCAATCAGGGGTATCTTGTAACTTTATTAAACGAACTTTCCTACATTCCACATGCTCACAGGCAAAAAGTAAACAACTTCGACCCCCTTGCAGATCTAGAAGTGAGTTACATTTATTATGTGACACATGTAAATACAACTTAGTACTGTATTGAAACACTTAATTACTTGTTCTAAACACTTATTAATTGTTAACAATTTTCATTACCCATTAACAATTATTAATTGTTCTTTGGGTGAAGCCGTGCTATTTTGATGTTACGTAATTAAAGTTACTTTTGTAAAAAAATTATAATTCATTAACAAGAAAATCAGTTTTGCTCTGATATCTGTGATAATGGATTTTTAAATGATTTTCATCAAAATAACTGACCTTAATTCCATGGAATGAAAATAGCAATAGACATTCTATTAGACAGTTATAACCCACAAATAATCAAAACGATAGCTTATCCTCCACGCACTTACGCTCTCTACGCGCCTGATTTCCATACACGCTCGCAGTTGCGCAATTCACGGTCGAGTCCACTGTCGCCACACGCACTTGCACCGCGAGTGCAATCACTTCGCGGTGAGGCATCGCCATTACACCCCGCAAAAGCGCATCCTGGTGGATAGCGTTGCAAACAGTCCTGCGGCTGGCTTCCGCTCCGCAGCCTGAGTAACTGTGCCCGATGCTCCCGAAGGACGGGAGTGTGGTTCCCTTCCCAACCTGCTGCACCCGCAATATCCGATCCGCGTCCTCTGACTACGCCCAGACCGGTAATATGAGGACCGCCAACGAAGATCCATGAAATTTCTCCAACGACAACAACGTTCCTTTATTTTACGTAGCGTAACCCACGCCATCAGACCTGTTCTTTCGTTTCGCTACGCTCCTTTCCCAATCTAGAGCACAAAGAAGGTATAACTCGGGCGTCGAAACATACATTTTAAATTTTGCTCAGAGGATCTTTCGAATGCAATAAATCTATAACATGGGACAGATGACTTTACTTCCACTCCCAAGTGTAGCGTACGAAGGAGTTTTGAGCACTTAGACTTGGGTATACCACCAAAGGCAATAAAATTTTGGGATGTGACGGTGTCCCGCGAAGTTCTTGTCTGATGTCACAGTCTTGGGAATCCGTAAAATTAGAGAGAGAAAGGTTCTTACGAGCTGTACGGTGTGATGCGTGTTATACGCGTTGTAGCTTGTTGGAGATTCTGAAGTATTAAGTGAACATTCTTCGAAATTCATTCATATTAAAAGATTGTTGGGCAAAGTTCTCAAACAATTACAAACTTTCTACTGCAGATTTGTTTTGCTATGCTCGTGAAGTTCCAACTCAGTGGCGAACCTCCCGTCTTCTGCCTTCACAATTGGCATTAAAACGCCTTGTGTTGAGACAATGTAGAATTTACGAGCATTTGATGCTACAATACAGACAGACTTAACTTTAGTCACTTCGCCCGCGTAACTGCTGGTGTAGTTATTAAGGTCGTAAGGTCAATATAATAGGGAATAAATAAGATATTTTTCTCCAAATATTATTTTAGACAGTAACATATTGTACATATTGAAAACAAAAAAAATAATAATAAAAAAACAGAATTTTTAATTGAAAATTTGGTTGTAATGTTCTGTAAATTTTGAAACATTTTTCATCTCTAAACGTTTCAAGAAGCACATTTCCTATTCTTCAGAAGTCTACTCTGAATATAAACATAAATTATTATAAACTAAATTAGAATTGTTCCAACTTGAAGGATTGTAGTAAAACAAACTGAAATTATTATCATTACTATTATTATAAGATAATAATTCAAATTTCTAAACTGAGCCGATAACCAAAATATTGTCGAATATTGATTGTCAAAGCAACAATATCACATTAAGCGCTTTATTTCGCTGCTTGAGTCCATTTCATAAGGCAACACCTTAGGGTGAGGGATTCCAGTAGATTTTAATTTGAAGTACAAAATCTGTATTCCTATTTCAGATCATCTAACAAGTTCCTTGAAATTTGGGAGGCAGTCAAATCAATGCATCGATTCTGTGTTGAGATGTCAACAAAATTGACTTTGAAAATTCAAATATCCCGTCATCTGCCCACTGTTTCTCTGCTGCGCGCACCTGACATCGTATAGTCCGATCTTGATAAACACTGTTGTGATTGCCTCCATTGTTACACTAATGTCTGTTCTTTTCTAATAGCTAGTACTGCGAATCTTTTGCTTCTATAATTCACAAATAATTCCCTGAGATGCGATGTATACGTGATTCGGATCTGTCCCACAGTTTTAGTTTCATAATATTGAAAATATCACTTTCCAGAATCATCACTTCTCCGTTTCCCACACTCGAAGCGTTTCTCAAATATGTTAAAACCATTTTATGATTTCTTTTCTGTAATATTTACATTTATAAGGAATACTGACAATTTCTTCTTGATCTGTAAACCTATCTTGAAGGAAGTAATCCAGTTTTTTCTAATTCTGGTCAAAATACTTTTTATTACACTTATTCTACGTTTAGTCGGCTTTTTGTACCCAAAATATTTATTGAACAATAATAATAACAATAATAATAATAATAATAATAATAATAATAATAATAATAATAATAATAATAATAATAATATGCTTCACAGCTTGACGCACTGCTTTTTGTCTAATGAAATTAACGAATAAAATTCCGCTGTAGTTTATTTACAAAATCCTCCTATTCCCTCAAATCTCTTTCTAATGCTTCTAAACGTTGCGCTGATTTATTTCCCTTTCCTATTCTCCTCCAATCGCATTCCTCCTCTTTCAGTCCCTGGCTGCAATGTTATCTACAGCGTAAGTAAGGCCACGCCGCAAGAATGCTCCAGCGCAACCCAACCGGGCCAAAAGCCTCGTGATGGAGAGCGCCGATGTGGCAACTGTGTAGCTGCCGCAGCTGCCTTCGCGTTGGAATATTTAAGGACCCCGCATTGGAATCCATGGTTCGGTCTCTCGCAACAGAGCCTTTTGTGGGGTTCGTATGTTCTTGGCTGTCAACACAAAGCAAAGCGCTCAAAAAACTAGACCGCAAAATCACACTAACATAACTTCACAGAGAATACTGGAAGAAATGCAACGAGCGATAGTGCACTACACGGCATTTCTGGCACGCTGATAGGAGGGAAAACTAAAAGAGTAAACCGAGGAGAAAAATTGATACTGCTAAATTCAATACACATAAATCTCTATATATAAAAAAGGAACTTCCATTACTTCCTAGTGGTCTATTAAAGTATTTGAAGTCGTACTATGTCAGCATGCAAGACGACAAGTATAACATGATACTCATGTAACTCTGCGTAAATCAAAGCTTTGCATACACGCAATCAGACCAGCAACAAGATCAACATCATGAGCAATCATAATCATATCAATTATGTGCCCTATTATAGTAACTTCATTGTTATTACTTGTTTAATACCACTAGATTAGTTGCGATTAGTTGCTCTAGATTTAACTCAAAATAGCTCCCACTTTTGACTTGTTTTACAAATATAAATGTCTCCGAATACAATTTGAACTTTAATTTGGAACTGAAAGAACATTGCCAGGAATTTACATATTTTTAGACTTTCTGATACGTGCACCAAAAAGGGATTTATACGTAAATATCGTTTGTTTGTTGTGTCTGAACATTGTTGATTATATCAGGGATCTTCTGGTCCATACTCAACATGGACAAAATCGATGGAATTGTTTAGTTTCACCCTATAGATTCCTGGCCTCTGAAATAATTTTTTACTCCCATTGTACCAGTCAAAGAGCACCAAACAAGGGCCTTAGTTGTTTCCCGGATAAGAGCATATGAGATCCTATTAGAACGCGACTAATGCCAATAAAGTTAATATTTTTTTTCTTATTTAAGATCGCATCAACTTCTAGGTCATTAGCGACCACTATTGCGAGTAATGGTATGGTAACTATGAGGATGACACGATATGATAATGACAGGGGGTGAAACGACGAACACAATACAACCATCCCCGAGACGGGACTCGAACCCGCGATTCTATGGTCCGAGATCGCTATGGCACTACTGCCTTACAAGGGACAAGCCAAAAGATCGCCGAAGAAGGTACGAGCACAAGTTTTTACATTCCTTGCTTACAAACGAGTACAAAATTTAAAGATAAAATTTGGAGACATTTTCAGAAATTAATTGTTTACAAATTTCCTGTATTTGATACAAAATTACGAGAAAATTTCCATTTTCGAAAAATAGTACAGGGCCTTATTATAATATCTAACTCTAAGCAATGGATTTCATTCAGAATAAAAATCTCATTCTTCAATATCATAGTTGTAGAAAGATGCCGAAACAAGAATGAACGGTTGCAAATTTCGAAAATTCGGAGGTTTAAACAAAAATGCAACTTACGCCAATTTTATGCGTTCTCTACGCTATCCGAGAACAAAGTTTAATTAAAAAATATGGAGTAATTTCTTAGAACATTTTGAAAATGTTACTTCGTGTAAATTACTCCCAAAATTAAAATATCCGTTTCAAACTCGGGAAGCTTCGAGTACACCGAGATCGTTCGAAAAGTAAAAAAACTAAATAAAATCTTCTGAACAATTCAGGCGCGAGCTTCGAGCTCAGACGAATAGACCGGGGTTTTGCTGTCAATCGTTATATCTGTATCAAAAACACACCAAACGTGAATTCTGACTACAGAAAGTGGTAGAAGAAGCAATGTACTACACACAGGTTTAAAATTTATAAGCTTTCTTTTTATCAGGGCCCGACAATAAGAGTTTTCCTGTCCCAAAATCCCAAAGATCCGGCAACGATTGCAATTCTTTCTCTTTACTACGTACGTAGTAAGACTAGAAAGTAAAAAGTGCAACTTTTTTAGGGTTTCCTGTCGATTTTCTTTGTACAGCTGTCATTTCCGTGGATAGCACACCTGAAATTCAAATTCAAGACTCCTCCAAAAAACATGTAGAACCAGTGAGAAAAAAATATTTCGGGATTTTTCCTGGACCGGATAAATAGTAACTGGACAATAAAACGAAGTAACATTTTAAGAAAAGTTATAGAATTACTGTATTATGACGTCTGATGGAAAATGTTTATTCATTAATGTGTTAATTCATTCACATAAATACATTACAACTGGTGGAAGCCGGGTATTAATTTGTCACAATTATTGACAGAAAAGGGAATGAATTCTGTATACGGGCACGTACGCATTTTATCGGATGTTGTGTGGTCACGCACAGATTAAAAGTGAGTTTTTGTGTGCAAGGTTTTATTCTAAATCGAAATTAAAAACATGCTGTGAACAGATTTATATGTAAGTCCATACGAATCGTCTTGACTGCGTTGCTAGTAAACAATTTTCTCTAATGTTATTACTTCTCCGTTCTGGTATTTGAGATCTAGAGATATCGTTACTACACTTATCTATAGGGTAAAATAGTAATTAAAAATAGTTCTCGAAACGTTGCAAGCAAACAAACCTATTGTAAAGAAATATTTAATCGAATTTAAATTGTTTTCACCTAATGAAGTATTTTTAAGAAATAGATCATTTATTGAATTTTAAAGGTAAATTTTTTACACCACGCGACACCCTTCACCACTCGTCACCGCTCCCGTCGCGTCTCGTATCCTCTCCACTCCAGCCGTCACCACCCACGCCCAACTAGGAGAGGTGGCTCAAGACATCACCTGGTGTCACTGCAGTGCCTCTGACTGGGGCGTCCTAGGTTCGAGTCCCGATGGTTCGACACTAGCCAGAGAGCAGCCACAGCCTGAAGGAGAATTCTAGCGACCGGCTGCTCTGATAGGTAGTGATACGTCGTTTCGCCGACCAGGAACAGGCGAATGCCGGAGCAAAACCAGAAAGGGCTACGGACCACGCGCGATCGTTCCTTTCTCTTCCTTGTCGCATTCTCACCCCTTACTTACAAACACGCTTGCATGCCGGGAGACCGGTCGGGAGCTTACATCATTTGTCTCGGCTGGGGCGGTGACCCGCTGATGGGAGATACCTGATTGGGGAAAACTCCGCCAGTCGACATGTAAGCCGGCACCGGATCTCACCATCCATCCGGGGAAGATCAGTTTACATTTTCCCCTGACGTTCTCTCGTTCACAGAATGGGAGGAAAATCAGATGCTCGAGAAGACAGCTACTAAATGTACTGCGCCCACGAGCTGGATCGGTGCATGCGAGCCTTGAACAGGCCCGGAAGAGAGAATGTGAACCATTTTCATAGGAAAATTGGAAGAATAAATTGACAATAACCTGAACATGCCTTCTGTATACTCTAATTTTAGTATGTAAATTGTATTTATAATACTTACAGTGTACTAGTAAAAGGATATATACAATGAATTAAAACGTCTCGCAATAATATACCCAAATAATAATGTGTAAAATTCGTCATTTATGGATTGTACACCGTGAGGGTATATTCTACATTGTCATGTGTGTTGTGGTGGAGGAAAAAGCCTTAAAACGTGTGAGAAACTCTGCGATGTAACATCTGAGAAACAAGCGTCTCGAGCTTTCCCTTTAAAGTGGAAAGCATGAAACGATTGTAGGTGGCGTAGCGCTTAATTTCAATCTGAAAAGTCGCTCCAGAGTCGCTGTGGGTCGATGCGACGCCACGAGTCAAGCAAGCGCAAGAGAGTCGACAGAGGGAAGGCTAGTGAAGTGCGGATATCCTCTGGACAACCACTTGACATCCGAAGATTAGACAAGATTGACGAGCAGTCGTACAACCTAAGCATGAATTGCCAAAGTTCAAAATAGTAATAATAATAATTATTATTATTATTATTACAACATATGATGACTTGCTAGTCATGAATTTTCATTAGATATACATATTAGAGGCTGCTTTCCAACAAGATTTCCTCTAATGCATAGTTGAAAAATTCACACATCATGAAAAGTGAGGGTATTCAGAGAGGCTTCAGAATTAAGAAGCTGCTCTAGGGAAAATAAAGTTCAAACACATCGGTTTTCTTATGAGACTTTGGAAGGAATAAGGATTCCCCTCATTCTTACTTTCTCTCCTTATGAAGTACTTTTTTTTAAATTTATTTTCTGCCTTTTCGGCATAATATGCCTTTCAGGGTTTTTAATTAACAATTTATTAATACCCATATTTTTTGGCCTTTCGGCTTGCAGTATTTGAGGAGGGCCACACGGCTACCTCGTAAGCAAAGTCTGCAGAGCAGTAATTCAAAAGCAATTAATTTTAAGTTTGGTTTATTATTATTATTATTATTATTATTATTATTATTCACCTTTAATTATTCTAATTTAAGGTGGTTTAAGAGAGTCTTTGGGGTATCGGTAAATAATGCTGGTTGAGATGGAAGCATTTTTGCCTAGATCAAATATGTGTGCACATGTACAGGTCGGAAGCAGGGTGAAAAATCTGTTACTCATCTGTTGAATATATTCGTTAATAGAAGGAATGTTTAGCTCTCTGTGAATTTGATTATTTGGAATGGACCAAGGGGCTTGTAGGGCTTTTCGTAGGTACTTGTTTTGAATGATTTGTAGTTTCTTTAGATGAGTGTCTGCTATATTGTTCCAAATTTGACAGGCGTATGTTAATGAGGGACGTTTTATGGTTTTAAAATTGATAATGCGCAGTCCAGACTAAGAGATGACTTGTTATTAAATATGGGGTAAAGTTTGTTAATTTTTGAGTAAGTTTTATTCGTTATTTCTTGAATATGGTTTATCCATGTTAATTTTTGATTCAGTAATACACCCAGATATTTTACGGGCGTTTCATTATTGAGCCAAGGAATTTCAGTATTATTAATTTTAATTTGTCCTGGTTGATGTATTTTTCTTAGTGAGAATATTTTAGGCTGTGATTTGGTAGGGTCGAAATTATTACTGGATTGTGGTCTGAGCATTAATCTGGTTTTCACTTTGGTAATCGAGGTTTAATTTTTGTGAATAACTATTCTAGAATATCAGGAATACATTGGGTTATAGGGGTAGTATGTGGGCTCTGGAGGAGCTAGTATATTTTAGATTTTCTTTGCATGCGAATTATGAAGAATTTCCCATTATATGAAATAAGTATGCAGTTCCATACGGGTTCGCAATTCAGGTCTCCTTATATTATTTGCGATCTACCATCAAATATAATGCTTTCAGAAAACTTGAGGGAACTTTTGTGGGAGCTTATATGCTGCAATCAAAAGTTATGTCAAGAAGAGATCAATTCAATTTTGATAATAATTTTTTCTATTTCAATTTGAGATCGGAGTATTTATCAGCGTATGTTTAATTTTCCTATTATGAGAATTGCTACCCCACCCGATGCTATTTGAGAAAAATCGATCACTGCGCTATGATAAATATTTTGGATCGAAAATTTTTCACCGGCTTTAAATGTGTTTCTGAATACATGCAACATCTATGTCATGACTTGTAGAAAGATATCTTATTCGTTCTCTTGGCGCTTTAACCCATCCATTCAGTTGAGAATTTTGAATTGTTTCTATTTTATTTTTGTCCATGATATGAACAGAAATAAATCTTTGAACCATTTGTGAAACTGAGGAATGATTGCAGAAATAATATATTATTTAAATTGTTTGGATTAGGTTTTCGTTATTACATTCATATTTTGGAGAACTGGGGGAGAAATCCTGTTATCTGCCTACGGCTGACTAGTGCGATAAGCGAAAGAATTCAAGGCGTGATTAAGCGGCAGAGGAGGAACCTCTTGAGGGGCATAGTGATAAGTTGCGTTTCTGATTTAGTTGATTAGAGAACTGCCTATTTGGCAGTTTGTGAGCTGAAAAATTTTTGATTAACCTGATTCCAATTATATTTTTTAACTGCTTCTTTGTAAGCTTTGCACCTTTATAGTTAGCCGTGTGCTCCCACTCAGTTAACACACTTTGGTACATTATTATGTTTAGGTTTATACAGTGCGAGTAATGATGGCTTTCTAAGAATCTAGGTCACTTTCTGCAATTTGCCTGTGAATGACGAAAGTCTGACAATTTTTGCACATGATAGGTGTTTTATACTTTATGCGAATTTGAACTCTGACAATGCTGTATATAAACTGATTTATTCTTAAAATTGCTTTGTTATTTCATTATCCGTTAATCGACCGCAACGGTAGTTAACAGTTTACTCTCTTCCGAACAGTCTAACAACTTTTAATACTTGAAATTTTTCGAAAGTTCGTTAAATATTTCCTCTTCTGAATAGGAATTGCAGATCTTTATTACAACGAAAAAGTTTTTGGGTAGGGTCCCTATATGTGTGATGCTCATTTTCTCTTTTCACAGAATTTCGGTATTCTCTAAAGTCTATTGAGTTGAATTTAATTTTAATAGTTGCTTTATCTAATTTAGTAGAAAAATTGTCTTTTGTAATAACTTTTGTTCACTAAAATAGGGGATAGTCGAGTACTTTATGGACATTAAAAAGGGGTATTTAATGATGGATTCTCACTTTCTTCCCGTTCGTTTGGTGAATTTTCTTCGGTCATATTTTGTAAACCTTGGTACCTATTTTTGATGGGCACGTTGTACAATATTCTTTTAGAAGCATTGTTTTCATCTGGTAGATCTACGTGCATGCGTTTTAGACTTTAACTGTTTTCATTAAACACTGGTTGAATGTTTGAACTGATTGCTGTGGCAACCACCATAACTGTTAAAATAAGCATCTTTAGTGCTTACTGACTGAAGGTTGGTCAGAGTCCCTTCCGTTTCTCCATCCTGCTGCTGGGCGGGCGTTTGACGAGTTGAATTGTTCCGGTTTGAATATTTTCATCTTGTAC
>BOPP01000006.1:12703321-12756517 GCA_017312745.1 Gryllus bimaculatus
ATTTGTGGTGGAAATGGAATCACATCTCCATTCATTGCTGTGATCTGATCTGGTGTGTCACCATTTAGCACGTGAGCTGTTGACACTAGCAGACCCCCCAACGCGGGGGGACATACAGCTTTCGCTGCAGCATTACACTTTCACTGACGACTAATATATTTTGTTAAGCACAATAAAAAATACTGTTTCACTCAAAAAACAACACCGTTCAAAGCATGGGGAGCCGTTGGTAGCGGCGCCCGTTTGTACTTGCACTAGACACGAGTTTGAGCGTAACACTGAAGCACAGCGATAAGTGGAGCGATGCTAGCTCTACGACGTCTAGAGCGAGACTGAGGTTATGAAGTACTTCGTAAGAAGATAAAGGTTTGTAATTGTGCGCCGGAAAACTGCGAGTTTTTGACAGAAAAACTATTTTTTCGAATCCAAGAAGGTCACAAATGCAGTGAATAAAGAGTGCTAAAACTTGTTGAAAATCTGAATCGTAGAACAAATCGAAGTACGACACAAAAGAAAACGAATAATCCATTAGATCGATGGCCCCAAAACGCCTTTGTATCACATTTTATTTTGTATTTTAATTCTTTTCAAACAACCTGGAGAAAACACACCATACAAACTAACTGCTTGTTTTTGCAGGTGGAATGAAACAGTGCGCGATGTCGATCTTTCAGCTGCTCTTTAACGAGTCTTTTTTATAAAGCATTTAACGTTAAATTACTGGACGTCTACAATAAATGATAATTCCAAAAGTGGGTTGTTATTTACCAATTATTCTATCCCCTCTGAGCAGCAAATGAATTTAACTGGGAGAACGAGTGATATATTTTACGAATATTCCATGAGCGAAAATACAAAGTGAGGTAACAAAATTCATGGGATGGCGAAATACAAATATACAGATGGTAGTATTATCGAGTACTATAGGTATAAAAGGACCGTGCTGAGCTTTCATTTGTACTCAAGTACTTCATGTGAAAAGGTTTCTGGCGTCATTATGGCCGTATAACGGGAATTAATACACTTTTAACGCGGAATCATAGTTGGAGCTAGACGCATGGGACGTTCCGTTTCCGAAATCGTTAGAGAAATCAGTATTCCGAGTGCCACAATGTGAACAGTATGACGAGAATACCTAATTTCAGGCATAACCCCTCACCATGGACAATGCAGTGGCCGACGGCCTTCACTTAATGATCGAGAGCAGCGGTGTTTGCCTAGAGTTGCCAGTGCTAACAGTCAAGCAACACAGTGTTAAATAGCCGCAGAAATCAACGTAGGACTAACGACGAACGTATCCGTTAGGGTAGTGCGGCGAAATTTGGATTTGTTGGGCTAAGGCGGCAGAGAACTACAGCGGGCACAGGACGGCAGAGCTACAGGCGGCAGAGGACGGCAGAGGAGTACCTTTTCTAAAAGCACATTACCTGCAACGCCTATCCTGGGCTCGTGACCATATCGATTGGACCCTAGGCGACTGGACCGTGGCTCATTCGGATTATTCCCGATTTCATTTGATAAGAGTTGATGATAGGGTTCGAATATATGTGGCGCACAAAGTCATGGACCCAAGTTGTCAACAAGGCACTGTGAAAACTGGTGGTTCCATATTTTTTTTAACATGCAATGGGCTTGGTCTTCTGGCCCAACTGAAATAATCATTGATTGGATATGGTTAGTTTGAGCTACTTGGAGATCATTTGCAGCCATTCGAGAGCTTCGAGTTTCCAAACAGGATGGAACGTTTATGGATGACAATTCACCATGTCACCGGGTCACAATTGTTCGCGATTGGTGTGAAGAAAATTATGGACAATACTAAAAATGATTTGGCCATCCGGATCACCCGACAAGAATCTAATACAACATTTATGGGACATAATCTAGAGGTCAGTTTGTGTACAAAACCCTGTGCCGGCAACACTTTTGCAATTATGGACGGCTATAGAGGTAGCATGACTCAATATTTCTGCAAGAGTAATTTCTCCAAAGACTTGTTGAGTCCATGCCAGGTGGAATTGTCGCACTTCGCCGGGCAAAAGAAGATCCGACAGTATATTAGAAGGGATTAGACACATCAGGGTAATGTGATTTAAAAGCTTAGTTAATATCACTGATATTACTCTAATATGCCATAATACATTTTTCAATGTAAATAACATGTTAATTTACTTCTTGGTAATAAAATGAAATTAGAGAAACAGTATGTATGTATATACTTTGCCAACAGCTCTTTACGAGCTAAGGTTTACCAGCAGCATCCCGACCTTGCGGCCATGACTTAAGGATACGTGTGGTTAGCATCCCTCCGCTATATTGTTGTTGTTGTTCTTCAACTTGAGAAGTCAGGTTTCTCATCTTCATGCAGAAACAGATACTGGAACATTACAAGGAAAGTGCACAATTCATTTTAACTCCGATCGGGAATCGAACCCGTGGTTGCGCTCAGAGAAACGGTAGCGATTAAGTAATGAGAATAATTTGCTTCTATTTTTTTTACACAGAGAAAACTTGAATTGTATGGCATTTAATGAACATTGTGTATCATTAGTGTAACTGTCGGCATTAATCTACGAACTGATAATTGTTTTTTTAACGTCTGATTTTACGATTGGTCACACTGTGCACCGTGTTAGCTGCTGATGGCATGCTTTTGTATGAAGACAGGGTCAGGGTTAAAAACATTTGAATCTCTCAGCCAACAACGATATTTTTACTCTACCCCCAGATCCAGGACAAAGGATATCCAACTGCTTAGCAGTAATTTACAATGTTTCATGCTACACGATCTATGAGCATATGAACAAGCGACAGACATTAAACCAAATTTGTCTCGACCTGAACAGGACTGATAATTTGCCTTCAAATTGTCGGGAAGTCTCTGCAACATTCCCATTATTTGACAAATATAAGGGTGGCGCACCTTTTCCCACAAAGTGATTGAATATTTCAAAGTTACTGAACAGTTCCATTACCAACCTACTACTGTTTCTATTCAAAGGTGTCATCCTGTTTAAAGACCTTCGTCTGGTTGATCTGAAGTCCGCCTACAAATTGTTTGCAAGATTCTTTGTCACTTTTCTGCCTCAAGAGCTCATTTGCATCATTCCAGTACACAAGTTGCCTTCAAGCAGATGCATTCCTTCCAACGCGACACACGCAAATCGGAAATGCCTTTTCGTTCATCCGTCAGTCGAGGTCGGCCACACTGTGCCCCGCGCCGGTCGCTGATCGTTCCGGCGAAATATTTGCGACGCCTCGAACACTCCGGCGTCCACGCTTTACGGGGCGACTTCAAAGAAAATTTATTCTGGATATTTTACGCGGCGCGAGGCAAAGCACGGGGCGCGGAGCAGGATCGTCGACAGTGCAAACGCTGTTCCAGTTCCCGTGTGCCTTTGCTCTCAGCTTTAATTTAATTAATATCATTGAGTTATATTCCTAGATAACGAAGATTTGTTGAAACGTACGTAAAATATAATCGTATATTGAGTTGGTAACAGGATTGGACAAAGGTAGAGAGCACGAAAACAAATATTTTTCTTCCCTTATGTGAGTTAATTTCATGTACTGGTGTCTCAGAATAAATATTATATTGGGAAACGATTCATCACAGAAAAAGACACATTGTGCATCTTATTTCTTATTTCTTTTTACTTTCTCGCCTTTACGAAAGTTACTTCGTAAGAAAAGAAAGTTATGTAATCGCAAAGGTTGCTTAAGATACGAGTCTGTTTGTAGAAATCCCAGGTTGGTTGAAAAAAAAGTGCATTTTTTGGGGGATATCTTTCTGCAATTATAATATTCGAGAAAAATATGTTTTTATATTTAATGAAATCTGGGCTTAAAGACAGATCCTTAAAAACGTTCATGATCAATTTTTCGTAAATGTGAATATTTTTCATGAAATTTAGGGAGAAATTTTAAAACAATTCATTGTTTTTTTCTCAAAAACGGCTTCAATTTTTTCTATATTTCTTCCACGGATAGAAGAAGGGATACTTAACAAATTTCGTTGTAGGATCTCTTTGTCGTTGAACTCTGAATTATCGGAAGTTGCAGATTTGGAAATAATGGGAGAAAGTATGTGCGATTGAGCACCCCAAGTTTCATTTATTTTTTTCTTCTTTTCTTTCCTTAAAATTTTCCTATCTTTTGTTTTGTATCCAATTCTTTCCTTTCTTTTGTTTCATTCATTATTTTCTTTATTTGTTACTTCTATCATATTTAATTTAGTATTTTCTATTTTCTCTTGTTCTTCGTTTATCAATTTCTCTCTCCATCTCTCACTCCCTTCTTTTATTTTTAATTTTTTGTGTTATACGTTTATGTTTACCTACGACCCCTATTCCAACTCATTGCAAAAGACTTATCATCAATTTGACAATAATTCTCAAATCTTAGCCTCTCTGCGTTCTTCTATTCAATATCTATAGTTTGTAAACTGCATTTGGCTGTGAACGTTTTATATTTCTTTGTGATAGTACATTTTGTCAGTGTTCTATCAATAGTTGTATATTCTATCAAGGTTTCTTTGGAGAAAAATCATAGTACTATAGCATTTGTCACTAATGGTAAAACTGGAATTTTATTTTGTGAGTAGGAAAGATACGAGGCAATCAGGTCGAGCGATGCAATCCAACGAGCTAAATAAAATAATAATTTTTTTCTACTGTCATTGTATAATTCTGTCATTTGATGACTGCACCCCGTTGCATAACTGTGCTCATTACGATACAGATTTCATTATGATACAGGTTCATAACCAATCACAGTAAAGTGTACAAACCAAGTATTGGCACTTCATTAATCATTGGAAATCCATGTTCTAGTAAATGTTTCATTCTATTGAGTACATTAATATTGTATTTAATACAATGTGTGTCAGTTTTAATATCTTTAGTTATTAGCAATTTTTACGGGGAATATTATTTAAAGTCAATAGAACCGAAATTTTATTTTGATCCTATTTTACTAACGCCGTGGCAGTGGTAGAGGGAACATTTGATTGGTGTTAAGATCAGAACGCAAGTGATTTTGTATTATATGTTGCTGCCATTTGGATGCCGTTAAAAGTCTACCAATTCTACCGATTAAAATGTCAAGTGAATCAGAAGTTGTTGGAAAAAAACCTCTAGAAATAAGAGAAACATCAAAAAGGGTGACCTCGTAATTATTACTGCAACTTTTGTGTTCTCTTGCAGGCGGACTGGTAAATCAAAGTCACCTACAGCAGGAAGGGTATCCGTCTACTAGGTGACTTCGATTGAATCCTGCAGATCAACTGCTACAACACGATTCAATGTAAAATTTTAACTTATAAAAGTTACCATAAGTCTTAGAGAAAGTACCGTATAAAACTGGGTGTAGCGGGTATTAATACACTCGTATGAACTTTACGATGCGTTCCTCGCTCGTATCGTAATATCACACTCAAGTATTAACACTCATCATTATATCATCTGTTCATAATGTACTATTAGTTATTCTGACTATATTTCATTGTATTTTAATTCAAGTGCACAAATAACAATTGTATACCATGATACATTACGTTGAGTAGAAGCTAACGCTGTTATACGGAATTATTGTTTTTATTTGTTGCTTTCACAGTGAATATTTAAGCACCGCAGTTAACACACTCTGTGTGACTTATTAATATAAAAACATGTTTTTGATATCATTTTTTCACGAACATTCATGAACTTGATTTTTCATTCAATAAATCAAGTTCTTGCTGTTCCAACCCATCTGATCTTTGCTTAAGGCGCAGACACGGTGTCGCTGCATCCATCTTTGATTCCTTTGACAAATATTTCTCCTTTGAATTCATTCAAAAGAGGCGAGAATTTCCGTCTCATTGTCATCACCTCACTTCATATTCATTCGTTGGTAAACAATTCCCAGATCCGTCATTTAGAAGTAAAGCAAGAAGAGCTTTGACCCAAGCTCGATTGCAGACATACTTGCTAGATTGCATATCCTATTGATTTTAGAACTTGTCCTTTTCCCTTTAAAATCGTGTGATGCTCTCAGAGATATTTTAAGCTTTCTGGGATTCTAAGTAAATATGATCGTAAAGTTCTGAAGTGAATCTTTACAAACGAACCGAGAAGAGTTTTCAGATAAAGTACATACGGGTTCGTCCCAAATTAGACACTGTTGTTCCTTCCTGGTGAAAATATTTTACGCCAAAAATAATAAATACTTAACGTGCGAGTGCAACAAAGCCGTTCTTTTTCACAAAGACATATTTTCAAAAGTTGTAGAATACGAGAATCACTTTCTATCAATATCGTTATGCACATGCAACAAATATAAATGTTACATAGCAATGTAAAATACAATGGTAAACAAATAATGGACGCTTGAAAGATCAATTACATAAATCATTAGATAAAAACTTCCTCTCCTTAAACGACCCTTTCACTCGCCCCCGCCCCGATGTGCCTGTTTCAATGCTCCCATCAAAGTACACACCCCAACGTCCGCGCCAAAACGTTTCGGTTATAGGTCGTCTAAACTCGTACAAGAGAGGAAATTGGCAGCAAAAAGAGACTTTGCATACATTGTGAACAATTGAAAAATTCTGTGATCTCCATGGAGTGCAATATGCACTAACTTTGTATGTACACAATATTCACAAAACTCAATATTATATGTAAAGTGATAAAATGAGGACGTAATCTATTTAGAAGGATGTAAGTGAATTCTCAGAATTATTTCACGTGAAGCTTTATTCCAGTATTGTTGTTTGCACTTAATCATTTGTTTGTGTTTATTTTTTTTTATAATTGGACAATCATTTTTTTGCTTATATTGAAAAACAATAGTTCCACAGAATATTTCAAAGCCTTAGCGGTCGGTAACATAATGAAAACGCGCGTCCGGTCTACGTATATGTATATACACATATAATGTTGATTGCTTAATATTCAAATCAGTACATAGCAAAACGTTATATTTTTTACATAAGCAAGAATGTTGTTCAAATAATTCAGGTTTTCTTGACTAACAAAATCCAGTTGAAATAAAATATAGCAACGATATTGGACTTCCTGCTTGCTTGTATACAAAAACACTCGTCATGATTGAGTGACTACTTGTCCTTACAAATTGCCGCGAGCCGGGTAACTGAAGCAAGAATAGAGAAATACCTCGTTGACAGTAATTTACAGGGTGTGTGTGCCCGAAAAGCACGTCCGTGGTCTCCATTTGCTGCATAACTCTGCCGCGACAACACACAGAAACTTCTTTGCTGCGTTCAGCAAGTGCAGGAGTGACAAAAGACGCGGCTAATTCTGGCGCTTTCTTCAGAGAGCGTCACAACGCGCCGACGTGGCGCCTGTGTTGTTGCCATGGTTTTCACGGAGAACACAGTCAATTTGCATTCATACGCCTGGCATTATTTTTGGATTTTCTTAGCTCTCCGAGCCTTCAGTTATTGTTGCATCATTGAGTTTGCTTTATTCACTGTATTTCTTCATTCTCTTCTTCCTCCAACACTACACATTGGCGTGACATTTGTATATTCTAAGGGTGCGAATTACTACTAGTAAGGATGTGAATTGGCACTTCTTTCAAAGAGGACATACATACAAAGAGAAAATAAGTGATAATTCAGATGAAACATAATGAAACAAGCGTTTTAATTTTTTTACAGTCTGTGGATGTGATGAATAATCGAAGCATTTGTTTCCTCTGAGACTTAGTAGTATTCAGATACTACTATAGTCATCTTGTCCTATCTGTTCATCTTGACATGAATATTAAAAGTGAGGTAGTCATAAAATAAGACGTCTAAAATTAATTAATTCTGTGATCTTAGCAGAGACAAATTAATTTTCAAGAAGATGTCATCAACACCTCTATAGATCCTCACGTCACTTCTCTCCCTACCCGTAGTTCTCCTGGGCTGTGCTGTACTGCGTTTCAATGAACTGTAGCGCAACTTTTAGTCATTCAGTATCTTTTATCTCGGTCAATTTGCGGTTCTTCTTCCGATTTTTCTTCCTCTCATATTCTTATGTATCTTCTTGAGGCACATATTCAGGATTCGAGCCCGTTCGCTTACTCACAGTTCTTTCCCGAAATAAAAGAAAAAGCGCATATTGAGAAAATAGCGGTGTTACAAAATGGCGCAGACTTTCTCGTACAAAATATTTCATCTCGGAGCTATCTTTTCAGTTTTGCCCAAACTCCTTCCCGACTGTCATCTTTCGGCGCCCAGTTAGCCCTTTGGTCTATCTCAGTTCTGTATCATTACTTATGTAGTGATTGGACAAGACCCTGGGTGGCAGCTCATGGCCACTTGTACGGTTGATCGATTTTGAGGGCAAGCAGCCTTTCGTACACAATCATATCAAAAAACATCACATTCGAAAGAATTAATAAAAGTAACTAGAACGAGAAACGCTCTGTTATTCTGTAGCACAACTAGTTAAATTGTTCAACAGAGGTTCAACCACCTTGGCCTTCAATTTCGTTTTCCTACGGAGTGATCGATAATCTCCTTGACTACTGGTTTTCGGCAAAGTTGCTTCACTTTTCGTCATCCGCCTGTTGTCTTTCACTTCTAACGGATTGAGGCGACGTAGTTTCTATATGATTTTTTTTATTCAATGATCAGGGGGCCAACAATAGAGAGTTTGTTGGAATTATCAGAGATTTCTGGTTGTGACACGCCCGGATGTTCATCATCTGTGATAAGACTTGGGTATTCATTTTCTTGAATATGCCTCTCTGTTGCATTACTGCTCAAAAATTAATTTTCGCAAAACATAGATATCTAGAAACACAATGCTCATAAATTATAAACGAACATCTTGTTCTGTATTCTTAATTTTTAAATTTCATGGATGGTTCGAGCTACAAGACCCGAGATACAACGTGCCGAAGGTACAACGTCTGCCACATTGGTGTAAATCTATATCAATGGAAAGCAAAATGATCAATATTGTTCCTTTAAATAAATAATAATAGGAACAAACTACAAGGACTATAATGGATATAGTGCTCAAAGACCTGCAGATACATCAGAAATGCTGGCTCGGAGCTAACACAGCCGGAAGAGTACAGAGAAAGTTACGTAATGCTGTTGAAAAAACAGCAAAATATTCACTTAAGCTTCGTTTGTAGGGATCCTGATATAGAAAAACGCATGTTTTCTTCCTGTAGTAAATTATTTGCAAGTGTCAGAAATCTCACTTTGAGTGTCCTTGTTTCTGGAAGATTGGTTTAAGCAAAAATCTCTCCGACCATCCGTCAGTTTGTCAACCCCACCCGTCTATCTGCCTATACCCATCGATCTGCCTTTTGTCTGCCTATACCCGTCTGTCTTCTTATACCTAACTGCCTGTAACCATCTGTCTGTGAATAACACTAAAGCCTAAATAAGTTTCAGGATTTTTACCATAATTACTATTCCTCAACTGATTACGCTGAGATCCGTTTAATTTGAAACGGATATTTAGATTCTTTCGAGAAGTTTACAAGACGATATTTTCAACCTTTTCTCAAAAATTACTCAAAATTGTACCTATTTTCTCGAGAAAAGTACTGGAAAAATGACGCGGTTTCGAATTTCAATGAAATATCTGTGTTTTTTTTTTAATTACTAAAGTGAACTTTCCTCTGAGTCTTCAATTCTTCAAACTCTTCAATGTCGACAAAAAACTTTCTTCATAATGAAATATGTTTTTCAGAATTAGATTTTTAAATAATATCATTGATTATTTGAGTTGTTTCCGTGTAATGTGGATTAGTAGAAGAAGATAGAAATAGTTACAACTTTTAAAAATGATTTCAATTTCTCAACAAGTTAAGTGTGCAAACTTATCCCTAAATTATCTACGCGAACTCGCCCACTTTTCGTTAAGTTTCTTAGTTTTCGAAAATTCCAAATGTTTTAAATTATTTTTTAAAGCGTTGGCATGTCAGCTTAGACGGTTTATGTGGTTACGGTAATTCCTAGCGAACCTTAAAACCTGGTCTGTATTTTCCATTCCCTTCCTCAAGTCTTTCCTGGTTTCTAACGTAACATATTCCTTAGGAATGACAGGAAGAGGTGGCTTAGTGCATGAACTGATCTCACTGCAGTGCCTGTGACCGGGAGGTTCTAGGTTCGAGCCCTGACAGGGGCAAGATTTTCGATACTAGCTTGTCAGTAGGTCAAATTCAGTCGCTGTCTGGAGGAGAATTCTGGAGATCGGTAGTTTTACGTGGTTTCACTGATCAATCCCAGGCGAATGCCGAAACAGTACCCTAAAAGCCGGGCCTTGGACCGCGCGCGATCTTCCCCTCCAATTCCTTGTCTTCTCCTCGCCCCTTACGCACACACTTACACTAACATGCACTACACTACCACGCAATTCGGGATCCATGCCGGGAGCTTAAAGCTTGTACCGACTTGGGTGGTGCCCCGCTGGTGGGCGATACCCGGGTGGAGAAAACCCCGCTAGCTGACGGTAGGCCGGCGCTGGATCTCGCCATCCAGCGTGGGAAAATCTCGAGGTAAAAACATGCACTATACAGGTGGGACTAATGATCTCAGTAGTTGACGCGCCCGGAATCATTAACAACTAACCAACCACCTATTAGGAATGTACTATATTAAGATTTTTGTTAACGGTAAAAGAAATGTACTTTCGTTCTCTATTCGATTAATGCAATACCTATCATTAGAAATATTCAAGGGATTTAATCACTATGTCTTACTAGCCAACTGTTCCACAACGGAGCATCTCGAAACTTCTCTTCACTTCACAAATTTCAGGTTGGTGTCAGACACTTTGTAAGTGTTTGTGGTGATTTGAAACTCTCCTTCCTGTCTTTAGGAACACCCCCATCAGAAGTTTTCTTTTCATTTTTCTGTAGTACGCTTTTTCTAATAATACTCAGGCCACTATGATTTGAAACTTATGTCTTTAGGGGTTACTTTGTGAAGAGTAAATCGATTTGTTCACTGGTCTTTAGTATAAGATTCATGTATTCCTGCAAAGTGTAATTCTATCAACATCTTAAACATATGCTTTATTGTCCCAAATCTCTGCCACACGGGGAGTAACAGTGACTACGAACCGGCAAGTTCATGATGATCATGATGATAATGATGATGCAGTCAAATCGCGGTGGTTCATCAAAAATTGAAAAAATGTTTGATTCTTATTTTGTACTAAGGAACCATCACTAAAAGGGAACAGTTTTATACTAGTACTAGGTACTAAGTGTCTACGTAATGCAATAGCAATCCCCATATCTCATCTGTGACTAATGGTGAAACAAAAACCAGTATGAATACGCTTCCTAACGACACTTTTTGTTCTTTTAGTGTTATTACTCAACAACGACTTATTTTAGGCGCCTTTCACCATTTAAAATTTACAGTTGATGACATGAAAAATTATATCTACAGTTTTAATAGAGAAAGTAGAGCGTGTTGGAAACATATTTCAATTTTTGCAATTTTCGAAATTTAAACTGTTTTAATTGAAATCCGAATGTACCGTCTTTATAAGTGCACTGTCCTCTATTCGAGAAAAAAAATTAAAAAATGTACAGCTACTTTTCCGAATATTTTTAAAATGTCTTCAACTCGATGAGAATTCATGCGGCCGGATGCTCTGATCTGTAGTTTTTCGTAGATTCTCCTAACATCAGGTGAATGCTGGAGCAATACCCTAACAAATGGGTCAAAAATCGCGCGTGATTTTTTCTTCGTCTTCCTTGTTCTTTGTTCACCCCTTTTTATACACACACGCGCGAGCGCGCGCGCGCATACATTCTCATGCACTACATTGCCACACGTGTCGGGAACTTCGAGCTTGTCCCGGCTGAGGCAGTAGAACGCTGGTGGGAGATACCTGGTAGGGGAATAACCCCGCAAGCCGACGTAGGTCGCCCCAAGCTGGATCTTGCCATCCAGCAGACGATCACCGCCATATCGTCTCTCGCGATAAAAACATCCTCTACACGTACGGGACTAATTATCTTGAATTGAATTGAATTTGCCTTATTTTACGTGGCGAAACTCGGGCCATCAGGCCCGCTCTTCCGTCTGACCACGCAAATTTCGCTACTTCAACTAGCAGAGAAAGGAGGTATTTCTTGGGCGAGAAACAGGCGATTTGAATTTAGATAAGAGACGTCATTTAGGGTTGAGGATCTTTTACATGCAAGTAAATCTACTAACATGGGACAGCCGGCTTTACTTCACCTCCGAAGGAAGGCGTACGAAGGATTTTGTCGCCCTAAAAATCCACGGCTTTGGATCGGGTTAGATGCCACGTGCTTGGGTATAATAGTGCGGTACGCTAACCGTCACACCATCGCCGCCGCCTATCTTAACTGTTGACGCCCAAAATCACTAATAAATTAATCAATCAACTGAAAATGTCACAAGGGCAGTCGCGCATATCCTAGAAGTGACTCTGTCCTTGCCCTCATTCCTTCGCAGCGCTTTGCACACCGGATCTGCCCGCGCCGTTTCATTAGCAAGGTCGCGGTCTCTCTTGCATCTCGCTGCGCTGCCTTCCAGTCGGCGAGGCGCAGCGCAGCGCGGCTAAGATTTGCGGGTGCTTTGAGACCAACGAGCAATATTGATACCTCGGCTGCGCAGAGTGGAAAGAAAGCGAATTCGACGAGCAAAGGGACTTTTGCTAAATCAGGCGGCCTTGGCTTTGTAGAGAGTCTTTGACGGCAGCCGCGCTGGAGTTGAGAAGAAATTTAAGTACAAGTCTGAAGGGTTTTTTCTCCGAATTGAAACCCTGATACCTTGGCCGAAATGTGAGATCATTGGATCAAAGAGAGTATTGCACTTGCGTGGCTTGTACCCTTAATGTGGTATGATTTTTGACCTTCCTTCTTTCTGAGGCGCTATTATCCCCTAACTGTACTCTGATAAAATTCCAAATATAATTTTATTCCTAGTTCTGTACAAATATCGAGGTCGCCTGCAAAAATATCACAATACAAAAATGCGGGATTGCTTTCCAAAATCGTAGCAGTGGTGACCAAAATGTCTGGAGAAAACATCTTGTTAACACAGCTACGAGCCCAGTATCAAAACGAAACGAGTCTATACCAGCGCATGAACAGTAAAACGAATTCACGCTCATTTAAACAAAGGATAGTTGCCCTAGACGAAAGTTGTCAGTAGCGGCGGCTCGCGCAGTGAGGGCGGCGAGCGAGAACGGTCGCCACGCCCATGATGGAAAGATGTGAGTGAGTTTCCGCGCATCGTGTTTAGGCAATAATCTTCGTTTAGGCGCCGACATTAGGCAATAATCTTCAGGCATCAGTTTGCGTCATAATATTAGCGGAAATGCCTTGTTACAAGTCAATGAAACAGATATATGAAGCATTTCTTTAAAATGTTCCATCTTGTACACACTCATCACGTTATGTTTTGTTGCTCACCGTTGAAAAATGCCTCTTTATGCCACTTTCAATCTGTTACTCAACACTTCTCGCTCTCTCTGCAACATGGCGGCCAAAGCCTGGTCTGGCTTTTCAAACCAAGTTTTCGTGCTATGGTCACGTGGTTCGTGACGCAAACTGAGGCTGCGCAGAACGAGCAAAAATCGGTGCGCCGGAGCAGATCACCTATATATTTCTCCCACGACCACACTTGTACGGTTATCAGCGCTCGACCGGAGGCAACCGTTTGCAGAACGCGCTCGACAATCCAGTGCTAGGCGACTGAAAGTCGGCCGGCCACGGGCGGTTGTTTTTCTACAAAACCCAGATCTAAGCCTAACCCCAAACACTATAAAAATTAGAAACTACGGCAACTATGACGTTAATATGCCACTAATTCTAAATTCCATCTATTTGTTGTTTGATTTCCTCCCGTTAGTCAGATGGATGCCGGAATTGTAATTAGTGTGCAATCATAATAGAATCATTAAAAGATAACTAATAGTTATTAACGTCATTAATAATAATAATAATAATAATAATAATAATAATATTTATTGAGTCACATATACAACTACAATTGTATATGACGAGTCAATATGATGTCATGGATGGAGAGAGCGAAGTTACATTACTGTTCATGAGCAAACAAAGGGCCATCTCAGCATTTGCTCAAGGGGCCAAGGAAACTGAACTAAACCTGATCGAGATGGGTTTTAACCCTTATGAGTCATTAACCTAATAAGCTGGAAGTAACAGCAGCAGTAAATTGAGACAGATAACTGAAGTTTATAGTCGTTCAATACTTTTTGAGATACCAGCTTCTTATTAGAACAAATTATATAAACAAGAAATACCATTCGTTGGAATAAGTCACCTTTACCGCCATCTTTAGCTACAATTCATTTGTTTCTATTGTTCTTAACGGATAGCGAACCGTCAAATCCGCAATGGATAACGGCCGTCAAGCATTTGTTACAGTTTTCAATACACTGCGTAAAATGTATATAATTACGAAAATTCGAATAAACCAATCAAATAACCAAGCGTCCTCCTGGATACTCATCTCACATGAAAACCTCACATTATTCATAGACTGAATAAAACTTATGGATCCTTACTGAAATTATATTCCCTAATTAATAGAATATAATTTCTAAAAATAGAAAATTATCTTTTTATATGAATCAGTTCTAAGGCTATCAATAAATTACGCAGTATCAATCTGTTGAGATTCCGTTTCGTCTAAAACTTTCTAAAACTTTTGCAAACCTCGAAAGAATTAAATCCCATATCTTGAAAGATCAATTCCATCCCGTTTAACCTGTAAAGTAATTATCAGATCTTTCACTCTATATCTTACTTTCCTCTTCCCATCAATTTGATACAATTATTAACAGTCGTCATAGAGGTACCCAGTGGAGATGTTCTCGCTCAAAAATAGAATAATGGTGCGCTATTTGCAGTTATTGAAAGCTAACACTCACCTGTAAAGTGGAAATTCTACTGATCTGGTTAAATTAAAAAGAATTACGAAAACAATCTATTTCCAAATAATCCTTTCACCCCTCATAAATATTTCAAAACTTTAAATTGGGTAAATTTATCTTCACAAATTGTTGTTTAATGAAACAAGTTACAAAATAACCAAACTATTTAATTATTTTGAAAGGAATCAAATGGTTTGTAATGATTACAGAGTGTAAAATAACTAAGAAATCACAATTGTGAAATTTGAATTATTTGTTTGACATGCAAAATTCATCTTGATTTGAACGATGAAGTTTTAAAAATAAATGCCTTATACATTCAAGCAATTCTACTTGGATTCTTCGTCATGGTAAAAATTAATTCCTCTGCTTCACTAGAAAGTACTGAAGAGAGGCACCAAGGCATCAAAACCTATTTCCTGCACTCGAAACGATGCATACCTTAGCACACATCTGAAAGGCAGTCCTCGCTTTACACAAGCATCTTACAGAACGATTTACTTTGTGCTGCAAAACATTTCACAAGACTAAATATAAACAGAGAACATCAGGGAGACAAAATAAATGCGACGCACTGGATTAAAATACTAGTTTACGTAACAAGGGCGCGAAACACGTGATCTCCACACGACTCCGACGAGTTTGTCGTCCGAGCGTAGCAGACAAAGAGACGAGTGGAATCACTTCACATCCACTATTCTTTAACGCGCCTTGACCGAAACGCAATGCGTCAGATAAAGGAATATAAATTAAATATAAAATAACTAGAAATACCTTACTTGTACAAAATTAAATGGATTCTATTAAGTGTTGTAACAATATCGTTTGTAAATAATAAAGACGTCGTCAAGACGAATGACAATTGCGAATCGTGACAGATGTTTCGCACACACTTCGCGATGTTTCGTACACTAGGGAAAAAATAGATGTTTCTCGCACGGAAAACAAGCACGAGAAACCACGTTTCAAGCATGACGTGTTAAAAAATATATTTTTATCACTCACGTACAAGTGTTTAGAATGATAATAAAACTTACAGAACATTAAGTTCTGGGTAATTAATGTGGCAATATACTTTTGAATTAACTAAAAGTTCTTTTTCATTATTAACTACTATTGTATCATTGATAACGATGACGTAATATTATTATATTGCACCTTGTATCCTACTAACACTCCAGCCATCACTCGAAAAATGTGAACTATACCACTAAAAAATCCTCAAAAACTACTAATTTTTGATAAAATTTATACATAAAATCCCAGTATTGTGAGTAGAGTGCATTAGGAAAGAAATGTCTAACTTCAATATTCAAGACGTAGGGCATGTTAAGAAGTCACGTGTCAGAGACTCCCGCGGGGGCATGCATTTTCTTTCGGAGCAACGTGACATCCCGGCCCTGAGAAGGCGCTGAAGCACGTGCGGGCCGGGAAGGGCGCGCTCCGCCGGCGGCCGGACAGCACGTGGCAGCACGTGGCAGCTGTCCGTCCGACGGAGCGCGGCGCCGCTGATTGGAGGCGCCGCACTGTGGGCCCGAAGGAGGGGCCCAGCGGGCAAAACCGCTTCCTGACTAAGGTATCAATTCCCGTCCATTAAGGTGGGTACACGTCTGCTCCACGTGAGTGAATACCTGATAATGGCATTTAATTCAGTCTTGGCAATCGTATATTTATTTTCTATGGTAACTATTTAAATAACACGCATAATGATACTTCTGAATGTTAATTTTTTAATTTATTTTTCCAACAAATACAAACGAAATGTTTGTATGTATTTAGTATTTGGGTCAACTCGTCAACTTTGCCGACTATCGAATCGTGTCTCCATGCCCGAGATTAGTTTAATTTTCACGCCCTGGGGGCGAGGGTAAGAGAGACAGGGTGAGTATGACGTATTCCCTTCGCCCTATCAAGCAAACTCCACCTGCCTGAGTTTTTCTTTGCCACGCAGCTACAAAAATTAAGGCTATTTTATTGCAACGCCGCAACTCTATTTTTGCCCCTACCGGGAATTGAACCCGGTATCGCACCAAGAAAAGGTACGAAACACCTGACGGACTTAAATACGGAACCAGTTCCAAAAAATAAATATTTTTTCGTCATTTTCATAAAGTTTTGAGAGTACACAACAGGTTTTCTCGTGGTCACTTCATCTGCACAACGGAAAGAATAAAGGTTTCCGTGCTCGTTCTGGTGAATGTTCAGAAACACGCACCCGATTTCCCATTTTCTCGGCAATCCTTTGTTAGCGGAATGGGGGCTACAGCGAGGGGACCATGGGTATGGGATAAGGATGGAGAGTAGAGCTCAGATTTTCTTGCGAGTAGAGCTCTTTGGATCTGAACTCGTCACTAACAATGCCTTCTCCTCCCTTTAAGGGAAATTGAGTTTAGATTCGTGTGTTTTCCAGGGTGGTGTTAGGCTACCCAAAAACTGTCCATATTTACGGACCTTCTGTAGAATAATACAAAGAATTATGAAAATATTTTAAAAAAATACGAAGCACCGAACTTTTCTCTTTCCACCCGGATTATGAAACATTTAAATTCGACTGTTTTAACAACACAAATTTTGTCCACCTTTGTGTATTGGAACCCAGCGTGCGCCGAAGCGGGTTGGGGGTTGCTCCGCGGCCCCCAAGGGGACTCCCCTCGGGGCCCTTGGAGGGGGGGGGGCAAGGCGCTCCGGACGGCCACTCGGCTGCTGATGCCTCCATGCATAATGTAGCGCCTCCAGAGGCGCCTCCACTGCCCTCTCGCCGAGCCACGCACCCCAACGCGCGACGCGGCGCTCACCGCGGAAGGTTGGCTGGCCTGTTATACGCACGGACGAAATGGTGCCTGGCGGCAAGTACGTCAAGGTATTGTTCTACGCTTCAGCAAACCTGTTACGATGCGGCGTTTTTCCAGCAGGCAAATAGCTGTAATCCCCGCCAGCATCTTTGCATCTGCTGCATCATTCATAGGGAGGTTCTAGATCTAAGTGCAATCGGAGACGGATTTTCGACTCTATCTATGTAGATGGATCAAATTCAACCACTGTCTGAAGCAAAATTCTGAGGTCTGTGTGCTCAGATTAGTAGTTTTTCGTAGTTCTATTTATCAATACCAGGCAAATACCAAAGCTCCACCTTAATGCCCGGTTGACGAACGACATTCGATGTTTTCTTTCTCACTCTCGATCCGTCGTCTCCCCTTACACAGAATTACAGGCACTACACTAACAGCAGTCGGAAGCTTAGAGTTTGTCTCAGCTGGGAGAGATACCTGAATGAGGAATCCTCGCAAGCCGAAGTAAAGTTAATGGCTGATCCCACGTTCCTGCGCGAAATAACCGGGCATACATTTGCAACATTAAAAGCAATTTGTAAAAAGTAGATTGTGTAAAATGTCCATAAAACTGATATGGTGCGACCGCAGGAGGCCGGTTTAATCAGCCCGCACGAAAAGGTGGCGCAGATGAGTGGCGGCAAAGGCGCGTTGGCTGTGCCTGCGCGAGAGCCAGCACCATAGCCACTCCGTACACATCCTCACCCCCGCTTCCAGGGACACTGCTGGTCAATTATTTCTAGACATGAATGAAATAAATAGACGGAGCATGGATACATGGTCAGACACAACTTTATACGAACCCGATAAGCCCGACAGACTAAATACATGTGTTAGAATAAATGTTACAAATTTCTACAGTATATAGAGAGGTAAAAAAATATTCATTTTTGTCAATATAATAAAAAGTAGTTACACACGCGACATTTGCTCTTGATTTGTAGGAAGCTGCTTATGCCCTGGATAAACGAGAAGAATTATTCGTGAGGACCTTGCGACGAGATCGAGAGCTTGTCAGTTCCACGGTTGTTGGTTTTATGCTAATGTAAGTATTATTTCCTAATGGTTTAACTTGTACAAACATACGTGAATTTATGTTATGCATCTACAGACGTGAAGTGAAACTGACTCCTCATGCTTACTGGAGAATCTATGTCTTTCTAACTTACTTTTTTCAAAATATTTTTGCGTACATTGCGAAATTACTAATATAACAACAATAAAAATTGTTTTAAAATATTTTTTGATAATAATAATAATTACTTTCTTTTTAATTGCGACTCTGTAATCGAGCTATTCAAATCAATAATTCAATGTGAATACAACGATTAAATACATTTAACAATAATTTATAAATACTTTTCATATTTTATTGCTTTTACGATTAATACATATTGTTGACGAACATCGGTACAAACAGGGCGTGTTGACAAGAGCAAACAATATTTGTTTTCATCTTCTTTTTCTTTTGACAAAAAAAGCAATTGTTCCTTGTTGATAGATTTCCATACTCTGTTGCTGTTTCCTTCTCTTCTCTATCTAGTACTTTCTTAATTGAAATTCTGATGTCTTTTCAAAGACGTGTATCCTTTCTAATTCCTTGGTAACTAGTTCCGTAGCTAGACTTGTTATAAAATTCAGCTTTGTTACTGATTCCATTAGCGCTATACGAAAAAAATATAATACCAACGATAGTGCTCGAAAAATAAAAAATTATAATACAAAAAATATTTAACTTCCATACTATAAAAATATTACATACATGCCTGCCTTCGGTAGTGTCAATTAGGTTTATTTGTTTGTTTGTTTGTTTTTTGTAACGTGTTCACTGACGTGGAGTCAATCTGACTCCGTGATGCTCAATATTACTTTTAACAGGAAATAAATCTATTAAATAAATATGTATAAAATTGACAACCCGCATACACAACAATGAAGGGCTAGTTTGAAGGTACTGAAGTGCTGACGGAAATAGCAGAAGCGTCAAAGTAAAAAATTAAAATATAGAAGAGAACGCCGTCAGTTTGACTACCGTCTGTGGTTACGGGTAAGTCTTTAAAGACGTTGATGTAAGTCGGAAGTCTTGTCATTAAATTGTTATTCATGTTTTCATTTCTTGTAAAAAGAGGCAATCGACAGGAAGTCGATGACCTATCAGTTGATTTATTTTGAAAATAGTTACAAAAACAGAAGGCAGTATTTCATAATAATAACAGTAATAATAATAATAATAATAATAATAATAATAATAATAATAATAATAATAATAATAATAATGATAGCAAGAAGTAATAATATACAATATAACAAATAATGAGTGCTTAGCAAAAGACATTAAACACAAGCAAACCATAGAAAGATTACTATTGCATCCATTATGGGTACGTTATTGTTTATGGTGAAACCCTTCACTACATTATATTAAGCCACTTTTCATGCCTGGTCCATTTCACTTCTTTTCTCTTACCCGATTCCCTTACTGAACATTGCTCGGAACACTGCACTGCACAAGTATCTTTCTAATTCTAATTAGCTAAAACAAACTAGATAATATGATTAATATAAAATAAATTACATTCGATCTAACCTAATTATAAACATTTTTAAAGGGCGATGAAAGGTTTCAAAGACTGTCGAGGGTTAGCTGTTCCAATCCTTTATCGTCTGATTCAGAAAATAGTGTTTTATGATCCTCTGCTTCTTTCGGTCTTTTTTGTAAGGATGAACCTCTTTACTAAAGTAGAATCATTCCTCTATTCTGCTCTGAATTTCGCCCCCACGCCAGTTCTGCAGCTTTGAAGAGAGTGTAAATTCTGGTCTTTTTTCTGTGTTTGTAAAGGTTCCCAGGAGAATTCTCTGTTACTGTCTAACGATTGAGATGTTACATCACTGATTCCAAGTTTCTTCAGAAAGCACTGTCCTGTAACTACGACGAATAACTCGTAAACAGTGCCTCTGAATCCCTTAAAACTAGGGATCAATCCTTGTGTTCTACTATTTTGCGTATCGTGTAGTCTTAGTTTCGTGTTCCTGCCGAACATCAGTGTACGAGGAGTTGCCTAACAATCAGGGGCAAATGCCAGTTACTTCGTTATATGAAATTACCCACTATTTGTTGATTAATAAAAAGTTATTTATGATGTAATTACTAAAAGTGACCGTTTATTTTGAGGGTAAGAAACGTTGCCACACGAGACCTGCGCAATCCTAGAAGGAAAATAAAATCATTTTTAATACTTGTGTCATACGCTATTTTTTTCTGATTTCTATGATTTCTGAGAAATTATATGTAGTTACATGACACAATGCAAGTGATCAAATTTTCAGTATTTACGACAATGTGTACGTACATAAAATAAAAGATAAAACACACAATATTTGGGACAAGGTAATATTTTCCATCTAAGAAGTGTCATTCCTTTCTTACTCAAATTCAAAATTCAAATATCTAACGTCTCTCAACATTCTTATGACACCAATTTGTCCCCTTTCCCATTCTTCTGCTCAGAACTGTCTCTAATCTCTTGGAAGTTGTTCTTAAGGATTTGCGTCCTTTTAGGGTGCAGTAATTTTACATTAATGAAAAATATATTTCTAAAAGGCATGACATAATTTATTAAGGTGAGTTCATTTGTACTTGGTTACATATGACATATTTATTATAATATATTCCATTTTTACACAATCTTACAAGTTAGAGAAGATTAAATTTAGTTTACAATAATTTCAAATTATATTTCTGAAGAAGAGGAAAACTACTCTTCAAAACGTTGAGAGACGAAAAAAGATTCAAAAATTAACAGAACGTTTCAATAAAATTTCAATCAAAAAATTATGTTCTTTTAATTCTTTTGTTGATTTTCAATATGTACAATATATGACTGTCTAAAATAAAATCTGGACAAAAAGTGCAAGAAAACCTTAAAGACAGTCTGAAGATAGTGAAATTTATTAGAACACTTGACCATCGTCCTAATTTAAGCACTAGTAAATTGAATTGCCCTGTTCGATTCGCTTTCAGTAGTGGCAGTCTAAAAAATATCTTACACGCCTCGACATACCCTAAACGTTTGCAACATTTATGCTGAGACACACTGAATTTAGCTACATGATTTGTGTGCTTCTCTTTATGAAACTCAATTCTCCAAATCCATTATCTTATCACTGTGAAATCACTGCTTATTGATAAATGCTTAATGAATGATTTCATATGAATATAAATAGTGTTTTTAAATCTGTGGAGAACCGCTTTTCTACCTGACATCCAGTTGACGGCCAGGTTTGTGTTTATATCGCTGGGAACATCAAAAGAACTACATCATGTTTTTACTGGAGTGTTTTACCGTTAACGATTTTAAAATGTCTGAGGATATTTTCATACTCATGGATGCATTTAAAATTCGTGATAGTGGTTGGGCGCAGAAGCGAAAGTCTAACCAAAAATGTGTAACATCGTCCATGATATCTGGTTTAAGTATTTAAAAGTTTATCAATTTCTTGATATTTGCCCATAATAACGATAGTGTCAACTATGTATAAACAAACTAAATTGAAAAGTTTAATTTCGAATATTGAAAGGTTCGGTGAGGTTCATTGAACTGTAAAGATATTTTTTGTTGAAGATTTCAAGTACTGTCACATGATAATTTATTTCTTGTGGTCTTCTTTAAACATATTTTCTACAATGTGTTGATTATTAATTGTGATACTCTTAATAAGTTCATTTTGCATTATATTTATACCTAGATTCCCAAATATTCTATCAATAATTTGTTTTTTTATATACTTAACCCGATCATCTCAAGCATGTGCATCTAGTTAGCTCATCCCCTTATTCTATTGATTCATCGGCTGGAAAGTACATTTCAATGGTATTTCGTACATCGTCTCTGTTTAACATTTAATCGAAATTAAAATTTAAACTGAAAGAGCAATTCCTAAATTCATGTCCGGGGAAACAGACGGCTGACTGAAACTTGCACCGACATGCCTCACACACATTTTCGAAAAAATCTCTCGTACGTTTGAATTGAAATGCAAATGTAAATGTAAATAACACGCGGTTCACAGTGCAGGACAGTGATGCGTCTCACTTAACACGCCTCCGGCTATTAACATTCACCCGGGTGGTGCAGAATTGATCATGTGATTATGTACAGTGAAAAGCGTGTTCATGCCAATTTCCTGCATTGGCATCTAGTTTGGCCTATGTTTCTCTGCCAACACGTGACTATACTGTATCATTAGATCCAAAGCTTAAATGTGACTTTCTCCGGTTCAACTATCCATTTTTAGGGGGGACGGGCGTATGATATACATCTTTCCAAAAGCAATAGGCAATCTCGTCTACCCGAAAAACTCATTTTCGCTGATAACCATGTATTTTTTCCAGATCTTACAGAAATTTAATTGTCGGCCCAATTATTTTAATTCAAGATTATATTATGAAATTGTTAGACATGACTAATTTCTGTTTACTTGAAAAAACAACATTCACTACCAAAGAACAGAGTTCGTAATGCCATCAATATAAACGTGCTAGCATGAATATAATACATATAAATTCAAATGAATGTAATAGTATGGAAAACGTTGCTTCGTCTTTCGTAAAATGTAATGTACTTTTATTATTTTAATTATATTACAATTATATAATATACAATTATAAAATATATAATATAATTATATGTGGCAATGAGTTTTTCCCTTAATTTTTATGTGAAGACGTTCTGGGTTTAATACAGCCAATTCAGTTAAATTCTCCAATATTAATCCTATAGATGCAATGCTCTTTGTTGTACAAATTCAATTCAATGTAAGTTAAGACCTAGTTTCATCAGGCCCTTCCATCATTAAAGAACTTTAATGAGTCTGAGTTTTTTATCGATGAGCATATCAAACCTCTCATTATTTCGCATAAGATAGTGTAACACATTGTATTGCTTTTAATTATAAATTACTATCTGATCACAAGGAATTGTCTGGGTATTTATTTATCACAACTCTATGTATGTCATATCATCATTAACAGTCATGCACGCCCCGTCGCATCCCTTACACGAAAATCTAAATTTAAAGAAACCCCAAAATAGAATGCGTAATAAACATAAAATTACAATATTAATTGATGGTTTACTCCATTGTCATGGAATATTAAAATACTTGTTTTCAAATAACTCTTATTACGACAACGATCTCAGTTTCGTGAATTTAATTTTGACCTATGATAATTACTGTGAAAAAAAAAGCATTTAATCCATGGCACTGGCTACTTGAGGATTTTAGGGACTGGAAGAGTTCAAATCTCGACAGAGGTAGAGTTTCAACGGCACCTAAGTAGCCGGTTTGGTCGATGAGAAGAAGAAGGAGGATGAAAACGAAAAGGAAGAAGCACAACAATATGAAGTGAAGTCGGACTGTAGTACATTACAATGAACTGTAACGCAGTACATTCGGACAGAACTGTGAGTTCGCATATGTCAGGCCAGATGCTGACTGGGAATGCAGCAAGAACGAAGAAAAACAGACAGCATTACAGGTAACAGCAGAGGTAGGCAGAAATGCATGCAAGTGGAGAGAAACAGACAAGCAGAAAGAAGAAAGACGGGCAGAGAGAAGCAGACGGGCAGAGGGAAACAGGCGGGCAGAGAGAAAGAGACGGACAAAGAGAAGCAGACAGGCAAAGAGAAACAAACCGGCAAAGAGAAACAGACAGGCAGAGAGGAAAATACAAGCAGAGAGAGAAAGAGAGACAGAATGTTGGAAGAGACAGACAGAATGATTGATAAACAGGCAGATAGGGAGACGGACCAGCAGTAGAGAGACGGACAGGCAGCCAGAGATAAGGACACGAATAGAGACAGAGAGATAGACAAAGAAACAGACAGAAAAAATAGAAAGGAAGACGAAGAGAGACGGAGAAGTATGCAGTATAATATAGACAGGCAGCCAAGGGAGAGAGGGACAGACAGACAGACAGAATGTTGGAAGAGACATACAGAGTGATTGGTAAACAGGCAGATAGAGAGGCGGACCAGCAGTAGGGAGACGGACAGGTAGGCAGAGATAAGGACAGGCATAGAGACACTGAGATAGACATAGAAACAGACAGAGAAAAAATAGAAAGGAAGACGGGGACAGACAGAAAAGTAGGCAGCATAATTCAGACAGGCAGCCAAGAGAGAGAGAAAGAGAGAGAGAGAGAGAGAGAGAGAACATTCTGCCGCCGGCAAACGTAAAGCGAACCTGTATTCCCTCTCCTGCCTCACCACCACCTCGACGAGCGCTGCTCTGCTCTTCCCTCCCGCCGGACGCTCTGTTTATTTTCCGCCGCCGGCGCCAGCAGATCTGGGCGCCTAATAATGAAGCGGCGGCAGAGAAAGAGGCCTTTATGCTTAGCCTTCGCGGCCGCGCCCAGTGAGTGACAGACGCTGTAAACCGATCTGCGAGTAAGCAAGAGAAGCTCATAAAACACGCCAGTCAACACTTCTCAACACGTCTACCCTCGCCTCCTTTGCTGTTTTATTTGCCAGCGTGGATTTTTGCCGCCATTTTGAATGAGTGCTTAAATAAGAGTCTTCAATAGTTTGAGTGCGATATTGTTATCCGCGTTTCGGAATAATAATTTTTGCAGGTACGAACAGATTTTGCTTTCATAAAATGAAAAAGGGATGCCGTTGAGAGGGTTGAATATTGGTCTCTCTCTAAGAACTTGTCTGTTAGAAAGCAGTACAGAAAAAGCAGTACAGCAAAAGTTGGTGTAATAAAATATTGTAATTTTCAGAAGACATCGTTTAATGAATTTTTTTTTAATTTTCCTCCCTAATCTATAGTGTACTATAGTATTGGAATCACCTCAATAATAAGATCACAAATTCAGGTCGAAAAAACTGTGTATAATGTTTTTTATCTGTACCACTTCAGGATTAGGTTCTATGTAAGAGATGATTACGATTGGTGTAGGTGAAGAGAATGTGGATAGATGTGTCAACCCTCTTGTATTGAAAGCTTTTAGATGAAACTTGGTACTACATACTTCAGGAGTAAGGTCTAGTTGGACTATTCCGGAGATATTAAGTTAATTTAAATTTTTGGACGTGGTTTACAAAAATCACCAACGACATTTTCAACACTTTTTGGAAAATGAACTTATTTTTCTTGCTCGAATAGAAGAAAACGAATTTACAAGTATGATAAAGTTCTTATTTTCATTAAAATATTTGACATTTAGAAAATTGCAAAAAAAATGTATATTCAAAACGCTACTTCTTTTCGTTTAGAAAGTAGATCGAGCTTTCCAGTCAACTAAATGTCTTAATTTATGCTTTTAAAAAAATAGTGAGTTTAGATGTGTTATCACTTGCAGTAATTAACCTTATATAAAATGCCAAAAGTAAATGTTAATATTATCATAAAATTAATGGAATGAATAGTTATCCACCGTCATTTGCTCAATATTTCATTGTGTGAGTGCATATTAAAAACATTCGACATTTCCTTTTCAACACAACAAATGAGTGTAAAGTTGCGATTAGAGCTTCCAATAACTTCATTCAATTGTAGATCTTTAAATGATGAAATTCAAAATCTTACTAATTGTTGAGTATTTACACTAAGAGGAAGAAATGTTTCAGAATGTCACGTATTCCCATTAAATGTTTTACTTTCTCGACTCTTTTTTGTAAGAAGAGAAAGTACTGTGATAGTGAGCCGAAAAGGGCAAATGTTTCTTAGAAAAACATATTGTCAAGCCCTTGTAAGTAAAAAGTGAATAAATCTCGGTCTTATAGGTAGTAAATTACTTCCTCAAACACATGTAGTCATTATTCAGCATTAGTAGATCCTTAATACCGAAAATTTGATTGACGGCAAACCGACATTCTATCCGTTCATCCATCACTCTCTCCTCCCGTCCGACCGTCCCACTGTCCGTCCGACCCTCCGTCCGTCCGACCCTCTGTCCATTCGACCCGCTGTCTGTCCGACCTGCTGTCTGTCCGACCCGCAGTCCGTCCGACCCTCTGTCCGTCCAACCCGCTGTCCGTCCGACCCGCTGTCTTTCCGACCCGCAGTCCGTCCGACCCGCTGTCTGTCCGACCCGCAGTCCGTCCGACCCGCTGTCTGTCCGACCCGCAGTCCGTCCGACCTGCTGTCCCTCCGTCTCGAAAATGCGCGACTAATAAAAAGGATAATACGGGTCGAAGATATGAGTATATGATACTTCAGAAGAATCTCGGAAGCAAATCGGTGACGAATCAATAGTAAATCCGTTGGTTTGTGGGTACGGAGATCAGAAGCTCGTCAAATGTGAATTTTGAAGCAGACTAAAGCAACTCAGAAGCATATTTAAGGGTCAAAAGTAGACAGTAGGTCATTCTAATATTAATCAAAAGTTAAATCAATTTATACCAGAAGAACGGATCAGAAGCGTGTCAAATGATTTTGCGACGGGTCAAAAGCAGATAGTAGAAGGTAGGGAAAGGCGATCAGATGTGGGTCAGAAACAGATCGGCAACGGGTCACTAGTGGATCTCACACGGGTAGGAGGCGCGTCGGAGCCAGTTCTGTAGTGGATAGATGTTGCTTCGACGGGCCTCACTCGCGCAGGGCGGAGAGCGTCAAATGTGGATTTTGGTTCCAGAAGCAGACTGAAGCGACTCGGAAGCATATTTAAGGGTCAGAAGTTGGCAAAAGGTCATTCTAAGAATAACCAAAATTTAAATGAGTTTATACCAGAAGAACGGATCAAAGCGTGTCAAATGTTTTTGCGACGGTCTAAAATCAGATAGTAGGAGGTTGAGGGGCGGATCAGAGTGGGTCAGAAACAGATAGACAACGGGTCACTAGTAGATCTCAGACGGTTAGGAGGCGCGTCGGAGCCAATTCTGTAGCGCATCGCGACTTGCTTCGACGGGCCTCACTCGCGCGCGGCGGAGCGCGTCAAATGTGGATTTTGGTTCCAGAAGCAGACTGAAGCGACTTGGAAGTAATATTAAGGGTCAGAAGTTGGAAGTAGGTCATTCTACGATTAACAAAAATCTAAATGGTTTTATACCAGAAGAACGGATCAGAAGCTTGTCAAATATTTTTGCGACGGGTCAAAATCAGATAGTAGGAGGTTTAGAGGCAGATCAGAGTGGGTCAGAAACAGATCGGCAACGGATCACTAGTAGACCTCAGGGAGGCGCGTCTGTAGTGCATGGTAGGGAGGCATCAATTCTGTAGTGGATAGATGTTGCTTCGACGGGCCTCACTCGCGCGGGGCGGAGCGCGCGTTCGGGAATCGCGCAGCGCCTGCTCCGGCGCCCGAGCCCTGGCGCCTATCTCTGGCTGCTGGCGCTTGCAGGTGCCGGCGCATGCATTTGCATACATCGGCGGCCGCAACACAGTTCGTTAGGCGCGCCCGTTCACCGCGGCCGATCCACACCCGCTTCCTTTGCCTCTCGGCCACACTGCTAGCGGTACAGAGAGAGTATGGAAATACCGTTGCGATAAATGCCAACTTTTTAAAGGAAAAATTCGCATTGTGGGTCACTTGTAATGTAATACTGCGGCGATAAATGGCAATGTTTTCTATGAAAAAAGTTGAACTGTGAGTCACTTGTAGTACTGGAGAGATAAGGGTCAATTTTTCTAGGAAGAAATTTGAATTGTGGGGGACTTTTATTGTAATGCTGCTGCAAAACTGTCAATTTTTCGATAGTAACATTCGAATTATACCCAAAAAGGTGTAGCGTTTTTTTATCCCTATCTGTAGTAATTTAGATTCTCTAATTCATCACTCAGACACGATTGTGGGTCCTTGATACTGAAAAAATAGGTGTATTAACTACTATCCGTCTTTCTCTAGCAACAATTGTACCTTTTTAAACGTACAGAATTTTCAACAAACTTTATGTTCCCCAATCCGTCTTTTCGATGTTCCGGCACCTTGAAATTGAAACTAATATTTTAATTTTTGAGAGTATTTTTTAATTATTAGGAGAGTACATTAAACCTCAACGACATTTTGTTTCAATATACTGAATCGCGCTTATAAAAGCAGGCAGGCCGATGAAAAATGTTTTCTGAAATGCAAAAGCTAAATGTTCTTTCACTCTGGATTGAGAGTTGATCGTTCAGTGGGTTAAGAGACAGTCTAAGGAACTAATTACCCATGTTCACGACAAACCTCTTTTTTTAAATTTATTTTCTGCCTGTTCGGCATAAATATGCCTTTCAGGGTTTTAATTTACAATTTATTAATATACATAATTTTTGGCCTTTCGGCTAACCATATTTGAGGAGGGCCACATGGCTCCTCGTAAACAAAGTCCTGCAGAGCAGTAATTCAGAAGAACTCATTTTAAATTGGTTTATTAATATTATTTATTATTATCACCATTATTTACCATTTTACTACTATTATCATTATTCACCTTTAATTATTCTAATTTAAGGTGGTTTAGAGAGTCTTTGGGGTATCGGGAAATAATGCGGGTGGGATGGAAGCATTTTTGCCTAGATTAAATATTGTGCACTTGTACACGTCGGAAGCAGGGTGAAAAATCTGTTACTCATCTGTTGAATATATTCGCTAAGGTAAGGATGTTTAGCTTCTCTGTGAATTTGCTTATTTGGAATAAACCACGGGGCTTGTAAGGCTTTTCGTAGGTACTTGTTTTGAATGATTTGTAGTTTCTTTAGATGTGTGTTTGCTATATTGTTCCAAATTTGACAGGCGTATGTTAATGCAGGGAACGTATTATCGTTTTAAAAATTGATAGTGCGCAGTCCAGAATAAGCGATGAGTTGTTATTAAATTATGGGGTAAAGTTTGTTAATTTTTGAATATGTTTACTCGTTATTTCTTGAAATATGGTTTTTCCCATGTTAATTTTTTGATCCAGTAATACACCAAGATATTTTACGGGCGTTCATTATTGAGCCAAGGAATTGCAGTATTATTGATTTTAATTTGTTCTGGTTGATGTATCTTTTTCTTAGTGAGAATATTTTAGGCTGTGATTTGGTAGGGTTTTATGGCAATCCTCCATTTCATTGTCCATTCGACAAAATCCATTTAAGTCCGCTGGATATCTTTGCAAGCGTTGGTAATGTTTGAATTTGCATTAAATAATACGGTATCATCTGCATAAAGTGCTATTTCTGAGTAAGTCATTTCTGGATAGTCTGTTATATTATATATATATAATATATATATATATATAATATATATATATATATATATATATATATATATATATATATATATATTTTGTGGCGTCAACCAAATAAAAATTGTAATAATTTCGTATCGAAATAGCTCCCATCACAGTTAAGTAGGTCGCGGGAGGGCTTTTGTTGCAAGAGCCCTAACGACGCCCAGGCTGCGGACACGCATTGACAGCTGCCGCACGCGACCGCTGATGAGGGGACCCTCTTAGTGGCAGACCCATTTACGACCGTCATATACGCCCCGCTGCCTCCCTTCCCGAGCCACCGCTCAAGACAACAATACGCGCCCGCGCCCTTCCTTTGGCCACGCGCCCCGCGCCCCTTTTGCCACGCGCCCGCGCCAGGAACCAAATTCCCAAAAGGGGTTATTTACAACTCAACAGTCCGCTGGCTTGCCGATCAGCCTCCGCTGACAAAATTTATGGCTCAGAAAAAAAACGCAACCGCTCGAACAAGTGTTCGGACAGCCTTGCCGAGAGAATCTCTGGAATCGCTCACAGAGAGGAGAGAAGGAGAGAGAGAGAGAGAGAGAAAGGGCCCCGAGGTAGAAAGAGAGATTCCCTGGAAAATTTCGTAAACGATGCACCGATTGGCGAACTTCAAAATTAAAGACGCATTTAGTTTAGGCCTATGGACGTCTCATCGTGAGGGAGGGGCAGATCTGCACCGGTTCGGAACACGTTTTTGGGAGGGGGGAACGGAGGTAACTTGGACGCAAGATGCGCAGAGAAACTTTACTTAGGATTCAGATTCTCGAATAGACACTTAGCATTCAGATTCTCGAAATAGAGACTTAGCATTCAGATTCTCGAATAGACACTTAGAATTCAGATTCTCCGAATAAGCACTTTTAAGCAGATTCTCGAATAAGCACTTTTGAAATTACCGTGGAGGTAACCTTGGGCGGGAGATGGCAAGATCCTGCGTCACTTTCGCGTAAGATGATCTGCATCCGCTGCCTAGTGCCATATCGGGCCCATTCAAGCCGCACTAAACTACGGCCGTACCGGTTGTCCTCAACTGACTGAGCCCGCACGAGTTGACGGCTCCGTCGCCACTACACGCTGCCAGCCGAGGAGGACACTCCAGTGGGAGGTCGGTGACCTGAGGCCGCCCGCCGTCTTTCGAATAGGAGCCGCCATCCGGCCGGTCTGCGGAGCCACCGCCAGCCAGTGGTGAATAATCCGGTATTTAACCGAAGTCGAACTATCTCCCGTAGTTATGACGCGGGGCTCATTTGCAGGACATTTTGACGAGAGACTAAGAGTGGCCGCGCTCAGGCCTTGTGTATTGTAGTAAAAAATTATGCATGAATCATTAGAAATAAGTTATTAATGTTAGTGTTAAGGAATTTGTTCATTAACTGTTTAGGTTATGAGCTCGTACATAAGTTTAATAAGTAATGTGTCCGCTCTCTAGTGACCTGTAACTTCCCTGGCAGCTCAAGGTGCCAGGAATAAATTGAATTTTGTCAGAAACGAGTCAATGGACTGATCTTGACCTCCCTTCACTTCCATCCAATCGTTACCAGGAACTGAACCTGGCGCCCGACATATCCCGAGAAGTTATGGGCATTACAATATATGTTGAACAATAAGGGAGGAGTGGGGAACCTTGCGGCACGCCGGCTTTGATGATATGTGCTCTTGAATTTATTGTTATTAATACTAACTTTGAATCCCTCTCTGACAGAAAGCTTTTAATAATATTTTGGAGGTAATCGGGGTTCCTAAGGTTTGCAACTTGTAAAGTAGCCCAAAGATGCACACTTTATCAAAGGCATGTGCGATGTCGAGAAAATTGCAGCTGTGTACATTCGGTTATAAAAATGCTTCTGCAATGTACTCCGTTACTCTTAGTAGTTGATGGCTTGTGGAGTGGTGTTTGGACGGAATCCAAATTGCGTATTTGTAGCGCATTTGTTTCGGTAAAAATTTGAATAGTCGGGATTTTTGTAAGTTTTTCGAACATTTTGGCCAAGGTCGTAACAAACTAATTGGTCTATAGCTAAGAGGATCTTGTGGGTTTTTGTTCGCTTGCAAATTGGTGTTATAATAGCAGTTTTTCCAGGTCTTGGATAATAGCCTAATCTTAGACAAGCATTATAAAGAGCTGTTAATGCAGTAATTGCATTGCGAGGTAATTCTTTTCGTCATTTTTATTATTTATTAAGTCATGGCCTGCTGATTTTTCTCGGTTTTAAAGCCTTAATTATTTGGTATGTCTCAGACGGGGCTATAAATTTAGTTTTTGTTGGGACGGAATATCGCGGTATTGAAAAATTTTCTTCCACTTCTAATTGGAAGTCAATGTCGGTTACCGGGTTAGTTACAAATATTTTCTCAAATTTGTCCGCTAAAGTTTCAGCTTTTTCGAAATCCGTCGTTGCTAGTCCTGTGTTAAAAGATAATTGAGGGATAAAATATTTTTCTTTTGTTATCATTTTAATTGTATTCCACATTGTCCTTGATTTTGGGAGGGATGCTGCCTAAAAAGTTTTGAAATGTGTACACCTCACTTTATGTAATTCATGTTTAATTTTACCGATAAACTATTGAATTTTGTTTTACAGTTTTTGCGTGAATATTGCCACATTCTACGAAGGTTATGTTTTTTCTTTAATTAAATTTAGGGAGTGGTTTTAGGAATCGGAGTAATAATTTTTGGTGAAATTCCTAAACTTTAATAGATGACCTTTACAGCATTTTTAATTATGTTACGAGAGAGTTGATACCACTGTCTATTTCAGATGATGTTTTAAGCATTCTTAGGATACTGACATTCTTTGTTAGAATGTTTCTATATATGTCCCAATTTATTTTTCCTCGATGAATTTTTTTCGTTTTGTGGGCCTGAGGCTCAGCATTGAACGAAATTATTACTGGGATTGTGGTCTGAGTCTAATTCTGGTTTCACATTTGAAAATCGGAATGTTTAAATTTTGTGTAAAACGTATATCTAGAATATCCGGAACTACATTTGGCTTATAGGGGTAGATATGTGGGCTCTGGAGGAGCTAGTATAATTTAGATTTCTTGCAGTGCGAATTTATGAAGAAGTTTCCCATTATATGAATAGTATTACAGTTCCAAACTTGGTTTTACAATTCAGGTGTCCTGCTGTAATATTATTTTGATTTCCATCAAATATGTTTCAAGAAACTTGAGGGAACCTTTTTTTGGGAGGTTTATATGCTGCCAAATCTAAAGTTATGTCAGAAGAGATTAATTAATTTTGATTAAAATGTTTTCATTGTCATTTGAGGATGGGGATTGAGTCAGTGTATGTTTAATTTTCCCTGTTGATGAGAATTGTACTACTCACCTGATGCTATTTGAAGAAATCGATCACTGCGGTATGATAAATTTGGGATCGAAAATTTTTCCTACTGGCTTTAAATGTGGTTTCTGAAATACAAGCAACATCTATGTCATGGACTTGTAGAAAGTATCTTAGTTCGTTCTCTTGGCGCTTTACGCCATTTGCATTCCAGTTGAGAATTTTGAAAGTTTTCTATTTTATTTTGTGCCATTGATATGAACAGAAATAAGTCTTTGGACATTTGTTGCAACTGAGGAATGATTGCAGAAAGAATATCATTTATAATTGTTTGGATTAGGTTTTTCGTTTATTATATTCAATATTTTGGAGGACGGGAGAATTCCTGTTATCTGGCCTAGGCGGCTGACTAGTGCGATAAGCGAAAGTAGGCAAGGGCGATGAATTAAGCGGCAGAGGAGGAAACTCTTGAGGGGCATATGTGATAAGGTTGCTTGTTTGATTTAGTTGGTGATTAGAGAACTGCCTATTTGGCATTTTGTGAGCTGAACAATTTTTGATTAACCTGATTCCAATTACATTTTTTAACTGCTTCTTTGTAAGCTTTGCAGCCTTTATAGTTGCCGTGTGCCCCCCACTGCAGTTAACACACTTGGTACATTATTATTTTTAGGTTTATACATTGCGAGTAGTGATGGTTTTCTAAGCATCTCACACATCTAGGTTGCCTTCCGCAATTTGCCTGTGAAGACGAAAGTCTGACAATTTTTTGCATATGATGGGAGTTTTAGACTTTATGCGATTTGAACTCTGACAATGCTGTATAATAAACTGATTTATTCTTAAAATTGCTTTGTTATTTTCATTATCCGTTAAATCGACCGCGACAGGAGTTAACGGTTTACGTTCTCTCCAAACAGTCTACCGACTTTTAATACTTGAAAGTTTTTCGAAATGTTTGTTAAATATTTCCTCTTCTGAATAGGTAATTGGCAGATCTTATATTCAACCGAAAAAGATTTTTGAGTAGGGTCCCTATATGTGTGATGCTCGATTTTCTCTTTTTCACAGATTTTTCGGTATTCCTCTAAAGTCTCTATTGAGTTGAATTTAATTTTAATAGTGTCTTTTATCTAATTTAGTAGAAAAATTATCCTTTGTAATTGCTTATAGTTCACTGATAAATAGGGGATAGTCGATTACTTTATGACATAAAAAGGGGGTATTTTAATGATGGATTCTTCACTTTCTTCCCTTTCGTTGGAGAATTTTCTTCGGTCATATTTTGAAACCTTGGTACCTATTTTGACGGGCACGTTGTACAATATTCTTTTAGAAGCATTGTTTTTCATCTGGTAGACTACGTGCATGCGTTTTAGACTTTTACTGTTTTCATTAAACCACTAGTTGACTGTTACTAACTGATTGCTGGTGGGGCAACACCATCCGTGTTAAAATAAAGCATCTTTAGTGCTTACTGATGAAGGTTGGTCAGAGTCCCTTCCGTTTCTCCATCCTGCTGCTGGGCGGCGGTTGTGACGAGTGAATTGTTCCAGGGTGAATATTTTCCATTTGGGGTGGAAATGGAATCACATCTCCATTCATTGCTGCGATCTGATCTGATGTGTCACCATTTAGCACGTGAGCTGCTGACACTAGTAGACCCCAAGCGCGGGGGGACTTGTTGGGAACATACAGCTTTCGCTGCAAGCACTACATTTCACTGTCGACTAATATATTTGTTAAGCACTAATAAAAAATAACTGTTTCACTCAACAAAAAAAACAACAAAAAAACCAACAACCACCGTTCGAAATATGGGAGCCGTTGGTAAGCGGCGTCCGTTTGCACTTGCACTGACGACAAACCTCTGCGAATTTCTTTTGCGCATGGAAAATACATTTATGGGCTCGTCTACTTTTATAAAATTACTTAACAAATACAAATAATAAAAGGAAGTATATGCTGTCGTAGCGCCACTAATGTGCTACACGGAGGTTAAACGCACCTCGTCAAACGCCTTGTTCCCAGGTCAAATAATCTCTCAGAAAATGGCCAATAACAAGAGTTCTGAAACATGTTGGACACATGACTCCATTTCGTTCTGAAAATAATCATCCTTCCTCACCCTACGTTTAAGCATTCAAGTAAAAATGCATTACTTTGCTGTTTGAGATAAGAATTCTAACTCAAAGATTGTTTGAAAATGTTTAATATTAGTAACGATTTTTATAGAACAACGTAATTAATCTAAAATGCTTAGTAGGTCCTCAATATAGAGAAGTTACTTTAAGAAGGGACCACTTTGACTGGTCACGAAACAAAGAAAGGTGATTTAGGGCAATGGCATTGCAACAGGTAGTCGAAACCATTTACTAGTGAGCAACCTGCAAACGAACACATTGACGAATTAAGCGCATGGACATAATTTGCGGCTTTGTTGCCAAAAGTTGGCAAGCAGTAGGTGTAAAAGCGGTCAAGTCCCTTCTTAGAATAATCTCCTTATACCAAAAGGTTTGCCTTCACTGCAGTTAAATCTTCACGATACACTGTAGACTTTCCTGTGACAGTAGCAATGGAATGTGACAAGAAAATGCAGTCCGTGCTTCAAAAACAATCGCTTGAGAAAGTTTGCAGAGCGTATCAGTACTTCAAACAGGAAAGCGAACACGATAGTCCTCTGATCAACGTTGCTATGTGTGAACAAAGAAGTGCTGCAGTGTGTAATGTAACATAGCGCAGAGCAGAGAATAGTGAAAGAACCCAAAAAAAATTTTAAATATATCGGTTATGTATAAGCACGTTAAAAATTTATGTTGACTGTTTGCTAATATTCTAAATAAGTAAGTAATAAATATGTATTTTTATTTATCACAAAATTGTATTTATTGGTTTATTTTCATTTGTATATGTGTATTATTTTACAGATAATGATGTAGAGTTTCATTACTAAAAAACTTTTTTTTTGTGTGCCGGATAGTGCTGATCGTATTGTCAATCACTATTCAAGGCTCTCCTTGCATCACGTGGCAAATCAATCCCCTCCGTTCGAGCATACTTCGCTGCTCAGTTGACTGTCGTTTGTCACAAAATGGCAGCAGTACTTGAACCTCGCCGCCTTTCTCCCTAGGCAAGTTACAGTAGCGTAATTTTGATGGTATTATGACCGCAGAACAGTAAAGAAGTGCATTAGAGTAAACTCGTTTAGTACTGTTAGTTTAGGTTAGTTTAGTTTAGTATTTTTTAATCAGACCGAATATGTTTTACTGTGCTTTTCACTTTAAAAAATATCCTTTATTCATAACGAAAGTCTCCACTTTTACGCCTCGTAACAAAGAATCTGAATCTGAATATTAAACCATAAGAAAACATCAAAACTATTAAAAGAGGTAACGAAGTATAGAGTAAATATCAATTTTTTGCATGTTTGAAAATGTTCTTAAAATTCAGAAGTACTTGAAAGAGTTTCTTCAAACTAATCGTGTTTAAAATGCAATAATTTAATTTTGTTTTCATTTTTCTTATTTTTTTCCTTTTTGTTATATGTTCTTTCATAGGTTGTGAATATATACCCCTGACGTAAAAGTTTTTTACCGTAAGGTTCGTAACTGTCCAAAAAATTCTCCAACTCGTGGGCACCTCATACAACGAGCAGCCTACCATATTCCAAAAGCTTCGCAAACTTAACGAGATTTCCGAGTCGAACGCAACTTCTCCGGACGTTTCGATTGCGTCATACATTCGACCCGGCCGAGACGTTTCGCATCGGCTCGCCTCGTCTCGTCTCGCGTCTCCCCAAGGTCAATGAAATCGGGCCGTTGCGCCTGCAACTTTCCTATCGCCGCAGCCCGCAGCGCACCTCCGCGGCGCGGCGCGACCGAGGCGGAGGCGGTCAGTGGCGCCGAGGGCTTTTACACAGCCGCAGAGTGCGATAGGAAGTTTGATTCACAGGCTTCCGCCTCTGCTGCTGCCGCCGCCGGCCAACTTGTTGTGACAGCCTGTTTGAGGCACGCGAACGATAAGAAACCTCGTCGACGAATGCAAGTGGAATGTTGGCTGCTTCCATGTTGGGCTCTAGTCGGCACCAGCCTCCTCTTTCTCTCTTTTTTTCTTTTCCATTTTTTTTTCTTCTTCTTCACTGTCGTCTTCTTCAACTACGGTGCTTAACTACAGGTACCATGTGAAGTGGAATGATTCATGTAAAAAAGTGATCCTGATAAAAAAAAGGGTGTTGACTGCTGAACTCGTGCTATTTTAGATAAAATATAAACAGAAAACGCCTCACTGAAACAAGAAGAAATAGATGCTTATATTTAATTTTACCTTTTGCATAAGCAATTGAGGGGAAAAACCTGAGCTACTTAAACGGCCCCACACTAAAAATAATAACAACACTGGAACCTACGTACTACCCCACAACAATTGAAGAAAGCCCGATATATTGACATCAAAATATCTAAATCATATTTAAAAATTCCAAGCTTCTGCTATTTGAGTTAGATTCAGACCAAATTCCCATACTCTAACTTGCCCCTAAATCCATCTCCCTCATGTATCATTTCCCAAAATAAATATTTGTAAAATTAATTGATCAAAATTTCAATCACAACTAAATGGATTAGTCTCACAAATTAAAAGTCTATGCACCCCTCTTGAGATTGACCAAACATAATCATTCTTATTCTTTCATCACATGACAACACAAAGTCCGAATTAAAAAGAAGTTCAAGGAAGAATTCAAAACACACCAACCTTCACCCAGAAATCTTGAATCAGTCACTTATATCATCAAACCAGAACATTGTGGATCCTCTCGAAAAATAATAGTGTCAAACATAAAATTAACGTTTTTAGGAATATTAAAAACCATTTATGAATCATAAAAAACACTTAATACCAGAAACTCATCCAATTTTTCAGCACACAAAACAACACTATTTGTCAATTCCCAAAAAAGATACTCAGGAAAAGAATTATAATACCTTCATCAAGTAAAGTACACACTCCCTTTATGTGGAAAATTACGTTTCGTCCACCTTTACTACCAACACCACGAAATAACATCCTATTAACCAATAATTCAACAATGCCTGAAACACGCACACACTTACGTGCCACACCCAAGAATAAAGTTCATTTTAATTTAAAAAATTGAAAATGTTGAGACTTCATGTAAAGTACCCAAAAAATCAAAATATCCGTTTCGAACTCGCACGGCCACAAATTAAGGAAGATAAAAGAATAAAAGTTTGAACGGTTTAGGCACTAGCATTTACTACAGACAGACGTACGGACAGACAGACATTTTACAGTCAATCCATTTCTCGGTATGAAGAACCACTCAAAACGTGTATTTTGACTACAGAACTTGTCAGTAGACAATAATTTCTATACATAAGAACAAGATGTATCCACTTTTTTGTTACTGCTAGATTCGTTCTTAAGAAGTAAAGGCGAATTACACCTAAAAAATAGCTGTCAAAATATTCATTCCACGGCACTATACACCTCCAATACCGCTCACAATAAATAACAAACCCATTACCTGGCTTCCCTCAAATACTATGGTGAAATATCTTAATATAAATAAACTATATTAGTAAACCCAAATGGACCAACATGTCACTGTTAAAATTCAACCAGAAAAAATTAGCATCATGAACTAAAAGCCATTATTAACCGATTTTACTGCCTCCAATTTCCAACTAAACTCTAAAAGACGTTCATAAATAGTGAAATAACATTTATGTTATATTAATTTATTGAAGTTACACTTAATTGGTTCTCCTGCGCTTCGGTTTCTGGACATAACGAACAACTAGAAGCTCCATTCCTCTGCAATGACCTATCTTTTATTTCTGTATCCACTGCCTCTCTTCAACGAGTAGTAATGCCACAAGGGGGATAGCGATACGTTCATACTGTCAAGGTTCTTACAAAAACTGCCAATCGGTAGCACAAACGGAGACATAATGCAATCGCTGTTCCATGCAGCACAGCACCTCGCAGCACGAGAGCATAATGAATGCGGCACTGAAATGATATGAAGTTTATAATACAGAAATAATGAAAGTTATACGCGCGATACATGGCGCACTTAGAAAAATTTAGGTGAAATTAAAAGATGGTTAGCGAAGTTCAAATGTCTAAATAAGGGGATAAAAATTTGTAACTAAAGTGAGGGATATAAAAGTGACGTTTATTTATTGGTATGACTGGCATAATAGTTGTAGTTTGAATTCCTGCTGGCAATTCAGCAAGTGATGGAAATTGAGTGCTGTGATGAAAGATATTAGTTGTGAAGCACATAGCAAATTGATCAGATAGTATTAATCTCAATCAATTCTTTGATTTATAGTTTCGAAAAAAAATAAAGTGAAATTAAAGATGCAAGCGACAGTTCAAATGTCTAAAAATAAGGGATAAAAATTTGAACTAAAGTGGGATGAAATATTTATATTTAGACTGCAAAATAGTTAGAGTAGTTTGAATTCCTGGCTGCCAAATTGAGCAAGTGAAGGAAATTGAGTCTAATGCTTTTGATAAATATTATTTGAGCCACAATAGCAATATTGATTCAGATAGTATTAATTTCATCAATTCTTGTGATTTATAGTTTCGAAAAGGTATTAATAAGTTAATTAATTAACTAATTAATTAGTTAATTAAATCTCCGTACTCATTAAGTTTGCGTATACGTAATAAATAGAGTTTCAAGAAATAAAGGAAATATTAGCCTGAAAGGTTTCTCGTATTTAAAGTTTATGTAGTTCTTCAATGCCATCGAACGTGACATATCATCTACTTCCTCGAGGGGCGAGGCAAAGCCGTCAGCCTTTTCCTTCCATGAATCAGCCCACACGCTCCAGCGGGTACGTGCGAGCACATGGAACGCTTTGACCCCCCCCCCCGGCCCACAGCGTAGCGAGTAGCGAGAAGCAGTAGCGAGAAGCTTGTTCCTGCCACTGGTACGCAACCTTGACATCCCCGTGCCAGCGCTATCCCTTCCTCAAGCAGCTCTGGCCTTGCGTGCGTCTCGCACGAGCCGGAGCCCGCGTGACGGCGCGAAGCCGCGGATTGAGAGCGGAAATTAGGTTTCGCGCGCGATCGATGCACTGCGAATGAAGCCGTGACCAGTTGCGCCATCGCCACCCCTCCCCCACCTCCCCTCCAACACCCCACGCCAGCCACTTCAGCCCACGCGCGGCATCTCAACGGAAAGCCTCAAGTGGAAAAGCACAGGCCAACCTGTAGACTGACCGCTCAACTTCCTTCTGGACGTATCGGAAGTCAAAATGTTGGATTTCGTGGGAGACAAAGCGGTTAATTGATTCTTTCGCGATTCAGAACGCGTCAACTGCGTATGTTCCGTAAATGAAGAGTACGTTTTTTTCCTCTCAGAATGTAGTAGTGATGATGCCCCGTTTGACTGGTGAAATTTGGCGCTGACCTACACGCCGGCTAGCGAGGTTTTTCCGCAACTCCCACCAGTAGGACACCGTCCCAGTCGGGGGCAAGGTCTAAGATCTGGATCGGCCTCCCAACGTGTGTGGTAGTGTAGTGCCTTTAAGTGTAAGAGTGTGTGTGTAAGTAAGGAGTGAGGATAGGAAAAGGAAGAGGAAGGAAAGGTCGCCCGGAGTCCGTTGCCCGTTTGTTAGGGTACTGCGCTGGCATTCACCTGGTGTTGAGAGAAGAAGCCACAGAAAACTACCGATCGAAAAGTACATCGAAAAGTAGTTTATTTCGTTTTATTAATATTTCTTGAAGCATTTTTACTACCTCCACTGGCAATGTCTGTGATGTTGATCAACAGCGATCATAAACCGAACGTAAAAGTAAATTTCACGACAATGTGAAAATAATTCAAGCGCATTTTTTCAGTAAAATTAATGTCACAATTACAATTAAACGAATTGGAAATGCTCGGTAACCCTCCTCACTTGCCATCCGCATGTTTTTTTTTAAAAAAAGCAATATTCCTGGAAATTACTTCCTTTAACCTCCGATCTCCGGAAAATATTTATTGTACAACTTCTTAAATCACAGTCGTAAACCTCGACCGACTACCAATCTTCTCGTAAATATGTACAAGATAGCCGGTTATTCTTTTTTTGACATCAAGTCTGGGCAACGGTTACAGGTCTTGGTGAAACACGTATGAGATAACGCGGATAATATTACTAACTTGTATTGGCAGCGTTACAATGACATTCGCCGAAAATAAGGTATCACAAAATTCTTTTATGATTACGCCATGTGGCATTGCTGTAGTATATCTTTATTCACACTTCGAACAAATTTGTAAGCAATATCTTGAATAATTACATTTTGCGAAGGTTTCCTTTTCTACTGGTCATTTGACTGCAAAGTGCTGAAACAAATTGTAAATGAAGTTCACTCCAAAACGGTGATGTCCAAGTTTTACGCATTTTCTAGACGTGATTGCTTGCAAACTATGTATAATATACACAAATGGTAATATTTTCTAGTGTTGAATTTATTTCTATACATTCGAGCATTTTCAAACGGAAATGGACACATCCACACAGGGCACGTTTTCTAGAGACTTCATTCCATCATTGCAAAAAGAATTCATAAAAGAAACAAAACTGATTGAGAATATTAGCAATTGCATCAAGAAAATAGAGGGAAAAGCTTTAATGTTACATTATTCCGATGTCCCAAATGTCTGATGTCTGAGAATACCTAATACTAAATAAACAATGACCTTCAGTTCAGAAAAAACTTTCGTTTCATGAAACTAAATAGCCATCTTACCTTTCAATTTTCAGGGTGAGTGTTGGGTAAGGTCATACGGTAACTTGACAGAAATTTAGAGTATAAATTCAGTTATAGTAAGCGATAGTACATCAGAGACTCACTTCCGCTCATATAAACAAAATGACACGAAATTTAGCGGAAATCTCCCTTTTGTGGAAACAAAATACTAATGAATGACTAAAATTGAATTACGAGGTAAATGGTTGGAATTGAGATACTTGAACTTGTGAATGGTCGACGCTTTGAACTAAAATGATGTGAAGTCGTGAATCATATTTACGAGTCATTATAGTCAATCATAGTCATAAATTGTATTATTTTCAAAACTAATTTACGAAAGTCTGTAATTTAAGTTTGTTCGAAACTGGTGCACCCGAAATTATATTTCCTTTCGAACTTCCATTCAGTTTTGCCCGTGTAAATTGTAGGAGATTAAAGGTTTTTGCACTTCAGTCTTGCACAAAGTAGCAGCAATTTATCATCTTAGTTCGATGCTTCAAATATAACTAATACTTTTATAAATTGCGATTACATGCCAAGGTGCAATAAAAAGAGTCATAAAATCAAACTTCTATAATACACGCTCAAGGGTGTGTTTTCAACAGTTGGAGAACCTAAAAAGAAAAGGCAAAATAATAGGTATTTCTCTTTGAGCCTCGCTACTTAAAGAAGGAAATTTTATAATACGTAATAATAATAATAATAATAATAATAATAATAATAATAGTAATTGTAATAATAGTGTATTATTTAATATTATTATTCATGATCTACAATTGTTCGTCTCATTAATTTAAATTTAAATATCTACAATTACACGTGTAATGGGTTGACTGCTGCAACGCCCTGCTTTGTGTGTGTGTGTGGATATGCAATCCTTTGATGTTATCACCTTACGATAGAGAGCGTGCGTTTGGCTGGGTATGCCAATTATACCAGGTGCCCCACCAACTATGGGCCATCCTCATAACTTCTAAACGGTTCTTGATATCGAAATGGTTACCACTCAACACTGTGCAATCACGAAGCATGTAATAGGCCGTAGAGGTCTTTTTTGTAATATCTTTCTTTTTAGAGAAATTTTATCATCCTTGATTTTTGATTGGAACTATTTATTTTTCGCATTAGCAATGGATATATCATAAAACGAGGAATATAATAAAGTAACATTTATTAATATTATGATAATTGGGTCAAATGTTTCCTTTGTAGCCCTTTCAACTGTCGACTTTGCGACCTTCGCAACGCCGAGACTGTTTCGGGGAGAGGGGTGAGGACTGAGAGGGGTGATAAAGACAGGCGTAAATATATCAATCCATGGGTTTGACACATGAACAAACGTTAATATATACCATCAGAATGAAAAATGTTTTCTATTGATTCATCCGACTTGAACTTTTCTTTGATATTGAAATTGAAAAGCGTCGATCATTGAAAAAACGGTATTTAAAAACTGATTACGTAGGGAAGATAATAAAAAAGGTCATTTTCAAACCTAACAAGAATCGACGTCTATTGACAGTACGAACAAGACAGCATTTTAAGATATTTCAAGTACAAGGAAGAAAATGAATGGTTGAATTATAATATCTCGAGATAATTAATTAGATCGTAGATAGAAATTGTATGTTATTTTTTACTGTTACTTCCTTACTAAGTAAATCAGTATATCTAAGGATAAAACTAAATAAACGTTGATATACTCTTGAAAGAATACTACTTTGTTATCAAAATAAATTTACGACGTAGGTAACTATAGAAAAATAGAATAAAATATGTACATAAATTATTTACACGTGTTATAAATTATTTAATCTCAATGTATCCCCCATCGACTGCAAAGCACATTTGCAGTTGGGTGTGCGGACTGACTGCAGTGTTTTGCGGCACTACAAAGCAATGCCTTGAGATTTCAATCTATGAAAGAAAAGTTCAATTTTGATGAATCAATCTCTCATTCTGATCGTTAATATTGATATTTGTTCCATATCATATGTGTAACTTCCATCATATATGGTTCCTTGTTCCATATCATATATGGCTGTAGTTACGCTCCTATCCCTAACTGTCGCCCATCTCAGTCTCCCCTGCTGTCCCCGTAACAGTCCCGAGACATCTTCCCACCGCCAAAGGTGACAGTTGCAAAGATCAATGAAGAGATATAGTGTCCGTTTAATGTAAAAGCACGTGTCATAAAGTGTCAATCTTAACTCAAATGATACATCATTACATGTCTCTTACCATTGCTAGCGAGAAAAATGTGTAGTTTTCTTTAAAAATTCAAAAAAAAAATCTCAAAAAGTAAAAATATACAAAGAATATCTTAACGACATATTACTTGGGACATGATTCTATATTGTTGCATGGAAACTGATTCTTGCCATCTCGGATAGTTTAGAAATTATGGGAGTTGCCCGTAGTTGGTGAAACACCCGATATGTAGTATCTTATGAAATGATCAACAACGTCACTGATCATTAATTGTCCAAGAAAAAAGTATAAGTTCACCTCATTATACAATTAGGATGTCTCACTGATTTACGGATTCCCCCATCTTTTCTGTGGTTTGGTTGGCAATTTTCCTCTACAAATGTAATCTTGGATAAGGTACTCAAGCCTGTGAGCAGACAGTCTGATAGTATGTTCACCCTCTTCAGTCCTTTTCATGTGCAGCTGTTTTGCAAATATTTTCCACATTGCATTGTTGTTTTGCACCTTCATTTCTATCTCTGTTCCTCTTGTTTTCACGACAATTCTTCTCAGAGTAATCATTTCTGCTTGGGTGAGTGGATTTGAATGGTTCTTGTTCATTCCATTAGTAATTTGGCACTACAAGAAGAAGGAGAAGAAAAGGAGGGAGAATCAATCTTTTCTCTTCATTTTTTCGATCATTCGCGTTATATTGGTGAAAGACTAAGCGTGCGAGTGGGACTTTTTGACATGCGATCAATCATTTACCCTCCATTGATATTTGTTCGAGCGTCTAAGAGCTCCGGGCTGCTCGGATATGCTCAGCGCCGTTCAGGAGATTAATGTCGTGTTGCGCGCAAAACAGTCGAGCAGGCGGGGTCTACGCAAGTGAAAACTCCAAGCGGTAAAAGAGGCCGGCAGACGAGCGTCGATGCAGACTCACACTGCAACAGCTACTACATACATGCGTTTCTGAAAACGTCATGACAACACTTTTTAACTATAATGTGAAATAGGCAAGACGTTTTAAAATATATAACTGAAGGTGTGAAACATGCTGTTTTTTATTTATTTTTGAATTTTTTTTAAATTTGGGTCGCTATTATCTTTTGATTTGGGCGGCATCCGTAGTAGATACAATCCATTCTTTGCAAACGTTTGGAACACATTTTTCTGTACAAAAGTTACACGACATTGGCGCCATATCCCTTCCAATTAATCCTGCTGGTGGTCCTTTGTCGGCCAGTTTATTGCTCTACGTTAAAGTGCCGAGGCACGCCGTAGGCCCGTCTCTCTTTAAATAAAAATATATTGAAAAGAAACACGGATTTCAGATACAAATGTTCTATATGCCTGTGAAAAGACCTCCATGCTATGGATGCAAGATGAAAATATCCTTGACTTCATTGATTATTTTGTTTCCGGGAGCATCAACTACTGTGATCATTAACCCCTTAAGTGTAGTACATGGTATATTGCGAGAGGTGACGGTGTTTCCCCCTCCCCGATGGCTCGTGAGATCCGACACCGAACTACACGTCATGCTGTGTCTCCCCTTCCAGGTATCTCCCACAGTGTGGCACTGCCCCAAGCGGGGCAGGATCTAAGCTCCCGCCTGGTCTCTTGGCGGGAGTATAGAATCTGCGTGGTACTGTAGTACAGTCAAGTGTGTGTGTGTGTGTGTGTGTGTGTGTGTGTGTGTGTGTGTGTGTGTGTGTGTGTGTGTGTGTGGGCGCGCGTAAGCGGAGATGAGTGATCGAGAAAGAGAACGGAAAGATTGCCCACCCATTTCACTGTGAGAAAGCTCTGACGGCTGAAAAGTTGTCAGTTGTGCCTCGAAAGAAGTGGCAATTTCCGAACAAACAAGAATCGATTGCCTCCGGCCATAGAAGCCTAAGTTTTCATTGCAAAATAACACTTATGTTAGGAAACTGTAACTGAACATCGAACATAGCTATTTAGATGTAAGCCCAATGATAGGTATCGGGAAAAATAACGAAGATTTTCCTTATGGATAAAAGGGGAAACGTGACCAACCTTGAAATACCCGGCCCCAAATTGATGCAAAAAACTTCAATGCCAGTGCTGCAACTTGCGATGAGACAAAAGAACTGCCCATGATAATGCGTTCTATTAATAATGGTAATGTAATATTAACAAAATGGTGGAATGTGGCGTTGTCGACGCTGTTAACTACTTTAAAAGTATTTTCATGAGTAATGGAAATATCCTTTTTGAACTGGTTTTTATTTTTATGAACATATAATATGTTTGTATTTGTATTCCGTCTATACCCTCTATTCTTTAATTCCAACAATTAAAAAATAACCTCTAGGTTCGACCAGAATATCCACTGCAGAAAATATTTATTTTGTGGTCGTCAGAGCCATCCATCCGGTATACACCGACGAAACTATTTTTTATGAAAGGATTTTTGTCTTTAATATATGTTTGAATTATATTAATTCTGGCAACCTTCCTGAAATCAACAAGTTCCTTCTGGTATAAAACATTTATAATTCAACTCTTTAAATGGCTTCCGAAGAACAACAAATACAATACACTTAAAAATAACATCAAAAATAACTCAACATTCATTCCGTCGGCTTTCCTCACTTACTCTGTATTTACACACACATACATTCTTACCCCTTACATACATGGTCGTGTCACCTTAATATGATAATATTAATATATTTATGTCTAATGATAATACTTGGTCTTCCTACAAGTCGCAAATCTTATTATTTAATTTCTCACCTCCCTATTTGTTCCTCCGCCTTCTTGTTCGCTGATATTCGGCCGTTCTCTCTGGTCCTCTGCAGCATTTTTCCAAGCGTCGTCGATCTCGCTCAGTACCAGTTTTTTGTCCCTTAATTCTTCCCCGTTCTAAATTCCTTTTCATTATTAACACTTAGGTCTGCTTGCAATTAAATTATATTTTCGAATTTCCGACTCTTGCGTTCTCATATTCTCTCACGATCACATTTCGAGTAATTTTCCCTAAACTGACACGTACTGACACGTCCGACCGCAATCACAGTTCGAGCTCTTCTGCCGCACCGCTCACCTGCCCTTCTCGATGCACAGTATTTGTCTTAAAATCGTTTCTTCTTCCTAACCTTTGATTCACTCCCCTTCTTGCTTATCTACGTCTCTTCAGATTGGATAATCTCTTACATGCGCCTGACACTGTTTACTCCATGACATCCGGTCTCCCTGTAATTTTCTAATTTTAATTATTTTCACGGAAATTCCTCGCGTGTCCATAATCGATTCTTTACTAAAAAAATCAAACTATTTCCCCCCCCCCGTCTAATCATCATTCACTCTTCCAATTAATTTCCCCTTGATTGTCTATTTAATATACGAATTATGCTAATTGTGGTCGTTGAACATATTTTAATAACATTTCTTTTTATTATAACTGTTTTGGTCCTGAAGTGACCCATCACACATGTGTTGAAAAATGTTGTCATACTTCATTTCTTCATGCTCATTTCCGGCGAATAATAAATAGAATCTATCTTGCATCATTTATAAAAATACCTTGAGACGTCTCTAATTACGAAGTAGAAATAACATTACTTAAAATCGAGAATCAATAATTTTCGATAATGGAAATATTGGTAGTTGACGGTAAAACTATTAACATATCGATACTTCATCCGTCAATATCGATAGTTGTAGTGACGGTATCAGTTCCAAATGTACCGATTCGCGAATCGCAACAACCCCACAGGGAGCAGCCCTTGTTGCACAGGGGCGTTCTATGAGGAATGGCGATGGGCGGGTCGGCGGTGCCAGCCCTGCGGTGGGTGCGGGGGGGGGGCGACCTTGGCGGCGCGGCCGCGCGGTGGCGCTGCCCAGATGCTAATGGAGACGCGCAGACCGCGAGCCTCGTGCCTTATTCAGGCGGCGGCGGGCGCTCGGCCGACGGCTGCCTCCTTCTCTCGCCACAGGCCGAAACCCACGCGCAGCGCCGCCGCCAGGGGCGCTGCCACGTGAGGTAGACAGGCGCGCGCGACGGCCCCAAATGCGAACTAGAGGTGCTACACCCGAATTTCTAGGTGGCATCTGGGATCAGAGTCGACCTGAAGGCTAAGGACGTGTAACGACTCAGCGCTTTTCTCTGAAGGATCGCGCGTTCGAGTCCCACCTTGGGCATGGTTGTTTGTCCCTTGTATCTTGTGTATGTTGTCGCGGGGAGCCTCGCGTTCTGCTGACTCCAGGTCAGAGGAAACTGCAAGTGTGTTGGTGTCTAGTGTTTGGTAAGAAATGCGACCCATCGGTGTGTTAGCTAGATAAAAGCCATAGGAAAAAAATGGGATTGAAACTCGGGCACTAAGAATGTCGAGGCAAGAGGCATCTTCGAATTGTGTCAGAGGTAGTCAATTTAAAATACTTCATTGAATTCTTAATGTTACAGTGATTTTAACACATAACACTCAACCTTACACAATGACGCATAATTTGTTTTAATGTGTACGTGAAATGATTTAAAAATCTGACCTGGTTAGTGGAGTATAATGTTTATATATCACCAAACACCATGATATCAGCAGTAGAATTTTGCCTAGCATAAAGTAATGACGAGGCGCTTTATTCTACTGATTTATTTACTTTCTTGGCCTACATAGGATATATTGCGTACCTTTTATGATAACTGACAAATTTTCGCAACTTCTTGGTGCACCGGGTGCAACATGTTGCTAAATATGATCAAATAAGTGAATGGTTCGTTGGAGAGAGCTCATAATGACGCCTGAATGGTTTGTATTCAAGGACCTTGAAGATGGTCCTCATTCAGACCGCAACGCGTCAAGTGAATAAATAGCTGCCGAAACGTAGACATCTTCTTTAATTCAGTTGGTCAAAATAATGAAGGTCCTCAGCGCGCAAATCCCTCCCCAAATCCCAATGTTTGAGCCACCGTTTCCGTTTCCTTCAGCAGTTCCCTCTTTGTCCTTCGCAGCCGCCCCCCCCCCTCCCAGAGCGAGCGTTTCTCATTCGGCCGCACGCTCCCGAGTCGGAGCGCTGCTGTGGAGACCTCGTCACCGCCGCTCGGGGTCGCAATCCGTCGCCTTCGCCGCTATCCTTCGTCGGTCTCGCGGCTTCATCCGCCACCTCGTAGGGACTCAACCCCCCTGCCCCCGCTCCTCCGTCGCCCCGGTCACACCCCGAGCCCCGATAACACACACACACGCACACAGACTCCACTGCGGCCTACACCTCTTCCCCGCCCAAGCGTCTGCATTCCCTCGACCTTCCAGGGTCCGCTTTTTTCTTCATCCCCTCGCCGCCCCGCCCCGTCTCGATGATGGCTAGACATCGGTTGTTTAGGAAAATGCCTATATTATTCTAAATAAATTATTTAAAGACAATTAATGTATGTATAAGAATTATGGAAAACTAAACATTCTAACGAATTTTTATTTCGCCGTTTATTGATCTTTTGTGACATAAATAAAAATGTAATAATAAAAGTTTAAACCATTTTAAATTCTACTAATCAAATAAATTTTCAACTAGTAACGAATACCTATTGTTTGTCTCGACGGAAGATGGATTGTGTTGTGTTGGGGTTTGCAGGTCACTGAATTTTTGGAACCGCATTGTGGCTTCAGATTTAATTTTTTTTGCATTGCTTTGCACAAATAAAATAAAATACAAAACGGAGGTCTCTGGGCACTTTGTTGAGCGTTGAGTACCGATACGCGAAGTAATCAAAGCAGTCGTGTCTCATAGGGTGTAGCCCTAGTGTAAGCCCATCTGTGTCGGGCGTGAGGTGAGTCTTCATTGTATTCGCAGTTGTCTGATTTGTGCACCACACGAAGTACTTTATCAGGGCCTGTAAAGATGTCAAAGTCTCTCACTGACTAATAGTTCGTTAATAGTCTATTCTCTCATGTTATATTGTTTTTTGGTATTGGCAAATTTTAAATGCAACTGCAGTGAAACATATTCCTATTTTCCCCTCAAATTTTAAGTTTTTAATGCCTTGTTAGTGCCTATTTAAAAACGATTTAGTGCCTTTTAGGCGCCTAAAACGTTAGTTTTTAGTGCCTTAACATCCAGTGTCTATTGATGACTATGCCCCGCACCCACGAGCGACCTGGCCCCATCCGCAGGCCATCTTCACCCCAACCATGTACTCCTGATCGTCATTCTCCCACCAAAAACTTTGCCTCTGTCTCGTTCCGCTACCGCTTCGCCCCCGCACCCTTCCTCGCAGCACCCCCACCACCCCACTTCACCTCCATTTTTTTTGTGATTAGTGATTCTAGGCGCGTCAACTGTTAAGTTCATTATTCCCGTAAGTGCGGTGCATGTTTCTGATCTCGTGCGTTGGCGTTGATCTTCCCCCTTGGATGGAGAGATCCGGCACCAACTTACGGTCGGCTAACTGAGATTCTGCCCCAACCGGGACTAGTTCTAAACTCCCGACAGGTCTCCCGGCATTTGTGGTAGTGTAATGCTTGTTAGAGTATGTGTGTGTAAGAAAGGGATGAGGATAGGATAAGGAAGAGGAAGTAAAGATCGCGCCCGATCCGTGGCCCGTTTGTTCGGATGCTGCTCCGACATTCGCCTGTTAGTGATGGGAGAAAACCCACAGAAAACAACCGATCAGAGCATCCCGCTTCTAAAATTCTCCTGATAGTGACTGAACTCGACCTAGTTAATTAGCTAGTGTCGAAAATCTTGCCACCGTTGGGGCTCGAAACGCTAACTACGCGGTCAGAGGCACTGCAGTGGCCGCTGCTGATGCCCTTGAGACACCTCTCCCTGCTTCATATCCGATTATGCCACATCTGCTCCCGCCTCCACCCGCAACGAAACCCCTCCCTGACTCCGCCCCCCCCACACACACACACTTCTGGGCCCCGACGTCTCCCGCCAGCTGCTTCACTCCCACCTCGACTCCGAATATTCCACCGGCCCACCTCGGCCCCGCTGTCTCCCATTATTTCCGGCCCCTCTCTAGGCCTCCCTTCGTCGCTCCGTTGCACACACTCACACACACACACACACACACACAAACACAAACACACACAAACACACACATCGCACCCTTTCTACAAAAGTGTCACAACTCAAAAATCTTTATTTTTTAGTTGCAACTATAAAAGAGTTGCAGAAACAATACTTGACCAGTCAGCAAAAGTGTGGTTCTGTAACTTCAGAATAAGGCCGGTAGAGGGCGGGTGTGTGGTCAGCGGCAGTGAGCGGCTATATGACTAATCAAGACACTAAAAGTTACTTAATTAAAAGAAAGGTCAATTCTTTGAGGCTAATGTTAGAAATGACTAAAACACCATTTAATCTTGGTTTTATATCCGTTCTCATTAGTGCAGATAAATTTGTTTCAGTAATGTTTCATTTTTGCTACAAGCTTTTCCCGTGATTTATAGAAAACCTGACACCTTTAATTGTGTCCCGTTTGTAGCAAGTTTGCGACACATGGGGTGTCTCGGTGGGTGAAAGGTTAGCATACTTGCCTCAGTGTGGTTTCGATCCCAGCCGAGGTGCCCGGATTTTGGAAGGGCGGAAAATACACAGTAGTCATGTCACACTTGTGGCAAGTAAAAAAACTGACGGCAATATTAAATTCCTCCGATAGCATTCGCCCTAACGAAATCACACTTTCCCCCAGACTGTTCGGATATAGTAACTGAGACCCACATCTGGCGTAGAAAGTGAGAGTCAAATCCAAGGCGCTTTTATGGGACCTCCTGCGAGGTGCACCTTTTCGATAAGTCCCCAGACCCGCATCGGAGGTAGGCTTCTAAAGAAGCCTAAGTCGAATAGTCAGGGATGGGAAATCACATTGAGTAAACCCTTAAAGGGTCACCTAAATTCCGTATACAGAATACAGCACCGAAGAAGAAGTGCGACATATGCGCCCAGTTCCCGTTAACCTTTGAACCGGAAGAGATGGCTTAGGGCATCAACTAATATAACTGCAGTCCGTCTGACCTGGCAGTTCTGGGTTTGAGTCCCGACGGTGGCAGGATTTTCGATAGTAGCTAGGTTGCTAGGTTGAATTCAGTCCCTGACTGAAGGAGAATTCTAGCAGCCGGTTGCTCTGATCCATAGTTTTCTGTGGTTTCTCCGATCAACACCAGGGAAATTCCGGAGAAGTACCTTAACAAACGGGCCACGGACCGAGCGCTATCTCACCTTCCTCTTCCTTGTCCTATACTCACCCTTACATACACACTTACACTAACACGCACTACACTTCCACACATACCTGGAGACCGTTAGAAGCTAACAGCTTGTCCTGCAGGGGTGGTGCCCCGCTGGGAGGAGTTACCTGGTTGGGGAAAACCCGGCTAGCCAACGGTAGGTCGGCGCTGGATCTCGTCAAAAAACATGCATTAACGTACAGGACTAACGACCCTGGTAGTTGACGTGCCTGGAATCACTAAGCAATGAATCCCACTCTGGCTCTGCCGCCTGCCTGTTCCCCTTCTCTACCCTCCCCCCGCCCTTGCGAAGGCGAAGAGCTTTCGCGAGCGACGCTGCTTAGCGGCCGAGATTGAATCGTGACGAATCCTCGTCGGCGGCGCGTGACGCCGGGCGGAGCCGTCGCGTCGACGCCGCCAGTCGATTCGAGCTCTTCCGAAGCGCCGCCGCCGTCCAGAGGGCGCGCTGATCGCCCGCCGCCTCGCGGAGCGCGGGCCGCGCACAATGGAACGAAGCGCCGCAAAGCCTGGCCACGTTCAGAAAACTGGAAGGGCGCGTTCAGAATATTTGGGTTTTCAAATCTTCTTGTTCAGAACACCATCGAGCACTAAGCGTGGGCCCCTGAAAGGTATGGATGGCGTTTCTCTCTTACGCGATCGTTTAGTAATGTGATCTTGGTACATGTGAAAAGATCGTTTAAAGATCGAAGCTCAAGATGTGATGGAATGTCTGAAAGTATTAACGGACATGATGAAGTCGGAACGCTAGTGCGTTAGTTGTAATCAGGCACCAGTGATGTTAATTTC
>BOPP01000006.1:12763784-12778521 GCA_017312745.1 Gryllus bimaculatus
TAATATATATAAAAATTCCACAAAATAAATATATCGTGAGTAAGCATGGCATTTATTTTTTGTTTAGATTTATTATTTTTTCAGGTTATGAAAGTGAAAGAAGTTTGGGAACGGGAACGCTCATAGGATAAATTTAAATATTTTTTTATTGAGAAAGTTGTTTAAGTGTGTACGGAAGACCAGGTATTTCCAGACGGGAGCAACGCAGAGAGACGGCGGGTAGGTGCGGGAGGGAGATACAAATAGAAATAGAAGTAGGTTCGCGTCTTTAGGTGGGTATAGATGAATTTCTCTTTCTCTTTAATAAAAAAATATAAATGTTAAATTGACCCAGCACGCGAGGTTCTTCAGTTGTAAAAGTAAAACTAATATTTTTCCCTGAGTAAGACCATCAATGCTATACTTTCTTATATTTTTCAAAGTACAAAATTATTATGCAAGTAAATTGTACTGTTCCACTTCTTGTAATTAATGAATTTAATTAATGTTTGAAAAGTAAGGGAAAACTATAAAGACGAACATATTTATTTGTTCAGAAAAGTCCAGTGGGGATGGCATGGATACTTGTTTGATGTCACAGAAGTGCATCGAAATCTCTTCATTCTGGAAAGATTTTTCATTCTTGATCTAATATTTTTCTTCAATCCCCTGCGCATGGGCTGAAAAATCGTTTATTTCACACCGATTACATAAGAAGTGGAACTTTTTCCATACGTAAGAAGTGGAACAAGGAAGCAGATCAACGCAAGGCCATCTTACTTAACTCTGGATACCGATTCTTTTCAGAGCACGCACAAAATGTGGGCTGTGCTGGCAGGATGAATCACGCCACAACAAAGCGAGTCGTATTCTTATTGCACCACCTGCAGAGCTCATTTTAAATAACTGATAGTTTTGACAAATGTTTGGTTTCATGTAAGAAATGCGATCACGTATACAAATATTTTCTCCCGCCATTCGTTGAAATTAATTAAGGCACATGGTTCGATAGTATATATGTAGAAATAATTAGGAACATTATTAAGTATTAGAATAATATTATTAAGTTATTAGATGTTTTGCGATAAAGCGTGACGAATTTCTGTTTTGGACTTTAAAATCATGAAGGATTTCGTTGAAAAAAGACGCATCTAACTATTCACGTCAAATGCAATCCGCAACACTAGGCAGATTGTTAAAAATCTTTTTAGGGTTAAATATTCATAAAGAAGCCGATCTACGGGCTTTAAATTCTGGATTTTGTAGGCCTGTGGTCTCAAAGAGACGTTCTCGTACTGTTATCTGTAGAACGAGTAGCTTTTGGACGTATTAGCATTTTGTCTGTTCCGGCTCGTCTCGATATACGTCTATGTGGTCAGAGACGTGGTAGAATCTGCAATGAAATATGAAATTAAATATAAGTATTATGAAACTAATACTGATATTCCGAGGATTGGGATTGCAGCGGAAAAAGGGTGGGTACCTCAAAAACAAGTTTTTTTCCGGGTAATAAGTTAAATAATATTCCAAGAGTCAGGGTTGTACTTGTTCCGTCCTGTATTTCGCATTACGTAGATTTCTTTAAGCAGTGGAATCTTAATATTTCTTAAGGAAAAATGTTAAGGTTTTGTCAAAGTAGTAAAGAGACAAACTGTCAAGCAATAGTTTAATTATTCAAATTTTATTTTTAAGTAGTTTCTGTGATTGTTCCTAAATTTGTGCCACAATAAACACTGAATCATCGTTTTGTTCGAAACAGTTTCAACCATCAATCTTGTTTGTTATTTTTATTTTAATATTCTATAGTAATTGGATAACATTTATAATTGTTTTTTAAATAATAAATAAGTTTTGTTAAAACTCTTTTCTTATATGGAAATGCAAGATGAGAGAGGGTGAATTTTAAACCTGCGAGAATTCTCATACGAGACGCTATTAATAATTTAATATCATACACATTCATAAATGTGACAAACGTATTCAATTCCTGACTTACTGAGTTTTTTCTAATCCATGTTCATTTAGTTATAATATTTGTCGATGCGTTTTAAAAATTTATTCAACTTACACAATGAACTTATTTTTATTTGAATGAATTTCTTTGCGTAGTTAACTGTGCTTATTTCACTGTAAGAAGTCTCTAACTAGTAGTTGTGCATTTTGTTGAATTCTAATGTGGAAGTATAAAAATCGTTAACCTTTCCCCGAACTAGTAGCAGGCGGGGCATTTTTTAGATCGCAGTGTCCCGCTCAGGTTGGTCTTTGTGAAGTTAAACTTTACTGGATAATAGAATATGACTCATGAAAACAGCAGCTTGCGTAATTCCGCACAACGATCACCGTCAGTTTTGAGAAATGTTTTTATATATTATATATATATATATATATATATATATATATATATATATATATATTTGTGGACGGTACTGGGGAAACGGTACTCTCACGACAAATAAAATAATATAAAGGACGGGTACATTCTGCGTGAATGGGCTTCCAGGGGGAATTGACGCTGGCATTAGAAATTAATCCGACGGGAACTCTTTTGTGCAATTGACAAGTTTAATGATTGAAAACTATATACAATAAATTCTTTCCAATACTTATCAGTGCGCAAGGCTTTTAATAATTCGTGCACGGTAAGCGTACACCTTGAAGCATATCCGATGTCCACCGGACTGGCTGGAGGCGAGCTGGCCGCGTGGCACGGCGGCGGCGTGTTCGGGCAACTTCGGTCCGCCGAAGTTGTCGGGAACGCGATTTCGGCGGTCGAGCTCCGCGGACCTCCCAATGCCAATGGCACGAAACTCGCCGGGATCCATCACCGACCAGCCAATGCAAGCAATGTAATATACTAACTTGCAAACAGCGCAATGGGCGTCCCGTCGGCAGCTCCGAATCACACTGTTTTCTCAAATCCACTCAACTGTTCGCCGAATGCGGCCCGCTTGCTGCATCACACCAGGCGGACATGAAACGCGTGTCTGTCGGTCACTCAAACTCATATTAATGTTTCAACTGATCCGTCCTCGTGCAGCAACTTCCGTTTCTCCTAAATCATCTAATTATCGATTTTAAGGCACTCTAATCTTCCCCTTAACGGCTACAATCAGTTCCACACTTTTGATAATATTATACAAACTTGCTTGGGGCAGCACAGCCCATCCGTGTTGCTCTCGCGGCTTCTCCGCCGATACTCTCCACCCCGGCGCTCGCGGCTCCCTGCCGTTACTGTCAACCGTCGCTTGGCCTCGCCGTCTGCCCCCGGTTTGACAGTTGGGTGGCAGCGGCGGCGCGGCGGCGTTACTCGCTGAATCGATTTTAGTGTTTCTTTACTTAGAATTAGTAATCATTTGCTTGTTATCTGCGGAACGTTCTTCGTTTCAATATATATTATAATATATATATATATATATATTATTATATATATATAGTTTATTGCGTGTACTTCAGTTCCTTATATTTGTAAAGAGACATTGGCTAATATGGATAGTTTTGAGAAAGTTTCTTGTTTCTATCACGATTCACTATGATTTTCGTAGCAAAATTAAAAACGGCTCTCAGAACTTTATACGAGTGAGTTTGGTGCCCCACTTCTAGTCGCTATTAATCATTCGCGGGATCTATATAAATCAGGTAGCAATATAATACAAATTTAGAAAGCTGTGTTAGTGAAAGACAGTGGTCGCCGTTTGTGCAGCAACTCTGACCCGGGTGGGTCCTAGTTCTATTCGCGAGCGGTGGCGGATTTTCGACTCCTAGCTGTTTAACTGTATGTCGAATTCAAGCGTTGTCTGGAGAAAGTAAAGTAGTTTTCCAATATTTCTCCTAAGCAATACGAGGCGAAAGCCAGAGGAGTACCCTACAACGGGCTTCGGAACGCGCGTAATTGTTTCAATCTTGCTCCCTGTCCTCACACATCACGCACTAAACTACCATAACATGTTGAAGACTCAATCGGTAGTTTAACAACTCGTCCCGACTGGGCCACGCCCCCCCGGGGAATCCGTTGCAACTCGTCACGTAGGTTGGCCGTGGATCACTGGCTTAGGTCGTTGAGGAACTTCACTGACACTTACAGTGGCTTCTGACCGGATGGTCCAACTTTCGCAGTCCTCTGGGGCAGTGGTAGCTAGATAGTAGGTCGAGTTCAGTAGTTGTCTGGAGGGGAATCTAGCGGCGGCTGTTATTCAATAGTTTCCCGAGGTTTCTGTCTTCCGATGAACGCCAGGCGAATCAGGAGCAGTAACCCTAAAAAAGGGCCACGGCCCACACGCGATCTCTCTTTCCCCTTTTTTTTTCCTATCCTCGCCTGAGCCTACATTACGAAGGGTTGCCTTTTTACATTTCAAGGATAAGCTAGAAAAAAACAAATATTAATCATCGTAAATCATCATTTTATTGTTTTTCCCAAAATATTTCCCCCATAGAAGTCTTATACACTTTTCCATCATTTCGTCTTGAACCACATATCGTCTCGATAAGTCAATTTCCTTGGCCACTCTGATTGCGTATCTCTTCACAACATGCATTCTGATCAGGGGCAACCGCTTCTTCAGGGTGTTCGAAAAACGTTTGACCTTTCTCAGTTTTTGTCTTTTATGTTTACGGTAATATAATAAGAATTCATGTTCTGGTGCCGAAGCTCGGTCGACTATACGGCGATTCGACTCATAAAATTTGATGTTTTTTGTGTGTGCTCAGAAATGCTTCAGTTGCGAAATGCAAATGCGAAATTCGTCTTTGGAGTGAAATACGACATCTTTACGATTTGATTCACATACATGGTAAACACTGGTCTTCGATAAACATCGGAGCTTCATCGCTCAAAATGAATGAATGTTCAATCACGCACTGTTTGGCTCGAGTTTATCGCATTAGTCGAAAGGTGTACAAAAATAATCGCACGAAAATGTTTCACGATTTAATTCAATTTTTGGGTCTCAAGATGAATCTTTTAAATTACTGTACACAACCCACAAATCAGCGCTCGTATGTCAACAACGTTCTGAGTAGCGTACTATACTCAAAACATCCAACTTAGCTTGAAACCATTTTACTAGTGCTTGCAAAGTTTTGTGAGTTTCTTTTTCTAATGATTGTTGTGGTTTTTGCTTTGATGATTATGTTTGTGTCATCTACAAACAAAATATTTTGTTATTCCTTATAGCCAAAGGCATGTCATTTATGTATATAAGGAAGAGTATTGACCTAAGGATGGATCCTTGTGGGACTCCACAATTTATAATTTGAGGGCAGGAGTAGTATGAGGAGATTTTGTTTTCTTTAGTGTGCCGGAGGGCAACTATTTGTCTACGATTTGATAAATATGATTTGATCCATTGACCTGCAATGCCTCGAATCCCTAGCATTTCTAGTTTTCTTAAAAGTATATGAAGGTCAATAATGTCAAAGGCTTTTGACAAATCTAAGAAAAGGCCAATGGGAATTTCCTTCTGATTTAGGGCAACCAGTATGCCATTTACAAAGGAGAAGATGGCTGTGTCTGTGGATCTATTACTCCTGAAGCCATGTTGTGAATTTGTACTGACATTTGATTGAGAAACTGTTTGAGTTTATCATTGAAAAGCCTTTCCGGAATTTTTGAAAATCCTGATAACAGGGAGATAGGTCTGTAGTTCATTGGATCATAACTATTGCCCTTTTTAAACGTTGGTTTAATTTTTGCTCTTTTGAATAAATCTGGGAATATGCCTGATTTTAGAGAGAAATTGCAGATGTGAGAAAGTGGTTGCACTATACATGGAGCACTGTGTTTAATAAGAAAATCTGTAATGTTGTCCAGGCCTGCTGAGAATTTATTATCAATTTGTCCAATGATTTTAAAAATTTCAGAGGGGATGGTTTCATATAAAAATTTGGAATATACAATTTGTGTAACTATAATTTTGTATTTTGTGTGTGTGTGTGTGTGTTTGTTTAATTTGTGTATTTGTGCATTTCAATTTATTATAAAGACTTTAAAATATATCAGCATCTTAGCATCATCGCTAACCCCATGATAATATTTACTTTGGCCCGTTTTCAAAAACAAAAGGTAGTGACTTGACGTGTTGTTGATAAAATAGTGTTTTTCCCCCCAATTTGTCGACGAAATTCGCTGCCAGAACCTAAACAAACCAACACTAGCGTACTCTCGCATGTTAAATTTCCCTTTTCCATATTAAGAGTTGTTAACAAAACATGTTTATTTTTTTAATTTAAAATTTAAAATTTCAGTCTTTCTGTAGTGCCACTTGTGAAATTAATAGGCAATGTATTGAATTCTATTATTTTCCATTACAAATTACATAAAAATTTTCTGTGTTGTATTTAGTACCTAATTTAAATACAAGGTATTGTTTTAGTTTTTTGAAACAATTGTATTATACATTGTATAATTCGTAGAATAACATGCAAAGAAAAAAACAGCGTGAGTTGAATTGAATTCTCATTCATCTAGAATCTAGCAAAGAGAAAACATTTAAAACCAAGTTTTAGGTGATAATGTGTTGTGTTCATACAATGAAGATGCATTCCAACACTCCCTCTCGCTCGCACTCTCCCTCTCGTTCGCTCTTTCTCTCTCTGTCTCTCTCCGTCATTCCCTCTCTCTTTCCATCTCTCTCCCTCTCTATCTCCCCCTCTCCCTCCCTCTCTCCCCCGCGCCCAATCTCGAGCGCGCTCTCTCTCCCTCTCTATCTCTCTCGCTCTCGCTCTCTCTCTCGCGCACGCGCTCTCTCAATTATTTGAAAGTAATTTTTAGTAAGTAATGTGAGGGGCAAAGGGACTCTCATAGCATTCTCTTGGTTGAAGGTTCTTTACAACATTACCATTAACTACTATTTTTAGGCATTTTCTCCACTAGTAAATTACTATATTAACTCCTTTTTTGTCCCCACATTGAGACTGAAAATATGATAAATTTGATTTAGCCACTGACATAACTAAAAGTGAAGTTAATCATATTGACTTCTGAAAGCATCATATGTTATATAGTCTAATAATCTTGAAAATGTTGTGGGTTTAAATGTTATAATATTAAGGTTACAAAGTTGAATTAAGGTTAAAAAATTATTGAATATATGCTATTTTCAGTATCAATCAAAGTATTTGATCAAACATTAAATCTTCTGGCTGAAATCTTTTTTAAAATAGTAATTGAATATTGTTTACTATGGTTTAAGCAGTATAGATTATTGAATTAAGAGTGTGTGTTATTATTTCAAGATCTAATATTTCATATTTCTGTGACTCTTACTTCCACAGAGAAGTCCAAGCTGCAGCAGTATTATTACATTATTATGTAGTTTAGTTTTAGTATCTCTGACACATATGATTTCCCAAGAGGTGAAGGGAAGGAGAGAGGATAATGGGTTAAAAGATGGTGTCTACTTTTTTTAAATTAGTTTTCTTAATTCCATTCTTTTATTTTATTTATTTAATAACAGAAAACAGTTGAAAACTGTGTGTAATGTATTTTGGGGAGATGTTCATTCTGTGCATGATTCTTAAATTCTACCCTAACCCATGTACAAGTTGAATTCTGAATTGTAACAAGTCAAAATTAGATGTTACATTTTGACCTTATTTGATGTCAAGGCAATATGTATAGTCACAGATGGCCTACTGGAATACAATCACAGGTTGTCAAAGTTTTGATGCCATGGAGACTGTCAACTTTAGAAGTATGAATTCAACAACCAGAGTGAAAATGTACATTCTGGAGTGAGGTCATAAATAATTAATAGAGCACTTCTGTCAGAGTGGCATAACACAGTGGAGAATTTGGATGTAAGAAATGTAATGTCGTATTGGTGGTATATTTGATTAAGGACAGTATTAACAGAAAAGTACATAGGCAATAATATTTGGGAGAGTTGATATAGTGAGGTGTACATATGGAATTGGACCCAGAGGAAGGACTTTAGGTTATTTGAGAGGTGAAAAGATTAACCTAGGTACCATTTTTGAAAATTGTTAAATTAACTAACCGTTTTATTGTAATTTCCAGTTAACAAACAATATTGTGCAAAGTTGTTTTTGTTATTATGAATAAATGTGATCTTTTGTTTTGAATTTGAAAGTGTTTTGATTTAATATTTCAGTAAGTCACCATATTCAAATCTATGGTGTATGCCTTAGAGTCATTAGCACTTACAAATATTAAATGGATATTATTATTTCCCCCCCCCCTAGTAAATTTATTAATGGAAAAATAAAAACCATTTCAGAATACAGATGGAAATGATCAATTTTGGAAAGAATTGGTTAGAAAATATTAGCTTCCATGGAATGAAAACTACTTGCGAAGGCAATTCAACAACGCATTTTGATTACTGGCTTCCATCATGCCCTTTGTGTAAGAATTGACTTAATGCCACGAGGTATGGAGTTAATTTAAATAATTTGTGTACAGATAATGATGTTACATTTATGTCTAGAATTTAAAAAAAACCAACAAACATCCAAGCATTCACTCAAAGGATCAGGGAAACTGGATGATAAACCTGATTGAGATACAAGGTCATTGACACAGATGTGTGTTGCCAACCTGTTTGCCCCTCAGCTCTACACTGTATTTCATCCCTCCATTGTTCATCACTGTAAGAAATGCCAATGAAAAGAGATCTTGGAGCACTATTATTTTGACAGGCAATTGCCTAAAAGAAACATTTCACATGGACATGATGAGAAGTAATGCTAATTAATTATTATAAGGAGAGGAATTAATTATATTAAGGAAACACTTTATAGAGAAAGCCGAAACTTCTCTCAGGAAAACTTAGACAAATTTAACTTTTTAAAAAGTTCAGAAAACTGGGACGAGGTGAACAAATCAACAGACACGAATACCAAATTCAACTTATTTCTAAACATCTTCCAAATGTTATGTCAACACTGTTTTTCCACAAACACAGAAGAAAATAAACAGCAAAAACCGCAAGTCATGGATAACAAAAGGAATCAAAACATCATGTGAAAAGAAACAAGTCATGCATGAAACAATCCTTTGTCCGCGGAGTCACCGCCGAAATCGGTTTCCCGACAACTTCGGGGCGGACCGAAGTTTGCCGAACACGCCGCCGCCGTTGCCCACGGCGGCCACGCTCGCCTCCAGCCAGCCGGTGGACATCGGAAGCTTCAAGGTAGCGTTACTCGTGGCACGGAATTATTAAAAGGCCTTGCGCACTGCGTTATTGTAAAGAATTTATGTATATAGTGTTTCAATCAATTAAAACTTTCATTGCACAAAAGAGTTCCCTCGATTATCTTCTAATGCGCGTCATCCCCTGGAAGCCCATTCACGAGAATTGTACCCGTCCTTATATTATTTTATTTGTCGTGAGAGTACCGTTTCCCAGTACGTCACAATATATATATAATATATATATATATTATAATATATATATATATAAATATAAAACTTCTCAAACTACGGTGATCGTTGTGCGGAAATTACGCAAGCTGGCTTGTTCAATGAGTCCATATTATCTAATTATCAGTAAAAGTAACTTCACATAGACAACCTGAGCGGGACAACTGCGATCTAAAAAATGGCCCCGCACTGCTACTAGCTTCGGGGAAAGGTTTAACGATTTTTATACTTCCACATTAGAATTCACAAAAAATGCACAACATCACAGTAGAGACTTCTTACAGTGAAATAAACGTTTAACTACGAAAGGAAAGTCATTTGCAAATAAAAATAAGTTTCATTGTGTAAGTTGAATAATATTTTATAAAACCAGCATCGACAAATATTATAATAAATGAACATGATAGAAAAAACTCAGTAGTCAGGAATTGAATACGTTTGTCACAATTTATGATGTGTGATGAATATTAATATATTAATAGCGTACTCGGTATGAGAATTTCGTCCATGTTAAAATTCACCTCTTCGCTATCCTTGCATTTCCATATCTAAAGAAAAGAGTTCAGTTAACAAAACTTATTTATTTATTGTAAAAACAATTGTATAAATGTTATTTCCAATGTTAACTTATAGAATATTAAATAAAAATAACAAACAAGATTGATGTTTGAAACTGATTTAACGAAAAACGCGATTATTCAGTGTTATTGCTGGCACAAATTATAGGAACAATCACAGAAACTACTTAAAAAATAAAATTTGAAGTAAATTAAACTATTGCTGACAGTTGTCTCTTTACTTACTTTGACAAAACCTTACATTTTTTCCTTAAGAAAATATTAGATTCACTCTTAAGAAATCACGTAAATCGAAAATATAAGGATCGGACAAGTACAACCCTAGCTCTTTGAATATTATTTAACTTTATTACCGAACTGTTGAGGTTACCACTCGTGCAATCCAATCGCCTCGAATATCAGATAATTAGTTTCATAATTACTTATATTGTAAGTCATATTCCAGTGTGCAGATTCTAACACGTCTCTGGACACATGAAGGTAGTATCGAGACGAGCGGAAACAGCCAAAATGTTAATACGTCCAAAAAAGCATTCGTTCTACAGATAACAGTACCGAGGAACGTCTCTTGAGACCACAGGCCTCAAAAATCCAGAATTTAAGGCCGTAGATCGCTTCTATGAATTATTTAACTAAAAGATTTTTAACAATCCTTGCCTAGTGTTGCGCCGATTGCATTGACGTAATATTTAGATGCTCTTTTTCAAACGAATCCTCATATGTTTAAAGTCAAACAGAAATTCGTCACAGTCTATCGCTAGAACATCGTAATAACTTAAGTAATATTATTCTAATACTTAATAATGCTTCTAATTATTCTACATATATTTACTATCGAACCTGTGCCGGTTTATTAATATTTCAACAATGGGAGAAAAATATTTGTATACGTGATCGCATTTCTTACATGAAACCAAACATTGTCAACTATCAGTATTTTAAATGAAGCTCTGGCAGTTGGTGCAATAGAATACGACTCGCTTGTTGGTGGCGTGATTCTTCCTGCAGCACAGCCCACATATTTGGGCTCTTGAAAAGAATCGGTATCCAGAGTAAGTAAGATGGCTTGCGTGATCGCTTCCTTGTCCACTTCTTACGTATGGCAAAAGTTCCACTTCTTGATGTATGTGAATAACATTTTCAGCCATGGCAGGGATGAGAAAAATATAGATCAAGAATTAAATCTTCAGAATGAGAGATTTCGATCACTCTGTGACATCAAACAAGTCCCTATTTATCCATCCCATCTGACTTTTCTGAAACAATAAATATGTTCGTACTTGATAGTTTTCCTTACTTTTTCAAAATGTATTAAATTCACTTAATTACAAGAGTGAAACATACAAATTACTTGCATAATAATTTTGTACTTTAAAATATAAGAAAGTATACATGATGTTCTTACTTTCAGGGAAAAAATATTTAGTTGTTACTTTTTACTAACTGAGAAACCTCGCGTTGGCTGGGTATTTAACATTATATTTTGTTTATTTAAGAAGAAAGAAGAAATTTTCATCTATTACCCACCCTTAAGACGGAACCACTATTCTATTTATCTCCCTCCGTCCTACCCCGCGCTCTCTGCGTTGCCTCCCGTCTGGAAATACCGTCTTCCGCTACACACTAAACAAACTTTCTCAATAAAAAAATATTAAATTTTATTCCTATTGAGGTTCCCCGTCCCAAACTTCTTCACTTCATAACTGAAAAAATAATGAAATCTAAACAAAAAAAATTAAAATGCATTATCACGTATATTATTTTTGTGGAATCTTATATATATATATATATATATATATATATATAACTATATATATACCAATACTTTCATTCAATTGCCATTATATAAAATTTTCTTCTCGCGTATTATAATAAAAGTTGATATTATCTGCCGCATCAATCGACGTTTAAAAATAATTAGCGTAATTTAATTGAATTCGAGTAGTGTTTAGTATTCCTGATAAATAGTGGCGAACGGGAAATGAGCCATTAATCACTTAGACCATTATATATCTCCAAACTCCGAGATCACAGTGGATCCCGACTTGACCAAACTTTTCTATTATCTAAATAACAATCTGTAAAAACCAGTGTTGTCACGTATTAAATTCTTCCAAATACTCATTTACGATACTGCTTTACTTCATTATACTGCCATATTTATTACACATATATATTCTTGGGAACTTTCATCATTGTAATAATTCTTTTAACACCCAACGTAACGTTTTAAGTACATCCACTATATTGAAAACATTTTCTATAAAAATGCATCCATCCGTCAGTTTCAGCCAAAAACGTAAAGTCATTTAATATGTTTGCCCCTCATGACGCTCACCCAACTGAACAATACATAATAATTAGCTTTTATTTATTACAACTAAACATGTTTGCTGCATCATACTTTTAACGGCAATATTAACCACACCCATAAGAAAATGATATCTTTCAAAACATTACGTCTCTTATACACTTAACGCACTCACGCCTTACACGCATAAATCAATTTCCAGTTACTTTATTTGACAAAGCAGAGAAAAACTCAGAATTGTTTCGCATTTAACAATTGACAATGAAAATAAAGCAGTAAACAACTCTTAATACGCAATTCTGTGCATGATGTATCGTGAGTCTGGATGTAAAGCTAGGCAAAAAAGCCTAGAAAAGTATTATTTGTAATATAGTGAAGGTTTATGGTTATAAATCATACCTATGACTCCAGGGCTTTAAAGAATCTATCCAACAAAATTTAATTGTATTGGTTCAACCGATTCATAGAGTTTCGCGCTGTTAAGCCAGCGAAAATTCTGTCTTGGACTGAGAAATTTAATATAATGCTATTCAAATTTAAAACTCATATATTATTTTATACCATTGGACTTCTTATCCTTTCGTCCCCCCTTGAACTAAGACGTCATTTCGCTCCCATTCAAACTACTATTCCAAAATTATCTTAACAAATTGAGAAAATCGGAAAAACTAGACGCCAACTTAAACAGACCGAATAATATGGCTTCCACCAAAACCGTTCAAACTACCACGCAATAAGTCAACTAATGAACGACATAGAGACACGCCACGAAGAAGAAAAAAAGCAAACTTTTATGCCATTTTCTTCAAATTTGTAAAGCCATCGACTACACCAACAGGCAATGGATTATGGACGAACTCAGAGCAGTACTTGCACTACAATATATAGACAAGACTTATAAGCTCCTTACTGAAATACGGTAGAAGACGGTCTAACTATATCAGAGCCCCAATTATCCAAACCAAACCGGAGTGCTTCGGGGACTCATTAGTCCCCTAATATTCATCCTCGCATTCTAACAGAACCTGATTCGGACCTAGCAAAGAAACAAGTGTCATGGATAAAAGGAATCAAAACATCATGTTTGAAAGAAAACAAGTCATGCCATAAACAATCCATTACCACGTATGTATTCTGATTAACAAAAACATACAAAAGGTATTCAGAAGAAAAGTGAATTAAATACTGTAAATGGGAATGATCAACTGAGCATTGCCAAAGCACTAAAACAAAACAAAAGCAATATGAATTTTGTGAAAAAGTCTCAGAAAACAGAAACACTAAGAACATTGAGACTTCACCACAAAAAATAATGTTCTAAGCAACCCACAAGCAGCTAGCAAAAAACATTCACTAACATTCCTCAGAATTGGAGAGAAAATTAATTCACTGCCACACTTTAAATAATATAAATAACACGGCACAAATATCCACACATCCAAAAAATTGTGAACTCCATAATATAGCGGTGAAAATATCACCTGCAGAAATACAAAAAAAATTCATAATCAATGGAAAACAAATCTCTACAGGACTGGATAATATTCCTGAAACCGCTCATTAAACATACTGCCACACAAACATAATAGAAGTGTAGTATTTTAATCATGTTTCATGCCATTTGAGGTTTGACTTGAATAAAGACCTAGAAAGTTGTTAACCGACATGAGCAAGATTGCATTATTGTCATTTTCAATGGAGCATGCGATTGTGATTTATTGAAACTGTTTTTCCTTCGCCTAACTATTAATTATTTTACAAATCAAATGGAAACTTCTGAATCATACTATTTTATTGTTTCCTTTTTTTGCAATGTTACATTCGTGTCTCGACAAACAAACTGTTCTTCGAGGGCATATCTTTTACATAACTAAACAAAAGAGTAGAAACCAAGATCGAACCCTGCGAACTCCATTTCCATTGGTAAAGAATTGGAGGATAAAGTTAGAAATAATGTTCCTTTCATGCCAGCATATAGCTATTTCAACGCTTTGAGATTCAATGTTAAGGCTACGAGGTTATCCAATCTAAGGCGATACACGAATTCCATAAAGGCCAATTTTGAAAGCCAAGATGTATGCGTCAAATACGTCAAAATTTTCCGAAAAGATCTAAAAATATTCTGATGGTGTGTGCATTTCTGTTCATAAAATGACGGAAGCATTAACTTGGTAAGAAAAGAAAAATGGCAGTTTCCGTAGATTTGACTTTTCTAAAACCGTGTTGCGAGTCTGAAAACGCGTCTTTTTCCTGACAAAAGCATTCATTCGCCATAGAGAGAGTGTCTCTAATATCTTTTTAGAAACCTGCCAAAAGAGAAATTGTCCGGTAATTTTGAACTTAATTTTTGTCCCTTTTTTAAAAAGTGGCTTAATTTTTGCTATTTGTGGAAAATATCTGGGAAATATTCCTGTGGCACTAAGAGAAGCATTGAAATTAATGTAACGAGCTGTATAAAGAGAGTACAAAGTGTTTTAATAAAAAATGCGG